>VZTY01023691.1:955634-1329942 GCA_013400935.1 Turnix velox | reverse complement strand
CCAGGCTGGGGTGGCCTCTGCTTTATAGGGACCCCTGTGCTGAGGTCACAGCTCGGTGCCTGGTGCCACCTGTGATGTCACAGCCCTGTCACCCCATATCACTGGGACCATGGCGATGGCCAAGGCGGGCAGGGCTGGGGGTGTGTGGGGTGTGCTGTGTCATCACTTCCAAATCCAACAAAGTTAAAAATCTGAGTTGGGGGCTTCATTTTGCTGTCTTTGTCCTGTTCCCAGGGACTTTTTAATAGGGTCCAGGATGGCAGGAGTAGGAGTAATTGATGCAAATGGGAAGAGGTGAGATTTAGGTTGCCCAGAGAGGTTGTGGACGCCCCTCTCTGGAGGTGTTCAAGACCAGGCTGGACCTGGCACTGGGCAGCCTGATCTAGTGGGAGGTGTCCATGCCTATGGCAGGGGGGTTGGAACTTGGTGATCTTTAAGGCCCCTTCCAACCCAAACTATTCTATGATTCTATGATTCTATGACTGTTAAAGAAGAGAAAATATTCTAAAATAGGCATCTATTCTGGTTATACAGTGATACAACCACAGCATATATGATCTGTTCCTCTGAAATTAAGATAGTAATGCTATATAAAAGGTAGTTAAATTGAGATCAATTGCATACAAAGATATTCCTATGAATATTTAAATCAACAAAAAGAAGGGGAAAAAATGAAAATTAAAAAAAAAGATAAAAATCACCATATATACACACGTATTCAAAACTCTTCAGACACTATGATTATAGTGCTATTGAAACTGCATTGCAGCTCTGGAAAAGCTCTTCGCAAATTGCCTGTCAGTCATAGGCACATTCTGTTATCATGACTTTCGTATCATAAATGGATTTACTTTAACACTACTAGAAGACTCAGTGCTGAGTTTACAAAAAAGTAGGTGAAACTAGTTCCATGTAACAACCTTTATTAAGATCAGAACCTAAACAAGAATCATTCTGTGGTATATTGAATTAATTCAGATTATAGCTGTTAAGTCGACATTACAAGTCACTGCAAGTTACTAGTTTCTCCATCAAGTAATACTGAGATGTATTTCTACATATTTCTACTAGAAACTAGGATTGTACCAGGGCTGTGATATGCAATATGTCTCTCTGTCTATTAAAACTAAGTTGCCATACACAATCAGAAATACCGTAAATCTAAACTTTTTTTTCTTTTTTTCTTTCCTATTGCACACCATGATACTGTATCTCACCTGAAACTGTTATGTAGTCTGAAATATCTATTATTTCTAGTACGAAAGGTCAGCTATTAAAAGATTTTGCTTGAAATTACTACTACTGTGTTTTTTCTGTTTCTCTGTGATGCTTGTGAGACTTGCAATAAAGCTACTCCTGCTCCTTACAGTCAGCACATAAAGCAGATCTGAATGGATCTAAGGAATAACCAACACCTCCGAACAGTATCTACAAGTTTACTAATGCTTACAAGTGCCAAGTAGCCAGAGGCAGAGTAATGAAAAACTGACATTAAACTGAACACTGTATTCATGTCTAAGTCCTGCTTATACAGCAACTCAAATTCCAAAGTTTTTAAAATAAATCACATTTATGTGGTTTGATGATTTAAAAAATATACTATTTTAAACTATTCAGAGCTATGGAACAAAGGCAATAGACCTAAAGATGACAAACAGTAGAATACAGAGCAAGTAAACTGGTACAAGCAAGAGGAATTTATCACCTAGACTTTAAGTCTGCAAACATGAGTAGACTGTTCTATATATAATTGTCCATTAAGTCCTATTTTGTTTTACAGACTTCTGAAGCAAGGCTTAAACAAAGTCTTAATTTCTTAAATATAAAGGAAAGTCCAGGACAAATCATCTAATGTCAGTGAAACCAAACAAGTTGTTCAAAAGAGTAAAGAGAGCAAGATTAAAATCCTTGTTTCTCTCCATCACATTAAGAAATTTTAAAAGTAGGAAGTAGAATTATAAGGAATAATCTTAAACTTTAAAAGCAATTAAAAAATCAGTCAAACTTTGAAAATCACATTGCATATTGTCAATGAATGTGCTGCAGTATGAGATCAATGACTATTAAGTTAATTTCACTTTCACTTCTGAACCATAAATCATGAAGAACCTGATATCAATATAATGATCCAGTCTATAGCCTTCACTTGAATTAAACTGAAATATTTTAATATTTTCTTTGGGAATGTTAAGACTTTTTTGGTTTAGAGGGTTTGCTTGGCTGTGAGGTTTTCTTTTAGTTTCCAGTAAAAAAAATATTTTGGTTTCCAGGACTTGACAGTGGCTTCTTCAGGTCACGTTCACTTCACTCTGATACACCAGCACCTTGATTAGTCCTGCAGCTTCCACTGTAACAAACATTAGCTCATGAAAAGTATGCTCTTTTAGGAGCTTCTTTTTAAAGTAAGTTTGTATATACTTAACAACATGGATACGCTTGCATGATCAGACAAGATTTGTTAAAAACCCTTTTTTTATTAAATAATACTGTTTATGATGCCAGATGTTTATAATTCAGACAATTCTGTCCACAATTTTTAGTTGAATGTCATAAGCTATAACTATGCTCCTAGAGTTGGCAGGTGAGACGTTCGTGCTGTTTTTAAATTCCTGGCAACAGCTCCTTTTCCAGTAGAAAATTATTAGCAAGAAAGTAGAGGTAGCATGTTGGTATATGGTACCAAGCACCAAAAGGTCAACTGATAGCAGCAAATCCTGCATAACATCAACTTTGTGTCATGAAACCAATTCAAATACTCTATGTCCCTGTTGACTTCTCCAAATTCCTGAAACAAGTACAAATGTCTCCCTACGGCCTGCCTACATTTCCAGAGCTGAAAATTAAAATGTTGTATGTAGAACTCCCCTTTGCAATTTGGTAGCAAGTGTCTGAGCATTTTGTACTGGCTGCCAGTCATGTCAATCAACAACTTGGAGAACAGTATCTTATTTCACACTTCTTGTACTACAACTGTGGTACTTACAAACACTTCTGTTCTTTGCCTAGTTAGTTGTTGCTCTCATACTTCCTGTTTATTGTGTCCTACATAAACCTGGAGTCCTTTGTCTCTGCTCTCGGAACCCTTTCCTTCATGCAATATAAGCCACACTGGTGGTGCAAAAATATTTCTCAAATTTCATACCAGAGATCTTTGCATGACAAAAGATCCAATTTGACTCTAAGGTGTCATGTCATAGAAGTTTGAAACCTCGATAAGTAAAACAACTGGAAAGTAAATGCACATATGAAGAAAAAAACTTGCATCCAGAAGAATTCAAGCAGACATTCAAAGACTTAAGTAAATGTGAGAACTAGATTCACATTTGCTATGTTCTATGACCTGATGTTGAGATCTGAATTCATCTTCATAACACTAATGCTTAGGAAAACCTCTACAGGGAGATGCTGTTACTTTCAGAGGTAATATACCTTTTACATTAATAATTTTTTTTCTATTTCTTCCCTGTATACACAGAAAAACCTTCTCATATATAAAAAAGAAATTTTAAAACACTTACAGAAAAACAAAATAGCAATTGTCCAAAGCCAACTAGATTCGGTCAGCTCCAAGCAGGATGAACAGATACAATACTTGTTATATTGCACATACGAGTTCTGTGTCATGTTCTGACACCAGTCCTTTCACAGCTGTGACCATATGATCTTTTTGTCTGTCAGAGTCAATTTATCAATAAGTTTTTTCACAGTGTATACATGTTGCTTAATTTACTACTTTCTTTTAGGGTTTTCTCTTCTGTGTTCCACAAACAAATCTGTGATACTACGGCTGAATGTGCCTGAAATTTAGTGCATTAAATGAATACATTATTAACTAAAACTGTTGAGACTTATGCAGCTCACAGATAACAAAGATAACAATCAGATAACTGTAAGAACTGATACCAATTATGTACTGTAAGATCATTAAATGGAGGTGTGGAGGTGGTATAGGTGGGGTGCATTTTTAGACCTAAAAAGCTACACGCAGAATTAAATGTATGTAACTTCACACAATCATGTTTTTCAAATACTTTACTACTTCAATGGGCATAACAGTCAGTTTGTGCATATCTATCATCCTCCATTTTTATTTTTTTATCCTTCCTGAGTTTTCTCTCTTCTGTTTTTCTTCTCCTTAGTTCAATCTCCTTCTGTGTAGCCTTCTCTATAAATGTCTATCACACTTATTTGTTTTCACCCATATCCTTGTTCCCTGTGCACAAAAAATTAAATAGAAACAAAAAACCCTAAGATAAAACCATTCCTACTGTCAATTAGCCCAGTATGTATTATTCTTGGTTTACCCTTTTTTTAGAGATTTGTGGACATCAAAACAACTTTTTAATTGAATTTTGGTCATATACAAATTCCACATTAATTAAATTATTGTGGGTTATTTCTAAGATTCTTCATTTTCCCTTTTTTTATTAGCCCATTCTCTCTTGGATAATACAATATGTCTTTAATACTTATTTTGACCTTCTGGCACCCTAACTTTATTATCATTTTAATATTGCCATTAACCATTCCATAACCTTTCCAGTTCCCTAGTATGCTACATACACTGCTCACACCAGCCAGCAGTGATCATTTATTGCACTTCTGTATTCATTCTGTCTTCACAACAAAGCATTTATTGTCATTTGGAACAAATTATTTCAGACATTTATTTCACCTCTGTCCTTTCCAGCCATGAATTTATCCCATTGAATGTCTGACACAAAATGCGATACCAAAATATAACAGTTTATATTAATTTCAATTTATTGCATTTGAAAAGCTCTACGCACATTTGGGGAGGCAGAGTGGAGAGGATGAGAGCAGGAAGGGGAGGGGGGAATACCATGTTAACCAGTCTCTTTAGTCTCTGTATGCTCACTGCAGGAGCATTACTTGCATAAAGCCATATTTTACTCTTAGTTGCAATGTAAATCTGACACATTTCCTATGTCTAAAAAGGGTTTACAGGTATGTTAACGACAACTTTAATAACATGGGCCCTAGAGCTCTATCCAGCCTTCACTTTCTCCAGAGTGACATATGTGGACTTTTATAATGCTTTCCTCCATGTAGATAATGCCATGGTTAATAACCACAGTTCGAGTGGAGCTACTCAATGGAAGTGTAAGTACTTCTGACGTGAAATGTAGGAACTAATACTTTTGAGACCTATGCTGCCTGATGCCTGCCCTCCAGTCAACAGCAGCTGAAATCAGAGACAGTCTTCAAAAGTTATTAAGGAGAGATGAAAAATAACAGAATTTATATCAGGCTTACTAACACCTATTTCTTCAACCAATCATGGTAAACATAGCGTATTTTAACTCTACTATTGTAACTGTGTCAATGTACAATTTTTTTCATTCATAAATTGTCATTGTATTTAGTAATATAGTGCAATGATGCATGTACTTGTGAACTTATATGTTCCAAAGATGCACACCTACACCACAGCTGAAGAATAGCCTTGCACTGACAATGCATCTTACAGGATCTTTCAACCTTTGACAGAAGGTTACAAAATCCACTCAAGAATGCTTGTATCCTAAAAGAATAGCTGAGGTATAAGACAAGATAAATGATATTTTGCCAGAATACCCAACTTTGAGAGTAAATACAGTTAATTCCGCACAGTCCATAGGAGAGCACTGGAGAAGACCTCTGCAGCATTCCCATTCTACAGGGGAACCAGGAGCCTCCAGACCTGACACTGAAATATACCCAGCAAACTTCTCCCCCACAGCTGATAGAATCTCACAACATACATGAAGAAAAAGCAACTAGACAAAGGATTTACTGTCAAGAAACATAGACAGGAAGACTGGTCTGCTCTTCTCTAATAGTGGAGGGAAAATAGCAGTAAAAACGTAAGCTGGATGGAATCAATCACTCATGGTTCTGGTTTTGTCTTCCTCACTTTTTTTTTCCCTTTATAAAAAATATCTTTATTAAAAGACAACAACAAAAAAAGAACAGAAACTGTAAGCTGATTGTTTATTATCCATTTCCTAGGAGTTTCCTGGATGTGTAACATTTGCTGAATTTGAACATGCAATTTAAAAGGATGAGAACTTGCAAGGCTTTTATTTAAATACCTCTGTTTTATAGAAGATTGCTAAAGAAAGATTGGAACCTGTATATTTAAAACAGGTTTTCTAAACAAGGCATAACCAAGTAGTGAACTATAGTGAAAAAAACAGTGAACAAATCAGTGTCCTAAGTTACTAAATTAACTCAATTAGTAAACCAGGCAAAACAAACATACATCACATTTGACCAGTGTTTTATAAATCCTTCTAATGCACAACAATTAAAATGCATATGGCTTTTAAAAATTCACTTTCAAACATGTCAGAAACAAATATACATTTCATATTTAACATCAAGTAGGATGGTAGACAGACATAATCCTGCCAACTTTTGTATACCAGTCACACCAAGAGTCAAGGGGCTTGCCCTCAGTTCAGATACTTTAATGAACCACTGTTGAATTATTTTTGTTTTTAAAGGACAAATTATATACTTAATAATAGATCTTATTATTCCTATACATCTTCTACATGAAGACCTGTCATTCTTTAGTCTGAAATACAACTCTCAGTCAAGTAAAACTATTCGCTTCACAGAGTCCTCAAAAGCAACTGACATAACACTAATTGCAGACATTTGCTTTATTAATAATATGCTATAAATAATGGCATAATCAAGTAAGTTAGCTCTATGAGATCAATGCTGCCCTCCATCTTCTAAATCAAGACATAGCACTAGTGAAGTGACAACAATTGAGTTTTCAAGATGTAGTATGCCACATATCAATTACTTTTACTAAAAATCTTAAAAACACCAGTGCTCAGCATTTACTCTGTATTTCCAAAGTGTTCTCTGTTCTTTAAGGTTCTGCCTACATTTCATTTATCAATACTTTAAAATTAAATCTCAAACTCTTTAGGAACTAAGAAGTGGGACAGTCCACAATCCACCCTCTGCTACAGCACAAGAAAGACAATGTATAGCCTTCTCTTAAAATACTATGTAAATGAAAGATGTGATACTACTGGCATTCACTAAGTGGTTTGTTCCAAAATTTGGGAACTGCTACCTGCCCATCCAATGCCAGTCCCCATGCTTTAAAGCCAGCACTGGTATTTAGTCACGTCCATACTTTGGAGATACTTCCAGTTAGTTCCTTAACAGAGAATAATAATGCAGCAGTTCTTCAGTCCTGGCAAGTCACGTAGCAGAGGGACATTTTCCACCTGGGCTGCACATTTATTTTGTGTTACTTTACTACTCCTGCCTGTCCTTCATCCACATAGTACTCCTCTAATTAATCTTATTAACACTCACCCCTCTGGATGTTTTTATTTTAAGAGGATGTTCTAATCTGAAAACCATTTACTTCTGAATATACACTGCTGAATTACAGTGCCATAAGAAGTGTAGCTCCACTTCTCTTCCAAAAATTTCTTCAGGCTAAAATACTTCTGCATGAATGCTTACAGTTCAAACATTTATTACCAGATTTCAGAGTAAAATTAAATTACTGTCACAGATACATTATGTATATTAATAAAGTGTCACAAAAATATTAGTGCAAGTTAAACAGGTAACAGAAGGATATCATGGAACATAAACGCTCAAGTCTCTGTTTGCTTTGCCAGGTTACACATCCCATAAGTTTGACGGAATGCATTGCACATTATGTATCAATCTACATGGCCAGGAATAAAAATTAACTTCTGAAGTTCTGGTTGGGATTTTAATTTTGCATTGAGTGAAAAGTGAAAAAGCAAGAATCCTGTTTGTTTGAACTTCTAGCAAATATTTATACAGAGGTTCATGAAATCAGACATTGGAACAAATGACAGGTGCAAACATCAAGCTTTGCAGTACAAAAGAAGGAGTCTGAATCACAGGGAAGCCAGGAGTTGATCCAAACTCTCTCCCTCCCACAGAAGCCAAAGGGTCCTGCCTTTCCTCTGGAACATAAAGGTTGTTGTGGCATCTTTATTCCCTTCGGTCACATGGAAGGTAGCAGGAATACCTCTAAAAGCAGTTTAAATCCTGGTTCCTTTCTGCAGATTTCAATCTTGATTCTCAATTTGCCCTCACAACTGAAACATCTCTTTGCATGGACTTTGACTGTTTATTGTCATTCTGCTCAGAGTTCACATCTTCAGTTCAGCTTCCATTACTTCCTTAGCCCTCTTTTCCTGCTCATTACTTAGCCTCTGGTAATGTGTTTGAGTTTCTTGGGTTTGTTTGGTTTTGGATTTTTTTAACAAAAACAAACAAACAAAAGCAAACCCAAGAAAATACTCATATCTGAACAGCACTTATGCAACCAAATCTCAAACAAATAAAATCTCTTCTTTGCTGTCATGAATAGAGAATTAAGAATTTAAAAAGCCTTGAGAACATTCAGATTCTATACAAACATGCATCCTATAATAAATGTTTCTTGACAACAAGCTAGTATAGGACCAGACCTCATTTTTAGGAGCTGTGGAGAAGTGAGTGATACTATGCTGTTCTCTTTCAAAGAAATCACAACTCCTACAGGACTCCTCTAGCTTCTGCTTGTCATATCCCTGGCTGATATAAGAAATGCAAAATAAAATACAATGTTGCATGTGAATTGTTTCTAGACTGAAACACTTGATCAAATACATAGACTCTGCTCCCACACACATTCATTCCCATAGCCAGATTTTTTTTCTCCCATCCCAGTAGAGGCTTTCCACCTGCTCATCCCTTTGCATCCCCCTACCCCACCCAGTTAAGGAAGCCATTATGGGAGGTTACTCAGTACCAACACAGATAGAAAACAAAAGTACATGATGTAAGGAACCGCTTGTTCAGTTTTGTAGAAGAAATGTGCTAAGAAGCCATTTATATGCAGACTACAACAACTTGAAAAGGATTTAACACAGCCAAACTCTCTCAGCAGCAGATGGTGTAAAAAGACAGCCACAAACTGTCTTGAGAGAATCAGATTAGGTATGAGGCAGAATTCCAGCCAGCATCAAACTTTTAAAAAGTGTCCAACTGAAAAGTACATACTGATTTATACTACCCTGGCAGCCCAATCCATAGTCAACACTAATATTACCAAACTCTCCTATTAGTTACAATTTTTAGGCAACATCAGAATCTGAAACAAGTTAATTCACCACAATTTCTATGTAGGCACTAATCAAAGGATTGTTGGTCAAAATCTACATACAACTTTTTTAAGATGTACAAATGATAAAGGGTACAAAATCCATAACTGCGGTCATTTCCTAGCTTTTCTATACAGCACATTGTGCGTGAAGGTTAACATCCAGTTTGGAAACTAAGTTACAGCTACCATAAACAGTAACTTTCCTGTAGCTTTAAAACACTTAATTTGAGTTTAGGTTTTTACTTTATTTGATAACAATAATATAGACAGCACAATTCCATTTTTTTTCCCTCTAGAGTCTAACTAAAATCAACTGTCAGCCCTTTGAGGAAGGATGGTGTTGACTGCCCTTACTTGTCTAATGCAAGAGCATGCACACCACACAGCAGCACAGCACTCATCCATACGTACACGTGCTAACAGACAACTAGCAATCATCCCACATGTCTTAATTACCCTTTGGGGCCTCTGAAAATCCAGCAGCTGGAAGTAAAAGTTCCTGTCTGAGAGACACTGAGGAACACGAGGGCATGCTAACACATAGATGCAAGTACCAAATGTCACAGTGTAACTCTCACAGATTTCATCATCACATTACGTGTAAGATAGTATCTACACACGTCCCAAAGAGCCCTTAACTCCAGCCTATCCTTCACGAATCTCAACCGCTGATTAAAAGCAGAGCACAAGCACCAAACGCACATTTCACCCTAACACCTTCTGCTCCAAAACAAATTCAAGTTACATGAAGAACTGAAATATTAGCTGCTTGCTTTGCTGCAGAGCTGGACGGCACACCTCAAGGGGAACCTGCCCAAAAAGACCATGCGGGAGCCAGAAGGTGCCGGCCATTAGCCCATGACCCCCCTCACTCCCCCTCTCTCCTTCCTTCCTTCCACCAGCCTCGCTGGGGCCAGACTGCAGCGGCGGCACCGCCCGCCTGAAGGAGCAGCGCCACCTGCCGGGCCGCCCGCCACTCGCCCCAAGGCGAGACGGACCGTGGGGAAGGAAGGACCTAAGGAAGGAGCGAGGAGGCCGAAAGCACTGGGCCATTTCGCTCGGAGCAAGCTCCGACAGCAGCGCGTTTCAGTGCTATGCCTACCACAACAAGGGCCAAGCGCTGGGAACATTTTCCTAGCTTCCCACCCCAGGTTTCCTACCCTCCTCCGAGCCCGTGGCCTTCTGGCAAGGAAGTGGGGTCCCAGTGCGACCCGGCCGGGCTGAGAAGAGGACGAGCGGTGATCCTTTCCCGCCTTCAAACACGCACCCCTCGGACGGACCCACTTCGCCTCTCGGGGAAACCTTCCGCCCGTGTCACGGCCGACTAAAGGCCCTGAACCCTGCCGTGGGGGCGATGGAAATCGAGAGGGAAAGTGCGTAACGGTCAGCCCTGCGCTCCAACGGCCCTCTTGCTCTGACAGGGAAGGAGAGAGGGAAGAAGCTGCCCAGGTGTCCCCCGGCCCTCCCGGCGGGATAAGGCAGGGAAAGCTAAGGGCTCGACCGGCAGACCCAAGCACCACCCGGCACCGCTCCCCCCAGGGCCGGTTCCTTCCACCCGCCGCTGTTATCTCACGTTCCGGAGAGGTTGACAGGACAGCTTGGGAAAAAATCACTCCGGAGAAGTCAAACTCTTGCGAAATTAGGAAATTCCTGAAAATCACCCTGTTTTCGCAAAACAACTTCGAAAGACCGGGCGGGAAAACTAAGCAACATGATAGCCGAGAAACTACTGCGCTCTCCGTCTCGCTGCTTCAGCCCACTTTCACCCCTAGTTTCCAATACTTTCTAAAAAAGAACAATTTTAAGTTGTACTATATCACAGTATTCTATCATTTCGCACCAAATATTCTTGGAAATGGCAGGAGCCAGGGGACACACAAATGGGGGGAACGAATCAAAAAAACAACAAACGACAAAAAGAACAAACAAACAAAAAGAAGAACAAACATATATACCCAGAATAAATTAACTACCAAAACTATTTGGACCATAACAAATAAAAAATAATGCAGAACCACAGAAAGCTATCAATTGAAAAATTTTATGGGCATTTTAAACTGGTGGCTGTAGTTTCTCTTCATGTGGTCTTGATTCTATAAAAAAAGTCCAAAAACTGAGCAGAGGATGCAACTGTGATTAAACACAGTAACTGCCATGAAATGCAGTTTTTTGTCTTTGTTGTATTCTGGCTTATGCAAATAAATTTAGCACAAAAGAAAATGAATAGAATTATAAAGTAAGTACTCCTTTATCAAGGGAAAATTTCTCACAAATGGCCTGCATTTACACTGACAGAGCTGACCCAAATAAAATTCTGCCCACAAAGAGAACGATGTCATTTCTAAGCTTTGAAAGTTATAAAGAAAATCCCAAAGTTAAAAGTATCTGAAGTTCCAACTCTAAGTAAGATCTTTAAGATCTTTCTTTAACTCTTGGAAAGCAAGCCAAAACTTGCACTTTTCTTTTTTTTTTTTTTTACTTGAAACCAAAGAAAAACGATACTCAACCTTAAGCAACCTACTACCAGTGAGTAAAATGACTGATGAGGCTAATGATATATGGGGGGGGTTCCATATTTTTCAACTTCAAAAAATAGTACAAGGACATTGCACTTGATTGCACACTTTGGGGTTTTTTTTGTTGCTATATTTCTTTAATGCAAATCTCATAATTTAAAGTAACATGCTAGAAATGCTAGTTTTAAAAAGAAGATGAGGGGGAGGGGGAAGGTATTCCTCCCTAAATGATGATCCTCAAATAGAAGTGAGCTCAAGTTTTATATTTGGTCAAGTTACAAGCTGTTTCAAAAATGTACACAGTGCTGTTATGATCACATTGATTTCTTTGAATTAATGCAATATAGACTGCAGTCATCAAAACAATGTATCTAAAGAATATCACAGTGCTTCACATTTTAAAAATACATATCTTTCTGGTTACAGTTCACAATAGAAGACAGGCATAAATACAATTCTGAAGCAGTATTTCCCTATTTGTTTAGTCAGGTCCTCCAAATTTTTTGATTGTTTTGAACTTCCATTTTAAATGCACGCTTAAGGCAAGCAGCTGAAGATAAAACAAAAAAGATGCCAAAGACAGCTAAAGTGCATCAACAGTACATTCCACCCTTGACATCTTGCATTTGGAAGATTAAAAAAAATTTTTGTATTATATTCAGAAGGCAGTACCAAACAATGTTGTCATCATTTTAACTATAGTCATATAATGAAAATAATGATCTGGCATCTCTCATAGTTTTATATTGCTAAGAAGTAAAAACTATCAGAAAGGGGATATTAGCACAAATAACTTTTTTTTTCCTATATTCAGATTTTATGTAAAAACAGCACTGAGACACTGAAGAAATCACCATCACATTCTGTCTCAAGGCTCTGAGGTTGAATGAAGATGCTTTAGTTCAAGAAGCAGATTTTTTACACGTCCTTCTCCAAAGCAAAATCACTCACTTCAGAGCAATAAAAATAAATTAAAATACTTTTGCTCTGATGGGAAGAAAATCAAAAGTGTAAGAATAAGAAATAGAATGTACTTGATTATATAAAATTTGAGATGAAGTGAAAACTTAGGAGAACTTCAATAGAACCACAGTATTGCCTTGGTTGGAAGGGACCTTTCAGATCATTGAGCTAGAAGTGCTTTTACTTTCGACACCATCTCTAATTCTTTGGAAAAAAAGAGAATAAAATGAAATAAATAGAGTGCACCCTGAAATAAGCATCTTCATGAATAGAAAAGAATATATCAACAAAAAAAATTACTTTCTTAAACGGCCATTTAGCAGAAGACAAAACAAAGTCTATGATTCACAAAAACAGAATCCCAAGTGATTCGTTTGACTTTCGGTAACCAAAATAGTCTGCTTGCATTTCAGACCCGATACGTAGAGAGACAGTAAGAAATACACACAGTTGAAAGGAGACAGAGCTCAGGCAAAACAGATAAATCTTGGTTTTAACAGAATGCATTGTTTTAAGAAGTACTAAGGAAATTCCACTGCTAATGAATAGGAAAAAGAAAGCATATGATAGTTTAACATGCCTGTCTTAATTCTGGAAAAAAAAGCGGTTGATTTCTTATTTTACATCTTTCAGTTTCAATCTTTTGTCTTGTGCCAATTGTTTGATATAATTTGTTTTACTTTGAAATTCATTTTCACAGCCACCTAGTGATTTTGGTAATGCTCTCCATTCCAAATACAGTATCACTTAGAAGCTGACAAACTAAGATGTTAATCGGAACCAAAAGAAAACTAAAATTAGGTAGTTTTATAAACTTTTGTATTTGTTGGCCTGTTTCAAGTTTTTTTGATGGCTCAGCTGTCCTAAGTTTCTGCAGTTGTGTGAAAATCAAAGACATGTGTAGGGAAGAGGAACTCTCTGTACACCCAGCTGAGGGGAAGGCTGAAGCACCACACCAGGAAGCCCACTGGCATTCAGGACCTACTGCAAGAAAACCTTCAATCACAGGACGCAATTAACCTCAAGACACAAAGCTGCAGGAAAACAACCCTCATTATTTCCACTGCTCATGGAAGCACTTGTAAATCTTAAAAACGTCCTCCATATAAATAGATACCATTTATGTGGAACTTTCTGTTCAAAACAGTTGAAATAACTGATTCTTGAATGCAGCTTATTACAGACAAAACCTAATTCTGTAAAAGTTCTCTGCTTTCTCCAAGTCACAAGGGATATCATCCAAGTGCTTATTTAGTCAGTCTTCTTCAGTCAATGTGTCCGTGATATCCCACAAAAAACGTTTCTACAGTTGCACACATTAGCCAACTATTTAAATCAGAACACATGCAGACAGGGAGGCTACCAGAGTCATGGATAGGCGGTAACAGTAGTACAGTCTAATGTGACAAACTGCTTTCCGGCATTTGAAATATAAGAAAAGAGGTATTTTCCTCATTTACACTTGGGTTTTTGGATTCTAACTCAATTTTCTTTGATGGAAAAACTCCTATTAATCTGTCTCACATACTCTAGCTTTCCTAGCCCAACACAAACCACAAGAGACTTTAAAAAAAGTTCCCAAAAATTTCAAGTCCATAAAAACATGTAAGAATCAAGTCACAAGTTGTGTGACTGCAGAATGATGTACTGTGATTATGTCACAAATTTTGGTGTTTTTTTCAAACTTTCCAAAGAACATGGAGTTAGAGTCAAATTAGAAAGATCTTACTAAAAAAAAAGGATGCTGAAACCATTACAACTACTTACATGAATATGCAGAGGGGGACTTAGACTGTACTCTTTTTTTTCCCCTGTATGAATTATCCATCACATTTCTATTGTATATTATTAAAGTGACTTGCTTTTTTTCCTCCCAACCCCCACATCTGTGCTGCTGTAATTTATGTGAATTGCAGTTAATGATCACTTGCGTTATGCTTAATCAGCATATCAATAATATACTCTGTACAGACTAAGTAGCTCTTCTTTCTTTCCCCTTTAATGAAACCTATAGAAATGGAACTGGTATTTGACTGATTGGCATTACAAAAAGGTTGCCTAGGCAGGTGCTGGAGATGGCAGTACAGGATACAGGCCTTGTGGCTGCTGCCAATCATGCTCAAGCATCAGCAAAGCCTGCTATTATATTTTTTAATTCTGTTGCCTTGCTATCTCAAGGGGCCGATGCTTTGTACTTAAGGGATTTTAATGAGCTTGACCAGATCGGTGTTACTGACGCCAAGACTGTGGCTGTGTGGGATGGTTCAAGGAGAGATCACATTCTTGCAGGGTGATATTATTAACCATGGTCTAAAACACTGCCATTAGTGTGTTCTTAAGCAAGACACAGAAATCCTTGAATACAAATGAACTATAAATCTTAACCCGAATATTCAGGAATTTCTAGAAAGCTATTATTATATATGCCCAAGTTGAGACAGACTTAAAAGAATAAAGTACTAGCACTGAACTTGGAATCAGTCAATACCATCTATTGATAACATAAAATTATTAACCTAGTAAGAGGTTTATTCAATACTTTGGCTAAATTATTTTTAAAAGTTCTGTAAGTCACCAGCCTCGAGATACTGACATTTATAGCTTCAGAGGAGAACACTGCTGCGTGCTAGAGAAGAACTGGCACCACACCAATATTCTCATTTGTGAATCACAGCTTCAAGTGTAGCTCTATTAGCTTTACCTTGTAAATCATTGCTATGCTATTAGCAATCCTTCAATGTGATGTGACATCTTTATTATAATGTTTTTCCACTAGAGTTTAAGTTCATATTTTAGTTAGCTCAGAGACAGATGCAGCCATATTTACCAGGTTTAATTGATTGACTATAAATAAAGGGCTGTAAAATGAAGGCATCTCTTTCACAAGTAGACAGCATTTTACAGCAAAACACCAATTCAGATAGAATAGATGTTACTATTTCTATACTCTCATGTTACAATACGTAAGCTTAAAATTTCACGGTATATTGAAGGCTACAGTTTAGAGTCTCAGTTCTCTTACAAAAACACTCAGTGCATGATATGCATTACTACCATGTAATTTTTAAACTGAAAATTTCATTAACTTGTAAGCTCATCAGTACAATTCCATGATTTACTTTGGCTTTGATATCCATGGATATTGCAATAAATAGGAATAGCAAGCACAGACACACGCAAGTAAGTTTGTGCTGGATTTACCTGATTTACCTGGATTTACCTTGCAGAAGCCAATAAAATGGCTTTGAGCTATCTGGGGGCCCTTTTTGATGGGGTAATGTAGCACATTTTTCTTGTAGTCCCCAAGATACCCAGTACCTCTCCCTAACAACTGCTTCAGGCATCCAAGGGAGGAGAGACACAGCTGTAGGGAGCAGTGAAGATCTGCACAGCTGTAGGGAGCAGAGCAGATCTTCACAGCTGTAAGAAGATGAACAGAGCAGAGGAGAGGAGAGCAGGACAGCTGTGAGCAAAACAAACAAAAGGAAAAAATGCAAGTGGAGGCAAGAAAACCTGATGAGCTAGAAATTGCTGGAGAGTTCCCACTTGGACATCCTGTTTATGGAGGTTTTTTATTGGGAAAAGTCAGCAGGAACAGCCACTAGAAAGATACATGAACCCACTTCCCACTTCTCCTCTATGAGAATGGAACAATTTGTTCAGACACACAGACATGAGATTCCCTTATGAAGTCAAAAAATAAACCAAGCCCTAATTCTTAAATACTGCTAAACGCCTACAAAACACTTAGTATCAAGAAGGTGATATTTAAATATTAACAACTGAATCCTGTAAGGCAGACATATAAAAGTATTGCTACCAATCTCTGTAAAAGTGATAAAGGAGAACTACCAGCTTGCCCCAAGCCACAAAAGAATCAAAAAGAGGATGTTCATACTGCAAACAAACCAATGAGCAGATACCTGCCAACACTAAGAACTGAAAACACCGTTGGTCTGGGAAAAGGAAAATAAATGTATGGTCTCTTAGGTAGCAACTCCTTGCCCTTATCAAGACTACAGATGAGAATTTGGAAGTTTCAATATTTTGTCAGAATTTTGCTTGTGTAGAAGACACAGGCAGACTGAGATGCAAGAAAACTTCTAGTTATTGTCATCCTAAAAGTAGAAAACCAAAATAATGACTGCCACAGAGGGAGGAAGCAAAACAAAGCAATACTAAGGTAGGCACAAGTGACAGGACAAGAGAAAGAGTCACAGGTCTCTGAGTGCCTTCTTTCAATGAAGACTTGATGGCACAGGGTTCTCTGATGTAGAGGGAAGCTCCAGAAACCAGGGCTTTAGCCTGGCTTCTTTTTTTTGGGGGGAACACAGCAAAGGAATCAAGTCTCCTTTCATATCTGCCCTATGCCATGTAGAGAGAGGGCAAAGGGTGGTTCCTGAACACAGACAGAAACAGGAAACTGGGGAGTGACCAGATACTAGCACAAGTGGATATCTATGTGCTGGCATTAGGTCACCAAAAATTTAAAGATACTACTGGCAAATGCTATTAAAAAATATGGAGCTAGCAAGTTTAAAAAATAGGTGCTCCAAGACTGCACTTCCACTTATTTGAATAGCCTCCTAGTTTCCTTAGATCTGGATACAAGGCAAATGATATAAAAAATTCCACAAGTATATTATCTAGGTATTTCTTTACTAACATTTTAGTTCATAAACAACAATACCTGAAGAATTCAGCACAGAAGTTATCAAATAAGGACTTACATCACCCACTTATGTTCACAGATTTTTCACCTTCCACTACTACCATCTGAATAGATGAGCAAGTAATACTACAGTCCCATATCTTTTGGGCATAAACACTGCAATAAAAATAAGGAACAATACAAAAAAATCCCCAAAAAGACAACAAGTAACCCCAGTATTTTCTTTGCTTGATGCACCCCTCTTGCTTTAATTTTCTCCAAGAGTGAGCTCTTCCTGGGGATTACATCCAGTGTGATGTATGTTTGAAAGAGAAGGGACCATATCTACATAAGCCATATACTGCAAGTTCAGAACAGACTATTTTTGAAGCTCTAAAGAACCAACACCATTGCACAGTGTCCTCTCAAGAGGAAACAATGGTTAAATAGCACATCGGTCTGTAGCAGCACTTTTCCATTTCACAGTCTAGTGCACTCACCCCATGTGATGGGTAGGAGATCCAGCCCAGCTCCCCTTGAATTGTTTTTGAATCCAGCAGATTAACTACAAAAGAAGACAAAATGAAGAAGAATGAGTTTCATCTGCCTCTGTCCAGTTAACCTCTGTTACTTGTACCAAAAGACATGTTTATTTGGGGACATTTTGAGCAGCTGATTTGTTCAGGTGGCCTGGCAGTTAGCTACAAAGAAGAAAAAAGACAGAGAAATGAAAAAGATAGTCTTGTTTATCTTAAAACATAGTATGAACAGCAGACCGACAAACTTTTCAAAACAAAAAAAGTGACAAAAAACAAACAATGGATCACTGGCCAAATTAATTACAGCAGGGGGTGGGAACAGAGCTCTTCTATCAGCTGCATAAACCATAGCGTTTTCCCCTTGGATGCCTGACATTTAGGTCAAAGCATCTAACTACATAGGTGAGAGCTGAATATTTTAATCATTATCTGATTAAAGCCATGTATTTGGCATATATAATTTTCTCAGAATACAGGAATAAATAATGAATGCTGATTAAAGTCTTTCCTGCAGTTCTTTCTTCCTTCTGATCTAATTTGTTCTCAAATTGTCTTGCAGTACTGAAGTGTTGTCTAAATGTCATGTGTAACACATTACACACAAAAGTAATTATTTACAATGTTACAAATTCAGATAAACCTTATTTTAAAGAGGACCCTCAATTCATTGCTAATCTTGATGTTATCTTTTTTTTTTCTGAGGCATTGAACAATTTTGAAAGTAAGAAGGAAGATATAATTTGTGTAAACAGCCTGATACAGACATTTTCAGGTCAAACAGTGTTTTTGTACCCCATTTTAAAACATGACAAGTATTTAAAATAAATAAATACATAATTAAAGGATAGTATTTTCTGGTATTTACTTTGGCTTTATAAAAGCACATTATTATATGCTATTCATTTTCCTGGACATATAGTCTCCGAGTGCTTAATCACACGTTCCCTAACGTGTTTCTTTCCTACAATGAAGCAGAATAGGTGAATTGATACAAGGCAAAATACCAAAAAAACAGCCTCCATATAAATACAAACAAATTAAGTCTTAAATACACAATATGAAAATATTGTTTGCAAATGTACCAATATGTGCACCTTGAATATTTATTATCTTCAGTTTGGGTTTGCTTTCATTGTACATCCTCATCCATGGAAATTACTGATAATGAGAAAAGTAATTATATCATGTGCAAAGGAATGCCTGAAATGCCTGAAAATAATACCTGAAATAATGAATACCTGAAAATAATGGGTATGTAAGCAGTGGCTATTGTAGCAGCCTGAGAAGCTTCAGTTTCTCTTTGTACACCTGAAGGGTTGTCACTGCTCTCAGAACTAGATGGTCTGGGTACTGGTGCTCAGAGTCAAAAAAAAAGAATAAAACTTGGAAGTGAAAGAATGAGGAAAATTGCCTACAAATATTTAAGTTAAGCTACTTTGACCATTCTCCTTTTAATTGCTGTTTCATTTTGGACACCACTGCAATAAAGAACTATGAAGGCATTATTTTTCCTGGGTTTGGGATGTACAGAAGGAGACACAGTACAGAAACTGTGTACAGTATTAGAAATAAGAACATGTTAAAAACAACCATAAATATACACATTTGTTGACATTTGTGTGCATACATATTTGTGCTGTGTACATGTGTAGTGCTATATTATCACGAGAGCTGCTCTGCCTTCTCTATGAATAAAAATGTTTCCTCCCACCCTTTAAAAGAAAACAGCATTGTGAAATTTTACCTACATCAACGAACAATATATCCTTCCTAGTCTTACAGAAAGAACATAACCCAGTATTATAGATTTCTTAGCTCAGAATTGATTAATAATCGCATTCTCCACTACCTACACAAAGAAAAAATCAGTCAGTCCTTTATTGAGTGCATAGGGCCTTAGGTAGACTATTCTGAAGTAAGGTTTGCATCTATAAAAAGGAACTACTACTACAAATTCAAAAGGATAAAGTGCACTTCTTGCTTACGTGTTTTCAATTTCCCACAGATTATGGATCTCCTGTGATAAGACAGGTATGGTTGCTGTGCATCTGCAGTATATGGTGGTGAAGGAATTAAGATTTCTGAGGTAAATTAGATGGCAATAAGTTGCTAAAGGCAAATCATTCAGGAGTAAACTTAAGTAATGTATTTTTTCTTTAAGAATGAGCACCCTGAAAGCATGATTGCAAGCACCATGAAATTTATTCATTCAGTCAAAGTTCATCAGCTTAATCTGGAAAAAATAAATAGGCAATAGACTCATAACCTGGTGTTAGCTTCCCTCTACAGACCTGCCAAGCAGCCTAAAAGTTATATTGAGTCCTTGAGGTGCAGAAGATCAGAATTCAGCAACACTGGCTGTATCTTTCTTTGCAGCCTGCATGACAGTCAGCTTCCTGCTGCCTGCTTGCCTACCACTCAGAGTGGGTTTACCAGAGGCTCCTACAGGAAGCACTCACAGGCATTACAGTAGGGCCATGAGTGGAAATTATACCTTCAAAGCAAGCCACAGGTGCCACACAACAGGTAAATTCTTCATCCATGAGACAGCTTTCATTGCAATATATTGGGACTAAATCTATTAGAAGAACAATGTTTCAGCTTCTCCTTCAGTTCACCTTCCTTATCTTACTCATCCCCTTCAAATTGGCACCATACTATTTTAACATGCTCATATGTGTTTCACTACATTTCAGATATCCTTAAAATAGACACTTTCACACTGAGTATAATATGCTTCTATTCCAGTTGTTAGAGAATACAAGCAGGGACCTAAAAAGAGTGAATAATTCCATTATCAAAAAAAAACCAAGCAAAGCTATGTTACCGGTCTAAAACTTAATTAAAGTACCTTCACATAAACATATTTATATGCTTTCATACTGCACAGTCTTTAACTTCCTCTATTTTCGTTCAAGCAGAATAAGATCAGAAAATCTTAAGTTCCTTCACCTATCTAGCCACATGGTCTTCAAAGTTTATAAAAACCACTCATTTGTTTGGGGTTTTTTTGTGAAATAGCAATAAATGAAAGACCAGCAGGGGAAGGGGGGGAGGGAGGAAGGTGGAAGAACTCAAAGAAAGAAAACATAATTATACCGAACTTGCTGATAACTGTCACTTTGTCTGGATGTCTTAATCATTTGCCCAGTAAGAATTAATTACAGGTAAGAAGAAAATTGTTTAGAATCCAATTGATAGACATACATACAATAATATCTAAAAAACTTGGGAAAAAATACTTTCCACCAAATTGGACTGATCTCCAAAACACAAGACTATTTCCTTTCAGGTAGTCATCTGGAAAAAAAAGTACAAAAAAAACCCAACTCCCTCTCCATAAAAGACAGCTTATGTGACATCCACTTTTCCTGTGACTTCAAGAAAGAGTAATACAACTCAACAGAGAGTAAACAATTAATAGAGAAGTTAAAGGCTTTAATAATCATGGTCCCTGGACAAATGCCTATAACCACTTTTAGTAGATGAAAGACAGAACAAGAGAGAAGAGAGATCTAACCTCTCCTGCTGCACTGTCCTGTGCAACGTGTGTACCTCTAGCCACACTAGGCTGAAGGAAATTATATGACTTAAGACAAAAACAAAATAAGAGGATATTTTGTGGGGCAATACATTTTTCTTCATTGTGAGTGAAGCAACCACATCCTCCAGAGCAACTGGTCCAGTGAAGAGCACAGCTGTACATGTAATCATAACTGCTGGACAGATACAGTCCTAATTCTGCAAGTTAATTACTAACAACTCTCATGTATTCAAATGAGACACTGGAGAGCAGAAAAAGAAGGAAAGTTGGTATGTTCTGTCTAAAAATCAAAGCTAGCAACTCTTGTTTCATCCAATTACTACTTTCCAGAAGACAGCAAAGAGGTAGTTTTACAAGTCAGGCCACATGAAAGAGAATCAGGACTATGAAGCTTCAGAATATCTCACACAACTCATCTGTTCTCCTTGTATATCCTGCAAAATTGTGGCAGTATAGTCCAGATACAGAAATCTTACAGAAATCTCTGAGGGTGACCAGACAGTTATTAAGAATAACAGTTTTGTTGCTATTGATGATAATTTCCTACAGAATTCCTTGAAAAGGATCACTGGTCAGGTTAAGGATTCAGAGAGGCGTTCTCATAAAACAATTTAAAATAAACAAAGTGCTGTCTAATAGTTTCCATGTCCTGCACTGGTTCCTGGCATATAATTAACTCACTTTAAAACTAGCAGAGAATTTACTGGTATTAAAGTACTGCAATGGTATTCAAACTGAGGAACCACTACTTCTGGCTCTGAAAATTGGTGTTTATACCTTGCTCACTGTACTGTATACTGCACCTATTCCTGCGAAGGTGTGGTATACTGGCAAAATAATGATTATGTTCTCCTTTTACAAATAGTCTTTTGCCTGGCTCTTATGGACTTCCCCATTCACAACCGAAAGAGAAAGCATTATTAGTTCCCTCACTACTAACTTCTGCCCAGGGGGTAAAGATGAATCTCGTTCCAGCAACTGGAGCTGGGAGGTGGATGTGAAATGCAAAGCTTGTTCACTCTTCTCTGTGTGGCATCAGGCAGAAGACGAATGCTTGGGGGGGGATTTGACATGAAGGCATGCTCATTCTACCAGAAACTGTTTGAAAGCAAAGGCAGGAGTGATGCTAGTGAGCCTCATGGCCAGCCCTCTGCCATTCACAAGGCCCACTAACAACACATTTCATCAGCAGTGATGTTAGTGAGAGAACCATAAAACTAGTAAAACACCTGAATGCAAGCTGAAAGTAGGAACATTTGCAGAAACACTAGGAGCAATGGCTACTACAATGAATTGAACAGAGCTTCAATATCTCCCTCAGTAATAAGAAAACAACAGATGTTGCACCAAGTGGAACCACCCCAAGATCTCCTTCACTGCTTAAGAAACAGGGAGGAAAGTTTGCTAGGAGGCAACTTGTAGTACCTAAGGAACCTACAAATAACTTCATCACTGGAAAGCATTTCCAATTCATACACTCTCAAGAGAAAACAAAGTAACATCCAATGAGGTAATATATGTAAGAGATTTTTTCTTCAACTAATTAATGTATCTAACTAAAAATCAAAAATAAAAAACAATAAGAACAAGAAGCCACAACATTTTTGCCTTTTCCTGCTTGACGTAAAACCACCAGTTTAGAAATACACTAGTTAGTTATTAAAAAAATGCCAACAAATAGGAAAAATTAGATTTGCTATGCAACCAAAAAAAAAAAAAAAGTGAATGCCTATAATTGAAATGTGTCATATAATCCTGAGCAGTAAAGAAAATACTTTGTGGCAGGAAGTCAGACAGTACTTGGTTTTGGGGTGGGACAGAGTGGAGTCAGGGCAAACCCTGACATACATTTTTAGAATGGTGGCCTCCTCACAATAAAGGGAACATGCACCTGGATTTTCAGCCTTCTATGAGGACAGACCTGAGTATCTTCAACTCTTCATTTCTCCAGCAGTGGCACAATTAAGAGTGGCAGTATATCAGCTTTCTGTCTTTGCTTTATTCTAGGCAAAATCTCCAGACAGACAGGCTGGGCCAAGGCAAGGCAGAAGCTGCACCTCAGTGCCTTCACCATAACTGCCAACTAGGGTCAGCTACCATGCTGATACTGCTATAATCATGCTGAAATTTGCTGAAGGAGGCCATAAAATCTTTATGAAGGCACAACAAATAAATATAAAACTAAAATCAGTAGATAAAAAACCACACCATGAAGCAATGATAACAACTACAATACTGTCTGTGCAAGGGTTAGATTTGATTTTAAGCAGCAGTCTTAAGGCCTGATTTGCCAATTGTCCATTAAAAGTCAAATCTCCTATAATTTTATGTGTTTCTTCTCAATTGTTGTAGTGCAAATGCTTTTATTGCCTGGAGGAGAACAATCTTAGCATAAGAGAGATCTTCCAGCCTCCCATCTACTAGCACTGCTTTACAGCTTTGTCTCCCTCCAGCCTGGGACATTCTAGGAAGCCAAATGACACTAAACAACACAAAATCTCCTAAAAACAGCCAATCGAACATACTTGGTAACACATATCCAACCCGAGTGCCAACAAAGTTTGGCCTATTTACTACACAACTCTTCCAAATGCAAGATTTCTCAGTGAGATTTCTGCTACAGCTCAAAGCTAGACTACAGTCCTTTGAGAGGCACAATGCTGTGAGGTCTGCACTTTCAACCCTTCTTGCCTGTGCCATTATACTGTACACTGTAAATGTGATTTTGTGCAGAACATTCTAAATTTGGCAACTGTCACATTCAATCTGTGGTTAAATTGCTGACTGAAGGATCTCACCAGGATAGGGGCAAGAGATGAACAAACAAGGGAAAACAAAATTAATTAAAAAGCAGTTGTTCTCATACTGAACACAGAAATATTCACAAAAAAATACTGGATAGCCCAAGCCTCCACTTCTTTTTTCCATTGAACGTTCAGTAAATAACTGTTTCCAGAACTAAAGATACTGTCTTAAAAGTCTCAGATGAAAAGACAGAAAGATTAGGAATAAGTATCAAGTTATTCGATAGATTATTGCTTCTGCAGAACATAAAAGGTTTCTGTATCAGTTTGAATTATTTTGCAAATTCTGCTCTTATGGCAGTTGCCCTCAGCTTTTAAAGGGGAAGAGTTTAATCTTCCCCCCAGATTTACTCTTTTCATCAAATACACTCCCTAAGTGTACTCAGGCCAGATTTAGATACCTTTTTTCCCCTACAGCAGAATACTAAAACAGTCAAAGCAGGAACTTCACTGAGAGCTTTTCTCGAAAGGCTGCCACAAAGGAGAGAATGCAGGACACCAATAAGTAGTGCAGGAATGCCTATAAATAAGAGCACGGATTGTTAATCTGTAAAACTGTGGCCAGTCAGGGAGGCTCTATCAACCACATGGCAGCTCTCTCCCAGCATGTATGCTAATGCTGCTAGGGACCCCTCAGGGTGGCTCAACACCATGCTAGGCAGTCGCCACTGCTCGATGTATGCCTCAGCCCAGCCAGGCTGACTTTGATCACCTGCACACAACACCAAGCAGAAGCACTCCTTCAGTCTTCCTCCTTTTGAGAAGTAAGGAGCCTGGTTGGGAAAAAAAAAACAACACTATCCCAAGTCTCCTGAACACACAGAACAATGAGGACCAGGTCCAAAAATGAAAGCCTCACATGAGACATTTCAGAGTGCAAAACTGCAAAACTAAACTGTTCCATAGCAGACAAAATTGTTACTGATTTTGAAGTGGAAAACAATTGTGCAGCTAGATATTTTCATACCATTCACATAACAGCAAACACAGTCCCTCCAAACCCTACCCTTAGCAATAGCTAAGGCAATGCATCATAGATATCTTATCCTCTTGTTAATCTGTACTGATTCTATATATGTATGCAGACACATGCAAATCTCCCACCTTAGCACCTTTCAGAAGCTATTCTGGCTACTGTAAAGAGAAAACAAAGCTGTTTCTGCACCAGTGATGACACAGGAACTAGCAGCTCTTTTTATAGGAGTAAGGTGACAAATCTGTATGCTTTTTCTCAGATTACCTGTCTGTGTTATGTTGACAACCGCCCATCAATTCTCATTGATGAACACAGACAAAACAGATTTTATTTCTTTTTTAGTAGTCTGACACATGAGAGTTCTCTTGATATTGTTAAAGTGGCATAAAGCTCAATTTCCAAGTATGCAAAAACATACGACTGGTGGGCTGGAATGCAATGTTTATCAAAGGGGCCTAATAAGGTTTTGGTTTTATTAGGCTATTTCCTGTAAGTTGATATGTGCCAGTCCTTTTCATTAAGACAAGGATATAAAAATTAAAAATGGATTAACCTAATGGGTTCCAAATTACTGTGTTGCTTTCACTTCTTTGCAGTCATGCTTTTAAAAATAGTTCCAATTGGTCATTTTCCAGTACCTGCTACAAGAGGCATAAATCCTTAGATTCCTGAATTACTGTTCAGCCAAACTCACATTCAAACCCAAGTCATACAGATCTCATTTTACTTTAATACTACAGAGTTAAATCTGACATCAGCAAAGCACAGCGCTACAAACACAAAACGGGGGACACTGTGTTAAAAGGGCATTTAGCTTGCAAAACTAAAGTTCACCTTTCTCAGGGGGAAAAGAAAAAATTATACTGCTACCTAAACCCAGCCACTTCAGAGGAGAAGTGGCTCAGCATAGAATAAAAGTGGATCTCACAGTATGTGTCATGTTTGCCAGCCCTATAGGCTGCCCAAATCCTGAGGCACATAAAATGGTGCCATATGCCTATGTCTAGACAAAACTCAGCTGCAAACTTTATTCAAACAATTTTAATAAGCTCTAAAGCACTTCTCAGAAGGGCTTACGCACAGCTAAGTCTTTTTACTTCTGCTTTCCCTCTTCCCTTGGGGAAAAAATAACATTGAGTTTTCACTAGTTCCAGGGAACTGAGGTCTCCAGAGGCCTGATAAAGTTGAGGTCTAACACAGCGTCACAAGATCCCCCTTGGGATGGCTTCTAACAATTTAAAGGGGAAAAAAGATGTTGCATCATAGCATCCATGTTCACTTAAGGTAAACTGAGAATTCAAAATCTAGTGTGACGTGCTTGGTTTCTAGAATTCTAGACACCAAAAAGTGTGCTCTTTGAGGACAGAATAATTCAAGACAAGTAGTAGAAGCTAAGTTCAGCAAATGACCATTCACTTGTCAAAAGGGCTGTGATATGCCACAACTCAGAAAAAAGCCTAGCTTTTTAGAAATTCATCTCAAAGAGCACAAAAAAAGAAAACCCTTGCAAGTCGCTATAGTTGTGCTGGGTTTGGTTGTGGTTTGTTTTGTTTGTTTTAAGTCTGAAACACAGAAGTCAAGACCTATAAAAATATTCTGAGAATTCAGAAGTATTGCACATGGAAAGCCACCTATTCAGGTGTGCCCTGAAAGACTTTTATCAAGCTTTACTTCTCTGCTGGCATGAATCAAGGGCTCCAGCTTTTATGGGCTATGAAATCCTTAGGTCCTTCCACAGCTATTCCACAGATAAAATAAACCCACAGAGCAAATGACTAAACATCTCTGAGCAAATTGAGAAGTATAATGCCAATAGCGTAAGAAATCTCCTCATATGTCATGTTGAGAAAATCAAGATGCTAAAACCAGTTTTATTTTCCAATACAGTGATGTAACCAACATGATATTTTCATTGTTTGCCAGGTTAACAGAATTTATGGAGGTAATTAATGTAGAACATGTGTGCTGAGCTATCCATATGAAAAATGGAATAGTCCCGACTTAATTTGCTGCTTTTGCAACCAAAGCCCCACTAACATATTTTTTCACTATTTCCATATGTGACAAATCCATGTACTTATAAAAAAGGTAAATACATAAATGTTCTGTTCCCAGCTACCCACAAGACAGTTTTTCAGGCTTGTTTTCTACTTGATACCTTTGCTTTCATTCCCTTCCAGTTTCCATTACGTTCCACAAACTAAGCATGTTCCTCACACATCTTCTCCAGAACTCCTTTCCTTGGTACAACTTCTTTGTTGATTTACTGAATGTTTTCTTGTCTAGCTTTAACCCAACTTTTGGGATCAACACAACCAACTACGGAAAAACCAATGCCATTAAACATGTAATTCTTTTTCTTGTGTCTTTTTTTTTTTTTCCTGGGCATTTACAGGATCAAAGTAACCCCCTTCTGGGAAACAGCATTTAGTAAGAAGGAACTGACATGCAGTTCCTCCCAGTCACTGAGTAAGGAAAAGATTATCTTTGATTTCTACTCCTCATGGCTCAATGTTGATTTATGGGGAGGAAAAGACAGAAGAAAAAGCACCAAAGACTATGGGGCAGTGTGGGTGGGCACACTGGCAACAAAATAGACAGATGAGGTTTTCCTAGAGTTGGAATATTTTTAGATGGTTTGGGTGAGCACTGTACATTTTCCATAGCTGTAACCACATTCTCCAGGAAAACTGAACTCTTGATCACTGCTAGGACATTTGCTCCCCAAAGAAAAACTAACGTGGGAGAAAAGTTTTTGCAAGATAAGACCATCATCATCTCAGAACCTGTTTCAAAAGAAATGTCTTAAGTGGGCATTTTCCACATTTGGCCATGAACATTAAGGTTAGAAGGACATAATTTTGTTGCCCCCCTTTTTTTTTTTTTTAATTGAAACCCCTACAACAGAAAGTTTAACTAGAATGGTAAAAATTCCTCTATTCTGTTTTAACTGCAGACTCTGTTGAAATTCACCACTGTTAAATCAATCATGAAGCTTACTAACATAAACAAAGTTTACTTTCAGGGAGGCAAGGAATTTCTTAATTTGCACTTTGCTCAGTGTTCAGATCATCATTAGCACTGAATTCTGGGTTCCTAGCACTGACATTAATCAGAGAAAATTTGGAATTCAGTCTGATTTTTCTAAGATTTGGGTCCAATGTTCAGTTCATCTCTGCCTACCTATCTCCTTTAGTCCCTCTCTTCCACTCTCTCTGAAAACCTTTCCTCTCAAGAAATCAACCAAACCAACAACCCTCTAGTTACCTTGTAGCTGTTCAACAGCCAAATCAAAGGACTCATCTGTTACTATTTGTTACTATCTAAAGTGGAAAGCCTTCTGTGGAACAAACCATATTTTTGTGCTTTAACTATTATTTAAATGGTAGCTTGTCACTCTGGATTTTTCTTTTTTTTATTACAAACCCATCCTTTCTGAGGCACCAATTTAAAAGTTTTAGTTTTAATTATTGTCCTTTTCCATGAGGCAGTTACGCTTTAACTATTTTATTAACTCCTATTTAAAAAAATAAGAGGCTGACGAAATTAAAACCTTTCCATTCAAATATAACAACAGCATAAGAAAACAGCTTGAAAGAAATAAAAAAGTACCATTCCCACACTTTATTACACTAAACTGCCCTGAATGAACCCTAACATTCATCCTATTGTTCACTTAATTGCTAGCAAGTTTCAGCCACTGTTCGTTTGGACTGCTATTCTTCTTTCATCAATATTTTTCCAGCAGATTAATGGGATTTTCCTCCATATTTTGGCTGAAACAGCAGGACACAGTAGTTTAATGAAAAAAAAAAGGAGTGTGGCACTAATGTTTCTGCTTACAGTGTCTGGTTTAATAACGTCTCTGCAAATTCAAGGCTGTACAAGCTGGTGTTCCATTCAGGCTACCCGTCACTCTCAGACTGTAACTTTTTTGTCACCATCCCGCGATTTCTTTCAGGCAGGATTGCCTTTATTTCTATATTGTTATTTCTTTCACTCACTCACAGCAGAAATTTAAAAGGAATCTTCAGTTCATGGGATCAAATTTTCATACTGCAAAATAAGTATTCAGCTACAAAAAGATTTGTGTGAAGATTTATCAAACAACTAAAAAACTAAGGCATACAAGCCTACCAGTGGGAAATACAGTCCTAACTCAGCAGATTACTACCACGTTCTGCTTCCAAAATTACACCACTGGGAGCTCATATCTAATCTTCTGAAGTAAACTATTTTCTTTTAAGTTTTTGTTCTTGTTTAGATCAATTTGAAAACAAAAAGCTACTGCTCTAAAGTGTTTATGGAAATAAGAAGGGCTACATCACTGTAGTACAGTGTAGTTTTAGCAAAAGGGATCACTTTACAATAATCACATGCATTTGTAAACAAAATTTCTTCTGTTTCAATGTACCATTTCTTATTGCAAATCTCTTCCTTGCACACATATTTTCAACAATTTTCAACAATTTTCCAACAAATTGCATAATTTTTTTCATAGAAAAGGAAATATCATTAAAAAAAATTTAAAAGCCCTAGTCTTATTCCAGAAAAATAATTATTTGGATACTGTAACTATCTAGTAGAAACGTGATGGGTTAGTGGGATTCCTCTGCACCACATCTGAAGTTTTATCTTAACATCTCTGGACGAGTTCAGTCAATTTTGCACCTTAAGGTATAAAAATGACCATTTCTGCATTTCAATACCAGCTCCACTGAGTAGAGCTTTGAAGAGTAAGGACATGATGATATGCCTAGTTATTTTAATTTATTTATTTTCTTTTTAAAATAAAAATCAAACTGCAGCTACAAAGCAGCAGTACCTACATGAATTGCAGGCACCCTATGGAACTAACTCAGGCTCAGTATAATAATCTGAGAGTGGTACATTTGTATTCGGTAACAGCTCTGCAGTGACCCTCACTGGTGATAACATCCAGAGCTCAGAAAACAAGAAAACGAACACCTGCATCTGTATTTCTAAACTTTCATCAAGTGGGGATTACAAGAACAAGAGCCATTACAAGAACTCCTAGAGGAAAACTTACTTTTGATTCTGTTGGGGAACTTGTAAGTATACTAACAGCAATTTACTTAACTCCAGCAGATAATTAAAAATAAAATTAAAGCTAATTTGTACAGCTTCCCTAATGGGAAAGAAAAATTTCTGTTCAATCAGCACACATGCCTGATCTGCAAAGATTCTGCATGAACAACTGTTAAACTTAGCGTCCCTATTATCTGTTTAATGCTTTCCCTTCTGGTGGTGCCTCTGAAGCCTCATTTCCTGAGGCTCAGAGTGCAGAAGAGCTCTAAATTGTTTCTATGTCCCAACTGCTTCGCTGGGTGGCAAATACCTTGTATCCAAATTAACTGCAGTAGGAATTAATTGCTGTGCCAAATTTGGACATATTTGTATTTCAAGCATCTGCTTTCAGTTTGCTACACACAATATAGTGACTTTTCTTTTTAATACACTGTACTGAAATAAACAGTAAGTCAAGACAAACTTCAGATAAACATAGAAGAAAATAAATAATTCCACATGTTATATCCCATTATCAAAAATGTGGACAGATAATGTTGAAAATGAAAAAATGTTGAAAATAAGGAATTTGCCCAAGTTACTTCTCTGGTTGCACAAGATGTTAAAAACATCACAGTGTGAATTTTAAAATGTTCATTATTTGTCTAATCATACGGCTTAGGATTAAGAAGCTTTGAATAAGATACAGCTGTATGAAAAACAGCCTCCTAGACCCCCACGGCTCTGAGCTTTCTGAAATTGAATTTTAAAAAGGTATCACATTCAGACTTCTAAAACTGCTTGTAACTTCCTTTGTAGATAAACACTCAAAGGTAAGCTGGAAGCAGCAGCAGGAACTGTGTCATGACAAACGACGACTTAGTTTAACTTAACAATACCTGGCAAAGCATTTCCCCATGCAACCCTCCTGAAAAGTTTCCATCTGTGCCAGCCTTTCCCAAAATTATACGCAAGAGTTGGGCAGGCATTTTATTCCACATGCTAACACCACATTTTTCAAAACCACACCAAGAGCTGTCCTTACTACAAAGGCACAATAAGTTGTCTTTAGCGACTTTAATTGTTAACAGAAACCAGCCCAACTAAAATGGTGCACTTAATTGCGTAGTTATACTAACTCCTGAGGTGGTAATCAAAGATGAAACCACGTCTCCGAATGCAATACGGATTGAAAGGAGAGGCCGATTGGAACCTTCTTGCTGTAAACCAAAAGACTCTATTTGAAACCAAGTACCGTAAGCACATTTACTGTATTGATCTTTTGGTAGCTGTGTTTGCAAGAAATTAATTTTATGCTAGATTGAGATGTTACAAGAAGTTTCCTGTCTGCACAGTCAAAATATTATTGAAGCAATTCAGGTTGTCAGTAAAAGCTTAAACAAATTTGCTGATAATCCTGTTAATGACCTAGGTCAAGTGTTAACTGTTGTGGGTTATAAAACAGTGAAATTAAGGTTGCTGGTTCCCTCAGGCAGGCAATATAGTTACAGAAGAGAATGAGGAAAAAATTATTATATTACAGAATAATATAGGCTCATTCAATTTCTTGACAGTGTAGGAATTATTCAGAAATAAATTGCATCCTCCTAAGAAAAAGCCCACAATCCTCCCTAAGTGGAAAATATCCAGCAGAACAGAAGAGAAGAACATGTGGTTTCTATGCACCTACGGGGTTTGGTTTGCAACTTCAAACTGGAAAAGTCAGATGTTAAATCTTCCTGACATTTTCCTGCCTCGCTGAAAATGGCACACACCTTACCACCGCACATAGATAAAACTGAACTTTAGAGAACCTTCTTGAGCTCCTGTGATTACGTGGGTGAAATGCAGGCAGCCTCGCGACCAGCTCATTAGGTAGTTTTAAAATAAACATTTAATCAGGAAAACATCTAAATAAAACTTCTCTGGAGTGAAAGAAATTAACCAAAGCATTCCAGGGCTAAAAAAAAGAACTGCATTTAACACCAGAAAGTGAAGGAAGCCAACTACTTGACTTCAGCCTCTCTTTCATCCTTTTCTTCCTCCATCCCATCCACTTCTATTGCACCGTTAGTATTAACTCAGACTATACTGAGTTTTAATGTTAGTAGCAAATGTTAACTGAAGCCGTATTTAAAAAACAGAAAAAGTTCTTCCAAGTCTAGAAAATTTCAGAATTATTACTGGTATCTCTGAACACACGTAAAGCATCTACCACAATATTCATATCCTCAGAAGTTAAACAAAGCAATATAAACACATCAAAAATTAGTTACACCCTTTGTTAAAACAATCTATGAGGAGAATTTCAATATCAACTTTAAAAAAAGGGGAGGGAAAAATGTATAACTTTTTGTCTGTATGCAGACATCACCTTTGTTCAAAATGTATCTTTTTTTCATTCTCAGTGGTGGAAAAAGAAGAGTTTTCTAAATACCCCACAGAAACACAGAAACATCTATCTCTAGTTTTGAGAAGAAATTTATGGTAGTGACAGTAGGGAAATAAATGAAGGGGTGAGCAAAAGATTACTTAAAAGAGAAAAACATAATCTTCTGACGTGATTTGAAGCTGCATGCTAATGCTCGATTGTATAACTAATTAGCATGTCAGCAAATTATAATAATTCAGATTCAGCCGAAATATGCAGTGAATAAATAAAAGAATTACAAGCTTTTTGGAGGGGCAAGGGGGCAGGAGGCACAAGAAGTCCTTTGAAGTTAATTTAATTTTGAAAAGAAATTGTCAGTATTTTTCAGAATAGCAAAATACATACTTCAAAAAAGTAAACATGCAAAAGCAGGTTACTGTCCAGTAGCTGCATCTATATTGTTTCTACAGACATTTTCAAAATATCACCCATACTGTACAAGTTCTTGAAGCTCAAAGGGAGAAGGGTAGCAGTATCTGCTGAGAGCAGACTTTCACAATTACACTTAATGTGTGTACATTCTGTACAAAAACTATTTTTATCCCACTTTCTTAATGCTCAGTGCCAATGAACTGAAACAAAGAAACAAAACATGTTGGGGTTTTCTCAAAATGAAATGCTCTAATATCTTTTTTGCATAATTAGTCTCCCACTGCCATGGAGGCAATGCTGTTCCACTGACTGACAAAACTACAGACATTCCCAAAAAGCTTTTCATCATAAGACGAGAGTAATCCCTACTAACGCTCTTGTTTTCTTTTCTGAAAATCATTAATGAAATATGACAATAGTTACTAAATAACACTTATCCAGAGGCTTAAAAGTGACTGAATACTAAAACCACATTCTTGTAAGCAACCTCTACAGCACTGAGCACACAAAACAAATTTACATAAAACATACAAACAGATGATACATTGCTCTTCTGGTAGGACAGTATAATAGCTTCCCTCCTAGCAATAAAACAAATTGATTCAAGATCATGCAAGACTTGTAAAGTTTAAATCTTTCCCTACTTTTTTTTTTAATATTGTATTTCTTTCTCTTTCCAAAAATCATTTCAAACCATTATCCCTGTACCTTATCCCACAAACATCCAGAATACCAATTAGTACATCAGCATTATTTGTACAAGAGAAAAGAAGTCTATAACAGCTTTGATATATGCTTCTCTACACAAATGCTACCGCTCAAGCAGGTGCAAGTTTTACAGGGTTGTTTGATGCTAGAAGTTCTTCACAACCTTTGGCCTCTAGATTTCATCCCTAAAGATGACTGCAATGGACATCCTAGTCACACCTAACATGCAAATGAGTTAAAACTGCTTTTTTTTTATTCTATATGAAAAGGGAAATTTAATCCGTGCTTTCAAAAAGTATTTAAGTTACTTTTTCAATCACTGGCTGGTTGTCGTTGTTTTTTCCTGAAACCTAACATGCATTTTCAGCAGATGTCATCTTAAAAATTACCATTGCAAAGAACAAACCACTCATGCTTTGTTTCCAAAAATTTACACACATTAACATACTTACATTTTAACAGTTTAAAAAAAACCCCACAACCTGATGTGAATAAGCAATGGAATCAAAAAAGGAACAAGCTTTTTTTATTTGTATTAATTAAAAGTTTTGGAACACAGTGTGGCCAATGAAACCATCGCACATAAACCACACATAAAAGGGCTCCCTACTCAGTTATCGCCGGCGTGAGGGAGACGAGGGATAATCGTGAGCTTTTATAGCTTATTTTTCACTAATTAACAAGCGGATTTGATTCCTACCGCTGTCAGCGACCAACCCGGCTATTTGAGGCTACGAAAGAGGAGGTGGCTTGCCCTGACCGTTGGGACACAGGGCACCTGTCGGTGGCTCCGGGGAGACGGGTCCCCGGCCGCTGCCGGTCCGCGATGTCCCCTCCTTTCCCTTTCCCCTGCCCTCCTCGACCCGGCGCCCAACGGCTCTCCGCGCATCGCCCCGTTGTAGCCCCGTAAGGCCAGGGGACGGCACCGGCCGCCGTTCCCGTCTCCAACTTTCCTCGGGGGCGGAAGGAGCGGCTGCTCCCCACCATCCCCGCACCGGGCGGCGGCTACCCCTTGCTCATCGGTGAGCGGAGCCACCGGGCGGGAGCTCAAGGCGAGGGAGAGTCCGCCCCGCTGTCCCGGAGCGAGAAGCCGCTATCGCTCGGGGCCACCTTAACAGGAGAAGAGGAGGGAAAAATCATTTAAAAAAATTAGGGGAAAGTAAAATAGAAAAAGGGGGGGAAATAGAAAAACGGAGGGGAAAAAAAATAAAAAAGAGGGTAGCAGGTCTCACCACCCACCCGTCCCCGGCAGGACCCGGCCGGACCGCGGCTCACCTTCGTTGCCGGGGCGGGCGCTCAAACGCCCGGCGGCGCCGAGGGCAGCGCAGAGCAGCAGCAGCACCAGCAGCAACATCGGCGGCGGGAGGCGGCGGCGATCCATGTCGGCGGGGCAGCGGGCAAGCAGAGCCGCATGTCTCCGCACCGCATGCCACCGCTCCTCCGCTCCGCGCTGCAGCGGCTTTTCCGCAGGACTTGTTCTTTCGAGGGGCGGATGCCGAATTCCCCACGGTGCGAAGAGGTGCGGGGGGGTGGCGGCGGAACTGTCTCTTGAGCCCCAAAAGCTGCCCGGTGGCGTAGGGCAGGGTGACGGCGGCACGGGGTGAGACACAAGTCACGGGAGTGGGAAGGCCGGGTGGGGCGTTTTTGCCAGCTACAGCCCGAGCACGGCCATTTACTGGGCTTTCTCGGCCTGAATACAACTGCAAAGTAGCGGTAAAGCCTCGGGGGCTTCAGAGTGCAACCCTACAGGGCTTTGCCCCCCATCGTGACTCCAGCACGGTCTGCGCTTCGCACGGGTCCCTTGCTCCCACTGCGAGGAACGGACCTACTTCGACCTCACCAAAGCCAAGCAGATCCTAGATGGTGATAGGGGCCTCCTCCCAGGTGCTGCTCTTTGTGCAGCTTTAATCTAGAAGTTGCCATTAAAATGTGTATTTTCAGGAGAGCCTCTACGTGTTTGCCACCAGCCCTCTCAGCTCATCACAAGCCCCAGAGTAGCTGTCAGAGCAGAGGGCTGAGCAGCAGGCAGGCAGGACTGCTCTTCCACCACTCCCAGGGGGAATCACTGCAGAGCAGCACTTCCCAAGCTTCCCCTTCTGTGGATCATTTCTTCAGAAAATGGACATCTTGCTTCCCAAGTGACTCATTTCACGTCTCCAGAGCCACCCAGTGTGATTCTGGGGAAACGGAAAAATATTTTAATAATACTGAGGTAAAATAAATATTTCGCTCCAGACCACGTAGTATGAGGTCTTGCTCTGAATGCGTATGCTGCCTGCACAGGCAGTAAAGAGGAAAGCAGCCTTCACCCGCAGATGCGCAAGTACAGAACAGAAGTAACATCAAAAACCTTTGATACCACAGGAACTGGTTGCACCAACTGCTATGTTATATGCCAAAACAACTTTCATCTTCTTGAATACAATTGTCCCACATGTACTCAGTTCCTCAAAGTTATCAGTGGGACAGCTGAGAACTACAACCAGTAGCATTCAAAATCTTAGTCTGCCATCAGCAACACTGCCTGTGAGGCAATGCTGCAACAGAGTACTGCCAGCTCGCTTCAGCAGTGATGCTGCCTCGCAGCAGAAGATGAGCTGTTGGGCAGACTGCAAGGCAGTATCTCAACATCTTTCCTGCACAATATTGACATACCCCAAACCACCTGGTTTAGCTCCACTGGGTTACACCTCGTGAAGGGGCTGGGGAACTTATGTGAGGCAGACCAAGGGAGAGATAAGACAGAAAAATCAGTCTCAGTGGGGTACCTGTTTCAAGGCTCTATCAGTTGAGGATATGAGCCTTGCTTTCCTTCTCCTGTCCTGTTTACACGTTCAATTAGTCAATCAGATTAAGGAACCATCGAGGAGCATCTGTTGTTTCATGTCTCCAGCCCTTCCTTTCACCATCTACCACACCTCTTGCATCTCTGGTCAAATTTCAAGTGGGAGAAAGAGGGATGCCCAGGACTCTTAAGCAGGCAATTCAAGGCGCAGAGTGAAGAGGTCTGACCATACTATTAACAGTGTATGGCCCAGAAAAAGAGATCTCCTGTTCTTCTTTGTAAAATCTCATTTCTTTCGTTCTTTCTTTTAATTTATTTGACAAAGATGCTTTTCCTCAGAAAAAGATCTAAAAAAGATGCCCAAATCTCCTCAAAATGATCCTCTCCCTAGCAGTAAAAATTGATTCTGGATGTTTTTGAAAACCTTTTGCTAATCTTTTCCAGAATACACAGCTGTCTTCTTTGAGTTCTTTTGTATGGAGAAGGTAAATCTGCTTTTTAAAGCACCCCTAAACTTTTAGGAATACTAGGTTTGATCTCTGTGGAACTACACCTATCTTTCATTACTTCAGGTAAGCAGATTTTTAAAGTGGAATAAAAAGGAGCGAAGAAAGCAAACAAATCTCTGTGACAATCAAAACCAAAACCAACAAAACCATCTCTTCTGTTTTCAGTTAGTAGTAAAAATTATTTCCGAAGAAGCAAAGCAAGGAATTTTTCAGTCTTCCAGTTGAATTTGTATTAAACATCTGCATTAAACAGCTGCAACACCTGATTCTATTCTTGCTCACCCTCTGGGAAAGAGGCTCAGCACCCATCATGGTTTTACCACACAACAATGACTTCCTGAAGAAGGAAAAGAGAAAATGGAAAGGCAACCACATTCAACTGCCAAACCTTATTTCTCCTCCTGGGAAGAGCTACAGCATTCAGTATTTCCCTTCCCATGCTATCGCTTTGTAGAGGAGCTTTCACAACAACAAAGAGTGAAGGTGGAAGAGGCAATTCCTTAGAGTCCATGAGAAGTGAATTAGCTCCAGCTGGTTCCTGGCAACAGGTAGGACACAGCACTTTGTCAAAGGCTGGCGCACAACCCTCTCCTTTCATCAGTGCATGTGATCTTCCTGAGTCATGTTGTAGTGTTGCCATATAGCTGGTGGTCACACAACACAGAGGACACAACCTCACTTGCCAGGGAATGGGGGAAGCAGCCACCGGCTGAACCCGGCCCAGCATCCCCACGAATTACCCCACCTTGTGTCACACTCCAAAAGCTTGGATTAAGCAGCTCCTTCTAGGCTGGACACAGTACCACCTCAGCTGCTTCTGAACCACTCCTGGGGTTGTTCTCACAACTCATCCAACAAAGCCCACACCTGAGAGAAATCGCTTCAATCTTCTGTTGTGGTGTTGTTTTTCCACAAGAACAAATTTGTGATGTTACTAATGGTACAAGTCCAAGCTTAAAAAAAAAAGTAATAAAAAAAAAAGAAATATGTGGTAGGCAAGATTTATGGAAAAGAGATGCTAAGAAAACCTCATGGATAAGTAATACATGCTACAAGCAGTTATGCTCAAATTATTAATGTTACCTTTAATTCCTTAACTGCAAGTAAGCAAAAGTGAGGTGTTAGAAATAACTGCAATGTTTTCCAAAGTAAAATTGTGGTCACCATGTAAAGATTTTGTTAAAGACAACAACAACAAAAATAGTAGATGGAAGGAGAAGAACAAGTTGGGATCTATACAGTAAAAACCAGACAGTGAATTCCCAAGTCTGTCTCATGACTGATCATGCATGCACACACACACATACAAACACATATATATATATATATAGGGTTAGTTTCACCATGTGCACCTCAAGGTGTATTTTAAGCTTTCTTTTTTCCTTGTGAGGATTACAAATGCACCTCTCAAACAAATGCATGATCAGATATTTATATTATATTTATGGACAGCTGTTAGATTCATAATAAGCAGCAATATGGATAATATGGCTAGACACTGAAGCAAAACCTTGCAGAGCTTTTTCTTCAAATTGGGGAAGCATTAAACAAATATTTTGAGGCCACTTACAGCAAACATATTCTGAATTCATAAATATCTTAGCACCAGAGAACTCATCTCATCCAAAAAGAGACTATTAAACAACACAATCCACATAACATAGATTTTTAGTATCAGACCTTTACAAAGGACACCTTTCAAGCTAAAAATGAACAGACAACATTAAAAAGTGGAAAAATTTCAAGTAAATAACTTTTTTTAGAAAACTGCAGGTTGGGAGAAAATCAGTAAGAACGAAAGATAAAATTCATGGCAAATTTTTTACTGCACTTTTTCCTCGGTGACACATAATCCGGAACGCATTGTTAGTTTTGTGCAAATTGCACGTTTACTCTATTAAGAGTAATTTTGTGTGAGCTTAAAGGGCACCTTTGAAGAAAGAAAACAGCCTCTAGTGGCATTTCTACATAAACAGAGTGCATGTGGTAATATCTTTGCCCTAGCATCCATAAAATCATTCTAGAGAAACACTTAACCATGATTTATGATTTTCTGCCAACCCTGGACTTTAATTTCTTTAATATATTGAAGATCAAAATCCTTACTAAACACAAATTTTATCTCTTACATTTTTCTTTTGAAAACAGGGAAGTGACACATTCTGTGATTGCATAATGGAAAAAAGAAATCATAACACATGGGCAGAATGCTCCAGATCTCACGTTTGCATACTAAATAGGAAAACAACTTTCTGCTTAATGAAAAAATGTTACAGATTATTAGGAACAGCCACAGAAGTAATCAATCAATTTATCCAATGGACTGGGCCACAGTCTGCTTCCAAGAAGGCTTTATAATATTTACGGCTCTTAGAGTTACATTGCTTAATTAATTGAATGACATGAAACTTCTAATCTTAGAGGTTTAAAGATAAAATATTTTCCTTAAAAACAAACAAAGAGAATTAATGATAGGTTCACTACTCATAAAGAAAGGTGGCTGGACAATTCCCCATTTATTCGAGGAGGAGGCAATGTGCACGGCAGAACAATGCTCCCCATCGGTAGATGCCTCGTCTGTGACTTGATGGGATTGTTTGGAGGCGTGAGAACATTTCCTCCTCAATTTCTGGTACTTATTTGTCAAAGTTCTTGTTTGAGATGTTGATACCCACCCCCCTCTGCAGAGACCCAGACTGACACAACATTTCCACATAAATCATATGAAAGGGGTCTCATTTCCAAGTCTTTCAGCAATCATTTATGCCTCCAAATAAGCACATCTGCATATTTTTTCAGACTGTTTCAATGTTGAGCTCCAAATATCATAAATGAAAGTGTTACTGCTCAAATTCATCATAAAGCAGCAGTCCACCAGTTTTAGAAATGGTAGCCAAGGAGGAAGAACCCTCCTACTGGCCAATAAGTAAGTAGATTTACTTGTTTTATGTGTTCTTTGGGAGAGATTTTTATAACCTAACCCAAAGGTCTCCTAATGTAGAAGGTTGCCCAGAAAATGCAAGCAGATGAGAAAATACAGGATGTGGAGGAATAAAAGACAGGATGCAATAAAAACAAATGATAAATGAAGTGTGAAAAGTTACTTTGAATAAGTCCATTATTTAAAGCTAAGCTATAGCTCTTTCTAATCAATACTTACACAATAATTAAGTGAAAATCCAGAAAAATGGATTAGCTAGGCAGTGAAAGAAATTCAGCTTTGTGCAGCAACATAGCTGCAATTGTAATTACGAAGCGACTGCACACCAATCCCATAATGAAAAAAAGCATGACTTATTATAGAGATGGAATACAGTAGAAAGGCATGCAAAATGCAAATGCAGTTTAGCTGCAAATTTCCCCCATAAAGGCTGAATCATTTAAGTATGCAATAAAAAGGTGACACTCTAAGCACTTAGACTGAATTTACCTATTTGTAAACAAAAATCTATAGAAGCCATAAAAGAAAAGCTTCACTAGCATTATTGCCAGTTTTCAGAGGAAAGCAACAATTCTGTGCAGGAGAGAGCATTACTATGTGATGAAAAAGCTTGCCAAATTTCAGCTTGGACTGAGCATTTACAGTAGAAATCTATGAATTCTGTATAACCAGACTATATTATGGAGATGCTGGCAGACATCCAGTGAGGTGCATAATGGCAAGTTTGATTATTTTTTCCTTGCAGATCACAATGAATGTTCATAAAAAAATCCATAGCAAGAAATAAAAAAGAGTTACAAAAGAAAGAAATTATTTATTGTCATGTAATTTAACTGACCAGCTTTTTTTTTTTTAACTTTCTGAAGACACTGTCAGGAAGTACTGAACAAAAAATAGAAACATTTTAGAGCAAATGCTGCAGTACTTCTAATACTGAGGATCAGGATCCAATTTAGGGAATACAGTTGAAGACTGTACAGACATATTTCTGTGATCTACTGAGCTGGATTGGAAGTATTCCCTTGTCTTTGCAGAGCTAAGCTTGCACATTGACAGCAAAATAGGGCATCTATTTTTGCTAACTGAAAAACTAACTGTAGAAGTAAAAAATGTAAACTGTAAGTTTAAATAGCATAATGCAAATAATTTGAAGAATCAGTGTTCAAAACATGGGGAAACTCCTTGACAGTTTCTTTTCCATAGTGAATGCTTTACACTTGGCAATTGATTGTGCATCTTACTGCATAGTTTTTAGCTAAAATAAAAAGTACCCAAGATTCCATATATAAACCTGGTCCTTTTACCTTCTGTGTGTATTTGCTGTTTTTCCTCAGATCCTCTCGCCTCCTCATAGTCTAAGATGGGGTTTTCTCTTAGAACTGGCACTATGAGGTCTATTCACAATCCAAGGAAGCATCTGGGAATGTAATCATATTGGTAAAAGGCCATGAAATATGATTATCTCAGAAGCCTCAAATTCATGTCTAGCACAAACGTACAAAATAATTTCACATATTTCCTCAGAATGGCAAAATAGATATTTGATTGCACAGTGTATGTGTAATTAGTACTTCCCAGCTAAATGCCTTCACAGAGAAGAAAATCAGAGCTATAAGGATGGCAACCTTCTTCAAAAGAATTGTTCCCAACTCTAATAACTGTGTGGGGATGAAAAGATTCTGTTTGTTTCAAAAACTGCTTACTTTGTGTTTTTGGTGGGAGATTAATTAATTTGGAAGTGGAGAGCATTTTAAGAGTATTTTAAGAGCTATTTATGTTCAGAATAAATCCTTGTCAGTGTGCCCAGGTCTTTCAGAAGTTCCTTTATGGAGAAAAGAAAAAAATAGATGCATTGCCAACTTTTATCCAAATTACCAAACCTCCATCAAAATGCAGCAAGAGTAACACCATAAAAATTAAGGGAACCCCCTAATCCTAGTACCCTAAGCAGCATTTTGGTACAGAAGAACTTATCAGCATTCTCACTTGCATCACTGAGTGTCTCCACCTTCTGTCACAGGGCATGAAACATCCCCATCTTTCTGACTGATCATTCCAGATGACCCTGAGTGTACCAGGAAGTTCATAACTTTTCCAGCATTTTACTCTTGATCATGAGTTAATCTCTTATCCAGGATGGATTGGGTAGCTTTTTCTTAGTCTTCCATGGTGCTTAGGGGAATGAAGATTTTGGGTTCCTGCAAAATACTAAGGTAGCATTATCTAAATATTATTATTCATAATACTGTAGTTCAAATTATAATACAGTGCATACCATAATTATGAATCACTAATATTCTCACAGTCCAAATGAAAATAAAAGACCTGTAGCAGGACAGTCTGTCCCTTGGGTCATGCAATTCCAGAACACTGGAACAGGCTGCCTGGAGTCTCCTTCTCTGAAGACATTCAAAATCCACCTAGATGCATTCCCATGTCACCCGATCTAGGCGTTCCGATTCCGGCAGAGGGACTGGAGTAGATGATCTTTCGATCAGTCCCTTCCAGTCCCTGAAGTTCTGTGATTCTGTGAAGTTTTATCTGTTAAACAGGATATTTTGTCTATATGTTTTCTTCCCAGTTCTGTAACCAGCTGCAGCTCCATAGTGAAGGATTGATCTACTCAACCTTTCTGACTCAGAAGACCCACCAAATAGGGCTTCAAATTTAAACATTTGATATTCTCTGCTGCAAATGTGCTGTTCAACATGGGCAAATTTGTTACAAAGATTCCTTGTTTACTTGGACATGACAAAACTGGTATTACCAACAGAAACATCAGATTTGGTTTGCTGAAACTTAATCTTGAATCCTTAAAATGACTCATCAGTGTTTCTGACACAGAAAGTCCAAGGCTCAATTGGACTGGTTTGCAATTTTTTGAACTGTTACCAAACATGGAAGAATGTGTATATTATTTCTATGCTGTCAGAAATGGAGAAAGCCTTTGTTTATTTCCTAATAGTTTGTATTACCAAACTACATAAAAACATCTAGGAAAAGGTGTATCAACACTGAAATTAGTAAGCTTTATAGATGTCTTAATGAGACAGACTTGAACCCAGCATTCATTCATTTCACTCAGATGCTGTCTGCACCAGCTTTGGAATGAGGAAGTAACATCAGGATGTGGCAATTAAATAATTTGGATAATGTGGTCAGGGAAAGAAATTTATTGCAAATAGCATCAAGATTTTTCTAACTGAATGTGATGTTTTAGCTCAAAAGACAGCTGTAGAACACACACACAGAAAAAGGATCAGAGTAAAATTAAAAAAAAATCTTGGAAAAGCTGGGGTCAATTAGTGGAAAATAGTCCTCATTCAGTTTATAAGCTTAAATGACACCAACGTCATGCCAAGTTGCAACACCAAAAATCCAAAACCCAGGAGAATCAGAGCGCATTTCTCAAGAAAAGGGAAGCTCGTCAAAAATGACATAAAACATGAACCACATATAAAATGAAATAAAGAGACACTCTGCAGAGGGTCTGTACAAGAAATTCAGGGTACTTGCCAGATCTGTGGAGGGGGAGGTTTTATTGAATCACAATATATGCGAACAGTGTACTCTGCTGGTTTTATGGATATGCTGCCTCTGATGTGACTTTGTTTTAAATAATACTTTGCTTTAAGGCGGCACTTGGGTGACTTATTACTATTGCCCAGAAAGAGAAAGGAACTGCAACATAGAGAGAAGTAAGGGCTACTGAAATAAATCATGGAAAGTGGAAGGAGGGCTATAACCTCCGTCCCTGCTTAAAAATGGAGAGCCACTCTGAGAGAAATGGAAAAAGCCTGAGATCTGTGACCCAGAGGGGACAGCATTCATTGAAAGAAAGAAGCGCAGGTCAGATTACTAATAGTAAAGGTCCTGAATGGTGAGTCGTTTGGTTTTATGTTTTGTTTTTTAACTAAAATTGCAAATTATAATTACTCATTTCTAAATAATTTTTCCTTCTACAAATTTCAGATAAATACATGCTGGGGCACCCACCCTTTAGCTTTCCTTAATTAACATGGGAAAGATTCTCACAAGTTCTGCAATAATCAAGGCGGCATCTGCTATTTTTTTATACAGTATCAAATGTTCTGTCTAGAATTAAATAACCAAGTCACATTTATTTTGCCAAGTATTTTTGGTGACGCACTCTGCACTGGATTTCTCAGATAAGCACATATATTTATATTCCTGTCACATGTTTTCTTATTTCATTTTAGACCTTTTGCAAAGGATATAAATAGGATTCATGGAGGCTTTAAAAATTTAAGATTATGACCTCCAAGCTTTTCCAAGAGAAAACTAAAGGTTACTTACTAAAACATTAGGAAGGGTACTCCATTTTTAAAGGATGTTATTATTTGCTCTGGAGTTAGAATGGAGCTATACCACACCTACTTAGAGAACGGGGCCAAACACTGCTCTCAGTTACAGCATTTTAAATCCTAGGAGGCCTTTATTACTAGGAAAATGGAGTAAGATTTCAGTAAAATCAATTTTTAAAAGCACTAGGAGTTTGCTGTTGACCTCAGTTACGGCAGTCCCTGTAGCTCTGCAAAAACATGCTCTCTCTCTTAAATCTGACTGACGCCATTGATGAATTGTGATTGTGCAGTAAAATTTACTGGTTTGGTCCCTTAATACACAGAAGCTGCTGCTTATGTTTCTGGATGATGCAGTAACCTGTGAAAAGGAGGGCTATTTCAGGCAAGAAAGTCAAAATGGAGTTTTCAAACTAACTGCAGAAATGCATGCATGGAAATGGAGACTTCTTGATCTTTGGTCTTGCACATCTTCTCAGCTCCTTTAACATTAGATTAACTCAAAGTACCAGAAATTTAAGATAACAGTCTTAAAGGTAGCACTGAAGTAAATTGTCCCCTGCTCTATAGCCTCACAAACTATTAAGCAAGCAAAAATACAGGCACACAATAAGATAGTTAATTCTGCTGCAACTGAAGACTATGTGACTATTTTTCTAAGTGTTGTTATTTTAATTCTTTTTCAGTACTCACTCTCAGGTGTGTACCTGTCATTTCTCTTGCTTTGTATACAACAGTTTAGCCTGTTTGAATTTTAATTGTGGGTTATTTTATTAATACTAGTATTACTGCATAATAGGATTACTTCATAATTTGCTCATAGCGGTATCATAGAATCATGGAATAGTTTGGGTGGGAAGGGACCTTAAAGATCATTGAGTTCCAACCCTACTGCCATAGGCAGGGACACCTCACACTTGATCAGGTTGCTCAGTGCCTTATCCATCCTGGCCTTAAACACCTCCAGAGAGGGAGCAACCACAACCTCTCTGGGCAACCTGTTCCAGTGTTTCATCCCCATCACCATAAAGAATTTCTTTCTTATATCTAACCTGAATCTCCCCTCTTCCGATTTACATCCATTATTCCTAGTCCTTCCATCACATATCCTATTTAAAAGTTCTATTTCTGCTTTTCTGTAGGCCCCCTTCAGGTATTGATAAGCTACTATGAGTTCCCCCCTGAGCCTTCTCTTCACCAGGCTGAACAACCCCAACTCCTTCAGCCTGTCCTCATAAGGGAGTTGCTCCCATCTGGCACAGCACAGTAATTCAAGGAAGAACTATTCCACAACTTCAAACTTTCCTTGTTCTGTGCACACTCAGGAGCTTTTTCTCTCTTTGACTGAGTCAGAGCGAAATAAACCTGGTATTTGTGGCTTTATAGTGAAGTAATACTGTTTCCATTTACTCCTTGGTTTTCATCTTTTTTCTTCTTAAAGGGTTTTCCTTGGTGGCATGTCATCCACCTAATACCACAAGAGCAAGCTGTGATACGTAAATACCTTATCCAATGCACACATATCAATAATGCATATCCAAACTTCCGGAGTCTTCTTATTTTTTTACTATGTCTGTTTGCCGTCAACTCATCACGTGCACTCTGACCCTGCACACTTGACACATTTTAATAGACAGAAGGAACAAAACTATCAGTTCTCCCTGGCACCATCTGGGGTTCTTTTTCAGCTCCTTTCTTCCTAGCTGCCTAGAGCTCCATTCTAATTTTTTTTTTTTCCACAGCATCTCCCTGAGCTTCTTTGCTTTGCTTCTGGTTTCTTCACAACATCACCTTTCAAACCTTTACCTTTGTCAGGCATTCCAGGCACTGCTGCTGTAAAGCTCAGGAGAGGCTTTTTTTTTCCCCTTTGCTATTCTCATTCTGCTTTGAGTGTGCTGCTATTACAACAGGATATGAACTATCCTCCACTATTATAGATGTGTTCAATTTTCTCTCTGTTAGTAGAAGTCTTTTCCCATCACTTTGGCCTGACAAACGTGACGTTCACACATCGATTGTACATGTCTACTTTACACAGCATAGCTAATGACTTTCCCTTATCCTGACTTGAATTTCAGATCAGTATTTCTACTGCTGAGTATTCCATTGCATCAATAATTGCAGAACAATTATCTCATTTGTGATTTTTTTCTCCAAATGCTGAACATATTTATGAATCTTATGCTATATGATGCAGTAAATGTGGGAATTTAAATACTTCATTCTAGAGACTCACCTCTCTGTGTCTATCAGCCTGCAGACACCCCAATGACTTCTGCAGGGCAGCATATTTTCAAAAGGGAATACCGTTTGGCTTATGCATTGCAACTACTAAGTTTTCTCTGAAAGTCATTACGTAGTTCTGTGACACTAAATGTTACAAAATTCAAAACTTCATCTTCAAAGCCAACTTGGGAAACAGATTTCTATTGTAAAAACTCATCATTAATTCTGCAATCACTTACCTTACTACAAAATACTTTGTAAATCACACTGTTTCCTGAAGTCAAAGGTGAATAATATCACAAAAAATTTTCCTTTTATCAAATGCGGATTTCAAATGTCATCTCTTTTGCCAGATGCTATTCAGGACAATGAATGATGGACACCATTTAGTGTATCACACTGCTCCTCATTTTTGACTTTCCATCTTGAGTCCAAATATCACATTTCACTTGAACTCATTGGTGCATTTCTGCCTTTTAAAATACATTTTTATGGGCTCTAAAATGGGCCCTAAAAAGATAATAGTAGTACTACTGATCTGATTTCAGATATCAATGAAAGATGGGGTGGAAAGTTCTTTTTCCTCATCTGTAGTTTCCTCTCCTTTCCACACACTGAACAACTAGTTTCTTCCCACTGAAGCATACTGTGAGGCCCTGAACATTAAGAGGTGTAAAGCTTTCTTGGATCTGTATGTCTGCTTTCAGGACAAGATCCTCCTGAGCCTGAACAGATAATTTGATTTATGAAATGAATCTGTGCAAATAAATTTGTGATAGGAAAAAAAAATATCTTTCTTTTGTATCCTATTGGAAAAGCACAAGCTAAAGAATACTTAGGGCAAGTATTTACTATCAAATATAATAGTGAAAGTTTTTTCTGCAGAAAAATTCAAGGCACATGATGTCAAATTTGAGGCCAGGAGTATGACCTTGATGTTTTAAACTCAGGAGACATGTTAGTGGTTTTGACAGTCAGTTTCTGTATTTCAGAATTCTTGTAGTTTTGCTTAATATGTATTTCAATGCATTAAATTTTGTATGCATTCAAAAAGAGATAGATGAGTAGTGAGAATATTTAAATAATCAGAACTCCTCATTAATCTCAAAACTTAAAACTGAATCTACTTCATTATCTTTCCTCTTTTAACAAACAGGGGAGGAAAAAAAAACCAGAGTTAACCATACACATTTCTTTCTGAGTTTGAACAAAACTGACCCCAGTGAAGGACTGAAGCAACTGTAATTCACTGGACATTTTTCCACTTTGTAGTCAATAGAAAAATGAATATAGTGAAGGCATGACAGAAGGTTTTATCTGTGTAACATAAAATTGGGAATTAAAGAGATACGATTGAGAGGAATCATGTCTGTTGTCTCTTAACACGCATTTTGAGAACTGTAGTAGTTTAAGGTGACCATTTCAATGTTGAGGACAAAACTTGCTCTCTGAAAGCCTTTAGTGGGTAAAAAAAAAAGAAAATAAATCCATCAGAAGGAAGGCAGTGAATGCAAATTGACTAAAAATGTTAAGGAGAGCTTGGAATGAGAAAGACCTAAAATATGTCTCCAGTGAAATATGACTATATTTCATATTTATCTCCAGTGGAGGTTGTAGAATGATACAAACATTTATATGTTTTTCTGTGTCTCACTCAGTTTTACTGTAGATCAATCATGGCATACTCTTTGTGCATAAATATATTCCTGCCAGAGCGTTAGATATAGATTTTTCCATTATTATTTTTCAATTCTTTCTTGTGCTACCTTTGTATATATAGTCCTAGTCCTTTTCACTGTGCTCCCAGGAATTAAATTGCTGCTGCCAGATTTCCTTATTTCAACAAAGGAATAAATGCCTTTCATAACACTGTTATCATTTCACCACATCTCCTCATCAACACATCCCTACATGTACAAACATGAATATAAACAGCATATACAATTACCCTTTTCTTTTTTTTTGCATTATAGCAGTGCCTGGAGATATCAGCCAAGAACAATCTCCTTTAGAGCTGTAATCTATGAGAATTCAGTCCTCAGCCATAAGTCTTTGGTATCAACCCAATAAGATATGCTAAGCTTAGTGAGAAATTAAACAGAAACAAAAGCACTTGTATTTTGCCATTGCTAGTGTGCAGAAAGAAACAGGATTCATAAAAATCCATTCTCTCTTTCAGTCCAAACCATTTCTTGGTCTTTTACTGAGAACAGCACTAACTAATCTCAGAAGCTCACATTAGAAATATTTCTGATTAAACAATATTAGTGCAGACAATATTAAAAAGGAAAAGATATTACTTTGATATAGTTCCAGGACAAAAAAGTACAAAAAAAAGCTTTGGTAGCTGTATATATCAGGGCTATTCAAGGTTCTCCATTTTAGCAGGGGGAGACTTGGGAAGATGGTACCATTCACTAGATAGTGAGTATCACGTTTCAAGTGAAGATTGGCAATCAAAGAAATACAACTTTGAAATTTTGTTTGGAAACATAAAATTAACCTACCAATTTTATAAGAGGGGCACTGAAAGAAAAAATAACAGCTTGATGTATACAAGATTTTCACTGCTTATTATGAACTGATGTCTTGCAATAGCAAATAACATTTGCAGCTACTGGCAGAATTGCAAATACTTGCAGAATTAGATTTTCAAGAAAGATTAAATATGGAACTGGCTGCTCCTTTGTTGTTATCCAATTCATTGTACTGCTTCTTTATTGTATTCTTCATTTTTTTTTCTGAAAATCATCATCTCTCATCCAATATGTTGCTGAAAAATCACATTTGAGGAGCCTGGTTCTCTTTATAATCACACCATTTTTGCAAAAACCCTGTGTAAGTTTTCCTGAAACAGAAGAGAGGCATGTAGCTGCTGGGCTGAGCACCTAAGGAGCCTGAAACTCTTTGTTTCTGTGGCCACAAGGAGGCCAAGAAGAGCAAACAGACAATAATGTACTTGCTGTTGGTGTTGTTACAGGCTTGTCCTAAACATGTCCTGCTTCAATGGGTACAAATGAGCAATCCTTCAAGTGTTCTATGCACATGCCTAGCTCCCACCACAGCAGCCAGTTGCCCTAAAAAAAGCAAGACAAAACTTAAGCTACTCTTCCTTTAGCAGTTAAACACTGTAAAATTAAGACCTATGATGCACCACCTATGCATAGGTTTTTTTATGTTATGGTAAGCTTTGAGATGTATCAGCTAGGGACATAGAAAGCATGTTTTAGAATAAAAATTAACACAGTAGAATTGTTCTGAAAAAGAAAAGAGCCCTCACTGTTAAAAAAGGTAAGTCTGGAGGAAACTCATTCAGAAAAAAGAAGCAGTAAAAAAGAGGCAAGAAATGGAATAAAAAACTGAATAGAATCACAGGAGGTCTGTGATTCTTTCTGTCTAGAAGATGCTCCTGTATCTTCCCCATTCTACTTTTTGATAGGTCATTTCAGCCATCATTCTTGCATGAGAAACTGTAACAGAGAGCAGATTTAATAAATCTGGGCCAAATTAGCATCATACGGAAATTATCTGTCCTGGAAAAATCAACAAATGTGCTTCTGATAGTGGAATGGAGATTTCATGGCTTTAATAAAAAGGACTAGAATTTCAGCCAGTCCTTACAATTCAAAACCATCAGAAAGCAGCCAGCTAACTGTGTAGACCCAGCTCAGGTCTGTTGACACCAATTTTTCAAGAACTGAACACCTGCAACTCCACCTAATTTGCACTAGTGAGTGCTAGTCAATACTGCAAAGGCAGTCTCCAGAGAAAATTGTACTGAGAGCCCCCATGATCATTCATTCAGACCTCTGCCCCTCCAGTCCTCTCAGCTGGTCTGCCCATGGCAGTACTGTAGAGTGCAGCTGAACCTGACCCTGTACTTCTGTTTAGGCCACAGAGAAATGTCCTCCACACACATGAGATGATCCATAGAAACATACTAGAGGGCTTCAAGCTTGCTGCACACCTGGGTTGCAGCCATAGTCTTCCTAACTGTCAGATCCTTCCTCTGCATTTCTACCATTTCACAATATACTCGCATACTTGTCAGGGAAGGTTGTACCTCAAAGTAAGGTTCCCTGACAGGATACATTGTGGGGTTGCAGTATTGCCAAATCTCTGTTTTGGACTACTGCTTCTGCACAGCTTCAAACACTCTTTTAATGAGTGACTTGAGCAAACAAGGACGGCCACCTACAGACAATCTCAGACTAACACAGATTTGCTGAATGAAAGCCATACTGAGTCAATACTGCAACTTTTTACCTTGTGAAGATGAAAATCAGATGAAACTCATGAGGGTTTTGGCAGGTGAAACAATTTTCCTCACAACAAACAGGTACAGTGAGTTTGAATATGTATTCCTAAAATACAACAAAGGTACTTGATTGATTTTGGTAAGTCAGTATCAATTTCTAAACTTCTGCAGAGATACCATAAATAATTCTTTGCAAGCTTATTAATTTAATAGCTCTGATATTCATTCTGTTTCATCATGTGTTTCCTAGGCTTTTATTCATTTTGATTTGTTTTTTCCTCCTCAAATATTATTTTAAATAGCTTTCATGAAATTGCTGCATAATGAGTGTACCCTTTTGTTCTTATTCAGGGAAGCTCAGCAAAAGCATAACAAATAATAGAGCTGATAAAAGGATACATGAAATGCATGCCAAAATCCAGAAGGTTTATTCTGATATCAGCACCATTTAACTTCAAGTCAAGACATGAATCTCATTAGGCAGCATCTTACCAAGCTTATGGGCAATGGATTCAAGACAGCACCAGAGCCCACTGAGTAGGGGAACTCTTGTTTTATCCTCATCAACCCCTTGTGAGTGTAAGCATGCAGCACAGTAAGGCATTATTTAGTCATCCAGCTCAGGAAGGTAAGAGGGGCGCTTTATGGCTTTCAATTCTGCTGTGTGAACTAGAATAAAAATTAGTTGTTAACAAGAAACCAGAATGAGTATGGTCATGGTAGAGACTAAAATAAATTATTGGATTTATGCACGTGCACCCCACCTATATTTTGGAGAACCAATGTGTCTGAACAAGGCAATTATCTTTAATTAGGGGGGGCTGGGGAGCTAGGGTCATTCCATTAATTGTGTCCATCACAGCTAGTTAACAATATTGATTAACAAGATAAGAAGCATAATAACCCATTCATCCCTGAAAGGGGTATTTTACAGATTTTGTAGTGAATTACTATAACGTATTTCAAAAGGAAAATAATAGAATTGGAGGTGCCATAATTCCAACAAAGCAAGATTTCAAAAAGGCTATTCTGAAAAACATTCCTGAATCAATCTGCTTTTGTTAATAAGGAATAATTGTTGGGCTAAATAAATATACAAGAGTATTTTGTAAGTGTGCCTGACATATATAGGGAAAACAGTCTTTGATCCTTGAAGCAAAGGGATTCCAGGACCAAACTTTGCAGAGCTGAAGACAAAGACAAATTAAAATCTGATTGACTGCAAGTGATTAAGAAGAATGCATGTATGCCACAAGGAGTCCTGAACTAACATGGAAATTGTTGTCTAAGAATGGCTCAGTGTAATCCCTATCTTAACGTAGAAACAGTCAGGGGAATTGAATTGTGAATTATTTTGTCTTTGAGTTACTATGAAAGAGAAATGCAGACATACATATATTCCCTCTCTCTCACATAGTCACAATACTCACTTGCTTCTCTACATGTTTTACAATAGACGGATTCTCTATGAGATGTCCTACTATTTTCAAAATAAAATTCTGGTTTTCTTCCCTATTTTTTTCTTTTGCCCTTTATTTTTAATATATTGTATCAGAACATAGTGATGATCCCCAAGTTGGGTGGCAAGCAACCAAGCGGATATCAAATATACCTGGTGCTTCTGAAGCCCCAGAACCAAACTGCAAATTGGAAACGCTCCTCTGATTACTTCATCAACAAAAGAGATCCTTGATGTGCAATTCCCCTCATCATCCCTCTTAAGCCATTATCAGGCAGCTGAGATGAGACAACAATGAATAAGCATGTGCCTTATTGTTAGCATGTCAGACATACATTATTAAAAACAGTAGGGTCAAAAAGAAAGATGAGAGGGAAGGCATTTGGTGCTTTGTTCAGGTATTGAAAAGATTATTTGGGAAGAAAAGAGTTCTAGGACATACAGACATAGATATGAGGGCTTCATGTTAATAAAGGCTTCCAAAGCACCGCGTGTATTCTAGATGAAGTTTTCAAGTATTTTCTGATAAATCTTAAAACAATACATATGCTGAGCTCATCTGATTTAGAAACATGCTTGCTCACCTGGGAGAGTTGCTCTTATGTCTCACAATTTCATTTTTTAACATTGTTTTGAGCCCGGAAACTATCCCACAATTAGCACAAGAACAAACTGATTTTGACCCTGTCTATAAAATAAAAATTCTTGGTCATTTTCATAGTCATCTTTTCCTAGTTGCTGCTTAATAAAGGAATGCAAAGCATGATAGTTCTTAGGATACAAAGTAATCACCAATTGTAAACAGTAATATTGAAATTGGTTTCAGAATTAAACTAATTTAGGAAGCATTTGACTAAATTGTTCACAGCAAAAATAAAGTTATGCTTGGGCTGATTGTAACTACTATCCTCATTTACCAAAGAATTAGACATCTCCAGAACAGAAATATAACAGAACAAATGCTAATGGGGAAAAAAACCCTCCTCTCTCCTGGACATACACTTTTTTTTTTCCCAATATTTTTGCTTTGTTAGACATATTCTGTAGGACAGTTTGTGCTAGCAAACTTGTGTTTCACATGTAAATGTAAAATAGCAAATCACATGACCAAGAAAGAGATGTGCAACCCTAAGACAAAGTGAGCTTGTAAAACTTTCTATACATACTGTCAGTACTTCCAGAAAAAAATCAGAGCTGACTTGTAGGAGTCAGCCTGTGTACTAGGAATTGTCACAAGGCAATATTTGATAGCAACTTTACCAACATACCTGTTCCTTACTTATAAATGCAAACTTAACAAAATGACCAAAAACCAGTAAAATATGGACTATTATATTCCTGTGTATTTATTGCAATCACTTTAACAACAGCATGACATTTCTATAACATTGCCACTCTTGCCAATGATGCTGACAAAATTTGCAAATATTTTTGACCAAAGCATCTGAGAAGGTACCAGAAGAGATACTCACTCAATGGAGATGTTGCATGGTAAAGACAACTGAACAAATGAGAATGTATCTAAATTGAACAAAAGCACTATTAACCGTATAACATGGATATTTTCATGTCCAGCTTTATGTTACTCAGACATGTTCTGCATGAAATATAAATCAGCTCATCTCTTTGGATTTGCAATAAAAAGCACAGCAGGAAATAATGCAGATGCTTTCAAGACTATAAATGTAAAAAGATGCCATCCCAAAGCTGCTTTAGTGGAATGACTCCCATTGATACCAAAAGGCTACAGCTGAGTATAGGTATTAAAAGAAAAACAAAATGACACCAACTTAAATTCATACTAAAATAGAAATCACTCTCACATGTGAAGAAGCATGATCAGAAAAATTATGATTTCTGCAGTGACTCTTGTATGCATCAGATGTCAGATGAAACTGGAGAGAACAAGAGGACTGTGGGTGCAGATTGTGGGTGTCAGAACATTGTGAACTTTCAGAATAATTCTAGGAGTTAATCGTAATACTTGATTAAACCATGCTACTGTTTGCAGATATCTATGCTTTCAACACTGCAAAGCAAAACTTGTTGGTTTTTTTAATGGTTTTCTCACTTAACACAGAAATGAGTTTCTAACTAGATTACTTGAATGCAACAAAATACAAACCACTGCAACCACAGTATTCTTAATTTTGCAGTAGATTTCCCCTTTGAAGTTCCTGGACCTGAATACTCCAGTGCTGACTTCTGTGGTTGAAAAACAATGTGCCTCCCTTTCATTTGCTTACTTCTCCCCCTTCACAATATTTTGAAAAAATATTACTGAACTCCTACATACTAGTAGCTACCAAGTCCTTCTTCTGTCAACAGAAAGAAAGTTTGAACAGGTTAATTGTATTTACATTAGGCTTTTTCATTATCACTAAAGAATTTTTTTCTTTGTTTTTAAACAGAAATGGTACTTCATATTTTAGCTATAAGGCACAGGCAATTCTATTTCTGCCTACATTACAGCTATCCTGCTAAAAGTCAGATCTCTAGATATGAATAAAATTTCTTCCTTGTTGGACAGGTCTAAAGAAACGTATCTACAAGATCTCTCCCATATGAACCACTGATTGAACCTACTATGGCTCAGTAGGGATCTCTCTGCATCCAAGAAGAGAACATTCATGCCTTCAGTTTTGTTTGCAGATATGAGAGAACCCAGGAGCAATGAAGAAAGCCTGTAAGCTTTGTAGTGAGTGCACAAAAGTCAATGCATTCCTGTACCAATGGGAAGTTCTCTGCCTCTGTGAAAATGTAGCTCCAAGATACAAAGAGGAATTAGAAATAAAAAAAAGATATATTAAATAAATCCTGTGGCATGTCAGCCCTTCTTCCTGTCTCATGATACTTTTTCATAGATTAAGTAATAAGCACTTGCTTATCTGCAGTTGCCAGACTCTTTAGTTTCCAGTTATCAAGTCCTCTGCTTCTTATGTCTCTCCCATATGCTCCTGCTATGTCCCTCCTGTGTTTCTTAGTGGTTGTAGCATTTCACAAATATCAAAGGCAAGTGACAATCTACAAACTGTGTTGTTCTGCACTTCAAATCTCTTTCTTGGTAGAGTAGCTGTATTGATCTATACTAACCTCAATTGTGCTGAAGTGGAGTTTGTTATATTTTCTTCTGATAGTTAGTCTGTTTATGTCCCTGTTTCATTTGATTGCAGCAGAACAGTTTCAGGTGTAAGACTTCGCTGCCTGAAGCAAGTTACATAGCTGGGCAGTCCCAATTTAAATGGAATCACCCCCTTAATAGGGCCTGAGATGAAAAGGTGGTTATAAGGACAAGGAATACTTTGCCTAATGTAGAGGTCAATGCTTGCAAAGTTATACAACTCCTCTTCAGGAAGTCCCAGTAGCCATAAAGTTGGGCATATTTACCTAGGAACTGGCTTAAATATAATGATTACCAGGGATATGCTAATTCATGTTTAATGAAGTCAGGATTTACTGTTAAAACTGAAGTCTTGTGCTTTCAACTGTCTCTGCCAGTGTGTCTAAGCCAATAGCCATCAACAGCAACTCAAGGAATCACATTTGTGCATTAAAATACAGGTATTTTTTTTGTGGGACATAATGATCAGAAGAAGATTCACATGATTTATTATCCTGACTCTTTCAAGCAAGCAAAATCTCAAATTTACCAAGGGTTTCTAAGGGAGCTGTGGTTTGTTTTTGTCACTGTTCATCAACAATGTGACAGAACCCAGCAAATTGGCAAGAATGACAGAATACTTTGGTTGTAATATTTTAGATGATGCTTACTGCATTGCAAATCAGTACGATCCTTTTGATTAAACAGAGCTTAAACAACTTTTAGCCGTCTAAATATTAATCAGGCTATTTTCAGTATTTTCATATAAGGACACAGGTTGCATTTTTGTCTGTTTAGAGCTGTGTTTATTGTTCTGTGCTGAATAATGGAAAGCAGTTGGCCTTTCCTTCTTGCTTTACATAGATGAACATCACACCTGTGTAACTGAGCTGATTCACAAGACAGCCATGACCCTTGTTGTCAACACAGCAAAGGCAAATATGCCATGGGATCTCTATTGCAAACACCTCTTGCCAGTATTGTGTGACAAAGAGAAACAGAATTACTCTTATTTGCCTTTTACATCATGGGTTAGATCAGACACAGAAGCCAAATAAAAGCAGAGTACTTCATGCCCGATTAGGGCATTTACTCACTGAAATATATTTTGCATTGACCCTGAGAAATTTATATTCCTTATGCCATAGCTCCAATTAAATTAACAATTGCTAAGAAAGAAATTATTAGACACATATGGCTAGAATACTTAAAGATAATAATCTTTTGTGCTTCATGTTTTTCAGATAGCATCTTCCATAAATACACCATATTTGTTATTAGCTCTGACTTCCTTGTACCATGCTGAGAGGGAAGAGAGGCGTTAATGTTCTTTCTTGTCCCAAAAATATTCTTAACACAAGTAATATGAACAAAGACGACTATGAAGGATCAAAATGAGGCAGTGAAGTAAGACACCTTTTATGTGCTACAATTCCTCATTTCTTTAAAGCCCACATACAAGATTGCTTCACCTGCTTTGGCCAATTGCAAAGCTTGCTTCCTCTGAAAACCATGGTAACGTCAGTTGCTTCTGCCAAGATATCTTCATCACTCTACCTCAGTCTTTCAAGTCTTGATCTTTATTTATCTATTACTGTGAGTAACAATTTTAGAGCTTTTCTAGAACTGCATGTGGTATTACCAACATCACAATTCTTTAGTCAGATTTCCAAAGGTTCTACATGGTCCTTTGCCATTTTTCAAATTTTCATATATTAAATTGGGAACTACAACATCTGTCTCTGTTTCTCACACTCTGGAAGTATGTAGATGAGTTTTCAAGCTTTTCTTCTTGTAAGAAATTCTTAATATAGATTTAGTTCAAATTTTAATTTAAAAATACAAAATTAATTGGAAATTTAAGAGAAAAGCATAATAAGTAATTAATTTTGATCATAAATGTTGTTCAGTCAAAAAAGCATCAGCCATTGATGTTCAACTGTGCTATTTTCTCTGTAAATCAAAATGAACCCATTTGATAAGGTTATCAGGATGTTATTTAATACCATAGGCCATCAGTATCAAATACAGGATGAACTTTAGAATAATGATGATCTAACAGTGTCAACAGAGGGTTCACACGGCAGCAAGTTTAAGTCACCCAGAGCTGGTCGATAACTGAGATTTCACGGCACAAAAGCTTGTGCCAATGTCAAGGCACTTTGAGCAGAAGACCAAATGAGCATTTTTTCTTAAGATCCACATTCCCAAGCATCAATGCTTTTTATTCTGTGATAGTCAATTTGAAGCTAACTTTCAGTTACACAGTAGTGGCTTTGGTGAAGATCTGCAAAGACATTTTAGGACCTTAAGACTCACTGAAATCAACACAGCTTTTAAGTGCTTAGGTGGATCCAGGTAACCATAAGCCCTGAGACACAGCTTGTAAGGACTTGGGAGACATAATTTAAACAAGTTTTGTAGGTACTGCAGGCTTGTTCTGAGCATAACTGAATGTTCACTAAAGAGGAGACATCCAAGACAAACTTGTTAGTAGAAAGGGAGAAGCAAAAAATAAAAAAGGAGAGAGAAATTAAATAATGGATTAGATAAGGGAATGAAATTGTGACTGACAGTCACAGTCACTAATTCATCAAGAAATACTGCATATGAAAGAATTCTCAGAAATATTTCAAAACTACCTCTCAGGCAGGTAGTAGCATCAGTACTCCTGAATTAGAAGTTTGAATCACTGTTTTTCTTCTTTTGTATCTCCTGTTGCCTGCAGTGAGTTACATGTGGACAGTTCCTGCTGTCCTGCATTAAATTACTCCACATTTGGTGTGATTTCTTAACCATAGATGAAATTTATGATCTTGAGCTGACATTTTCAAATAAATCCAAGATTAGGCATCTAATTTCTCATGAGTGTTTTCATGGAAATTTCGGCATATGAACTTTTTAAACCACTGGATATAGTCAATCCACTTTATGAGAAATAAAAAAAAAGAAAACAGAGGCAATGTTCCTATTGCTTCACAATTTCTGCAAAAATTATATTTCCCAGCACTGATTCCATAGCTTGTGCCAGATTTAACTGTGAAGATGGAAAGTTTCTTTAGTTTCTTTTAGAGCTGATTTCAACCAGTCAAAATCAAATATATAAACAAAGAAAAAATATAAAATAGATAAAAGAATGAAAATTACTTTGATTCTGCTTTCGTGTCAGTGAGCACAAAAATAATTTTGTCATTTGTTTCTCATTAGCACTAAAGGAATATGAAACTTTAATTTGAATTGCACACAAAAATTACAACCAATGTGTAATTCTTATTCTGAATGACGTCTCACCTTCCAAAACACGAAATAAGTAGGGTTTTCAGAGCAGAAGGTCCCACATACTGAATGCGATGCCTTTGTAATTATATTCACATTTTTCCCCTTCTACTCTCATGAAAAAGTACTGATATAGGCATAACAGGCATTCTGATAACACTTCCCTTAAAAATCTTAATTCATGGTAAAGGATGACATTCATCACCAACTTACACATCTCTACTGAAGACTAGGATAGCCAAGAGTTGACGTGGCTTGTAAAACTGAGTAAATTGTAAAACTGAACACATACTGATTCTGAAGACAAAAAGATGTGAAAGGGTAACATATCAGTACAATTAAGAAAATTCCCCTCATCTCTGTGGTCATGGAGAACAGCTAATATTCTATGCTCTTTTTTTTTCTTTCTTCTCTCTTCCTCAAGGAACCAAAGGGAAACTTATTTGAGGTAACTTAACTTGAACTTTAATGCAGCTTCAGAAATTTAGCCTTACTTTCTGTTTACTCCACCAAGGAAATGTTTTCCACTTAAGCAGCAGATTAATCGAATCAAAATAATTTAATCCATTCCATATCCTGAAGGTAGAAAGCAACAACATTTTCATTTATTTTTGGGTTATTTTTTCCTGGATTCTGAAACTAGTGGCATAAAATTATAGTGGAATTAATTTTAAAGATGCATCTGATTTATGTTACCCCTTGCAGCAAAACCATCCCCTTTCCATGGTTAATGTTGCTTCCCCAATATCTCCCGTATGCAAGGGAAAGTGTCTACATTTTTTCCTATTTTTTCAGGGAAAGCGTTTCCAGAAATCTCACTCTTACAGAAAGGGATTACAAAAAAAAAAAGAAATTTGGAACTGTCACGAATACTTCTCATTTGAGGACTCTCACAAACTTTTGGACGTGTTTCCCTGCCTGAAAGTTCATAATGTGCTATAACTAAATTAACTCCAGAAAGGATTTTCTGTTCTTTTCAGAAAGAAAACAAAATATGCACTGAGTTACACTCTGAAACTGGGTTAATACTACGCCGATTATAAATACTTCTGCTTGGATTATTGACATGGTTAACTATGGTTCATATTGATATCCCACTTGAGTTTCCTCATACTACCTAGATATTGCTTATATCACTGTTTCTTTTTTTTTGTCACAGACTGCCTGTAGAAAAAGCATTTTAAGTTGTTAGATTATTCTCTAATCATCACAAAAATTAAAATGCAGCATTAAAAGTGTAGGACTGTTCTTTTTAAGACCAGCATTTAAACTAACAGGAGAAGGCCTCTTAGTTTATGTGTTGCTATTTGTGAGTCTCCCAGAAAGTGTTGTCCTTTTCAATTAATTACAAATTAACTGAATAATTAAGCAGGGATTGAGTGCACTGTTACATCAATTCCAGTTTTAAGTCATTTGATCAAGTACAATTGTTTTAATGCTGCTAAAATTTTCTCCTATAATCAACACATAAATTTGCATCCTTTTTGTGCTTCAAATTATTATCCTTGATGTGATGCTATGTCATGGAAATCTTTAGACTCTGCTATTGAAAGTGACATTTTGCATGACCCTTGTCTTCTAGACATGGATTGGCAACTCAAGGGCTTGCTTTGCTGACTGTCATTATCTATCTTCATTCTGAGGAATGAAGAAATATTTCCCACTCATTCACAACTGTTTTCACTTGGGTTATCACGTATCTTAAATTTCAGCTATAAAAAATAGCTTTACAGCCACATTATAATTCATGCACAAAAAAATATGTGCACTTTTTCCATAAATATGTTTCAAATTTCATCTTCTGTGCTTCAGTCTGGAGGGTATCTTTATTCTCTAGGTCTCATTTTAAATTGAAAATATGCACGTTTTCATTCTTATACAGTTGAGATGGTTGCCCACACCAACATTCATGCTGAGATCAGCTGGAGTAATTTGACAATTTACATTAAACCCATTATTTATAGTTTTAAAATTTCAAATTTCATTTTTCAAATTTCTTAAAATATCTTTTTCATAAAGTGACGGTCTTATTTTTCAAGCCCCTAAATGATTTTACAGTAGTCCTTATTTGATGAAAAAATAAAAAAAATGTTTCTTACGTGTAACTAAATATTACATACTTCCACCATTTCTCATGGAAAAAAAGCCACCTTTGTCTGAAAATACTGCACTTTAGTTACATCCTCACTACTTGCCAACTTTCCTCTCAACGTGAACACTGTCACAATTCACTTCAAATAGTCTGAAACAGAGAGTCGGGACAAAGAAATGTTCACATCCCATTTGAGTTAATAACAGTTTAAAGCAATGTGTAAGTTATCAAAACCTTCAGTTTGAAGAAGTGTCAGCATTATTTTTCTGACTTTTCAAAACATAACGTTTGATGTTACTAGCATCTATGCTTTTGCATCTGTAAGTTAGAAAGCAACCCTTGATTTCAGAAGAATAAAAACTAAAATACTGAAAGAGTTGTATATTTCCTTATTTCTTCTGTGTAGTTATTAGTCACTGGTAACAAGCATACCCTCAACTATAAATTGACATTAACAATGTAGTAATGAAACTGCCTTTTTTCACCCAAAAGATCCTATATAATTATGTGATTTTAAAAAAAACTTCTATGTTTTTTGAATAGACAAATATACTTCATTCAAACATTTGCTGATTTACAGACGTTCCTCCCCTACACTGTGCTCTATCACCACTAAGCTATAACACAGTTGACAAAGACTTTCTCTTATAGATTCTCTTGTCTGCTTGCCAAAGATATAAGCAAATGAAACTCCTTTAATTTCAGTGAAGCGTAACTCCAGAGCCTGTTGGAAAGAGCCACAGCAGCAGTTTCAGATGTCTGCACATTAAACAAAGATACCAAATACATTTTGTTCTGTTGACAAGAAATAATTAGAAACAAGAGTCCAGAGGTGTGAACTGGTAGAATTTCTACTTTAGCAACATCTTTACAGCTAGAAATGGTATATAAATAGTATACATATGAAGTCCTTTCAGCTGGAGTAGCTGAAGAAATGAAAAGCATATCTGGAAAAGAGACTGCATTTTTAAAGACTGATCCAGCTCTTTTTACTCACTCTGAAGAACTGAGAAGAACTCAGGGGGATCAAATGATTATTGATTCACAAGAAGTTTGTATTCTCGGGTCTTTCTGGTTAAGCAAAGAGTACTCAAAGCTCTTTCTCAATTATTTCTCATGGAAAAAAATTACACTAGAAAGAGTGTAAAGTCATCAAACTAGAAAGAGTATCCTAATTTGTTTGTTTATTAAAAAATGGATGTAAGTGGACAAGGGTATATTAATTTCATGCCACCAGCTTATTCGTTTACTTTAATTGCTTTCTTATTCTCCAACAACAAATAGGTATTACCTGAGAAAAAGAGGACATACAAATAATTCAGCAGTGAGCAGATTTTCTCCCTCGCTAAACTTCCAAGGGAAAATGAGACCTGTCTCCCTGGGTTGTGTCCTGGAGGATTTCCCCACTTGTGTTGCCAATTAAGGGAAGAACCTATGCATGGCTGGTTCAAAACCATAGACCTATAGAATGCATTGAGTTGGAAGAGTTGCAGTGAGCAGGGAGATCAAGCTATTGATCAGGTTGCTCAGAGCCTCATCAAGCTATTGATTGCTTCCAAGGATGGGGTCTCCCCTAACTCTCTGGGCAACTTCTTCCAGTGTTTCAGCATCTTCATGGTGAAGAGCAACTTCCTAATGTCTAATCTAAACCTGTCCTGCTCTAGCTTAAATCCATTGCCCCTTGTCCCATGGCTACATGCCCTGGCAAACAGTCTATCTCCAGCTTACCCATAGGCCCCCTTCAGGTACTGGTAGGCCCCTATGAGGTCTCCCGAGAGCCTTCTCTTCTCCAGGCTGAACCATCCCAGTTCTCTCAGCCTTTCCTCATAGGGGAGGTCCTTGTAAAATGGGGGCAAGCATACTGATATTCTGCCAGCAGAATCCTGTCCTTCCCAGCAATCAGATTAGAAGCTTTGGATCAGAAACTCCACAGAGGTGATGCATCTGCCAGAGCCACTTTTAGCAAATAATATTGTTATCTTTTCTCTCTGTGCAATACTATAAGATAAGGGGGAGGACCCAAGACAAACAATTGTCTCCATTTTCTACAGTCTCAGGACTATGTCTAATCAGTTTTGTCAGCCTTAGGCACACAGAAATATTGAGACTAGCTTAAACTGAAACACTACACAAAAGTCGAAGACAATAACTTTGGTTTTCTTGCCTTCAATCTGATTTTACACTCACAAATCTTTCTCTGAAGACAGAAGTTTTTTTGTTGAAATAAGAGCTGACACTTTTTCTGCTTAACAAGTAGGCTCAGAAGTGCAGCTTTAAAAGTGAGGGGGATCCCCTTTAAATCCGTATCTCAGAAAGAGCAACAGGTATAGTTCTTGTGCAATTGTCTTTCTAAGTTTATTTGAAAGAAGGTAAGATATCACAACTGATATTTCAGCATTTCTAGAAAGCTACTTTCATAGTGTACATGTAAATTTGCTTTTAGAAGCAGAACAAGCTTCATTCTGTTTCAATCTGATGAGTATTGTTTCCAAAACAGAAGATGAAAACCACAAAGGACAGTTAACATTCTTATTCTCATATCTAAACTTGTGAAGATCTTCATACTTGTTTATAGGCTTTACCAAAGAAAAATGTTGCTTTAATAACAATTGCCATTTGTTTTTTAGCATCTCATCTAGTGCCTTCTCTCAGCAGATCGTGAGCCCTGTCAATGAGTTTCAGTGAAAAAGTTCTTTCTTAGATTCCTGTGGAACCTCCTGTGTTCCAGTTTGCACCCATTGCCCTGAGTCCTATCACTGGAGGTCACTGAGAAGAGCCTGGCTCCATCCTCCTGACACTCGCCTTTTACATATTTATAGACATTAATGAGGTCACTCCTCAGTCTCCTCCAAGCTAAAGAGATCCAGTTCCCTCAGCTGTTCCTTGTAAGGGAGATGTATCAATCTCTTCATCATCTTTGTGGCCTTGCGCTGTACCATCAAGCAGTTCCCTGTCCTTCTTGAGCAGTGAGTCTCAGAACTGGACACAATACTCCAGATGCAGCCTCATCAGGGCAGAGTAGGAGGAGAACTGCTCTTGACCTATTGACTAAAACCCTTCAAATACACCCCAGGATGGCACTGGCCTTTTTGGCTACAAGAGTAATTGCTGGCTCATGGTCATCCTGCGGTCCACCAGGACCCCCAGATCACTTTCCCCTACACTGCTTTCTAGAAGGTTGGTCCCCAGCTTATACTGATACATGGGGTTGTTCTTGCCAATGTGTAGGACCCTACACTTGTCCTTGTTAAATTTCATTAAATTTCTTCCTGCCCAACTCTCCAGTCTGCCCAAGTCTCACTGGATGGCAGCACAGCCTTCTGCCGTGTCTTCTATTCCTCCCAGCTTTGTGTCATCAGCAAACTTGCTGACTGTGCACTCCAAGTTATTAATGAATATATTGAATAGTACTGGCCACAGTACTGATCCCTGGGGGACTCTGCTAGACACAAGTCTCCAACTAGACTCTGTCCCATTGACCACAGCTCTCTGGCTTCTTCCCTTTAGCCAGTACACAGTTCTTCAGTATTAAGACTTTACATTCCTTGTTCCTTCTATTTTTGAAATATAGCACGTATTACTACAGGTAGTTATATCTGCATATTACAAGCAATTACTGGGCAAAGTGCTTTTCTTTGTCAAAGTCATTGGCAGAACTTACATTATCTTCAGAGCAAACAAGTTCTGCTCAGATCACTGTGTACACTGTGAAAATAAAACGTGATGTAAAAAAAGGAGGATGGAAACCACAGTAATTTATAACATGTGATCTTAAGGGGAAAAAAAAGAACACAACTCAACAATTCATATTAATATAATGAAATCTGACTTTCCTTCTAAGAACATATTAAAAACCTGCATATCAATTCTTGGTAAAATTTGGTAAAATAATCTTTCAGATGTAATCCATACTATCATGAATTCTCTAAGGTTTATTGTTGTGTGCAAGCACATTGTCTAGAACTTTACATCTTTGTACACTGGAAAACTGACAAGGAGGTTATTAGCAAATGCCATGACACAAAAAACATGTGCCCCTTCTAATTCTTCTAGGAAGCTTTAGTAGTATCTGAGCAGCCTGAAAAGATTGCTTGTTGCTGATCCAGGAAGAAGATATCTTCCAGCATAACAATGTAGTTCTTAGTTTCCAATCTTTTTATTTAAAGTATGCATTACAACATTCAAGGTATAGTTGAGTCATAGATAGCAAAGGACTTTACAGCGACCTTATTGGCTTGAAAATAAAGCTTCACTCAGAATGTCTATGGTCTATTTGGTAGTATGGTTTTCATTGTACTGTCCTCTCCTGTGCAGTACTAATTCCATTTTAACACTGTGATTTGAACAGCACACACACAATTAATTTCTATCAGAGATGAAAGCACTTTCACTCAAGGTCAAATAATAAAAAGCCAACGAATCAGGATGAACTAATGGTCTCACATCAAGTAAGAGTATTCAAAGCTCCATTGTTTCTGATTTTTTTTTCCTCTTAATTCTAGGAAAGGTCTCATTTGACCCAATCTAGAATTTAATGCATTTTTAAAAAGCCAGTTAATTTTTCTTCTATTAATGTTATTCCTCCTCACATACTGAAATTCAGTTTTAGCCCAATTAACAACAGCTATCTACATAGGTAATACAATGAAGAACTGCTGTAAAACATCACTATAGAGCTCTCAGTTCAGAAAAATTAATCAGGAGTGATGTAATTAGTGTAGAATAAAGGACTCTAAAAGAATGTTGAGTGATTTTATTTTTTTTTCCTTTTCCACCACAACAAAAGTTCATGTAAACCCATACCTGTGGTGACAGCTGATCACTCTGGCTTATTACATTAGTCAGCTAAACACTCATTTAGAGGAGTAGAAAGCATTCTGTGAGAGCTTCTCATTTCTTATTTTAGAAATTGCCAAGTTCATAGTTCACAGTGGTTCTAGAAAATTATAACTTTTCCATACATTATTCTCCAGTTTTCTAAGTTTTCCTGAATGGACTCTGAATTATCTCCAGTTTTAATGTTTGCCTATGTCACATTTTACCCATGGCTCAGCAAGCTGAAAGGCTTGATCACTCCTTCCTTTTTATGCTTGCAATTTACTTTCAAAGATGCACCTCTAACCTTCAGGGTATCTTCTTGAGCAAGCTGAGTATACACATAAGATATGAATTCATGTAGAAATCAGCACTTCAATAGATTTGAAGACAGACTAATAATTTTAAAAAATCTTACCACGGCCAACAGATGCAGTTAGGAAAATTAGGCAGGTTTTTTCTGGTCTTTAATAGACACAACTGATGAAAAGGCAAATGTGACGTAAAAGAGCTGAGGCAAAGCATTAAAAAAATATAAGCCAGGGCCTTTTCTAAATGAAATTAAAGTATTTGGTACCAAGAAAGTAGGGAAATTTTAGGATGGTGGAAGGGAGAAGAGTGGAAAACAGGCAGCATGCACCATGCACGTATACTAGTGGGAGGAAGGGAATAAGAGATTACAATGGACTGTACATCCAGGCTGGATCAATTGTATCTAATATCTACATCTAAAATATCTACCTCTCACCTAAAAAGCACTTACCTAACTCTGTATTTCTTCGTTCTTTAAAGGAAAGCTATGTAATAAACCTAAAAGTCTCCCCCAAACCAGGAAGCAAGTAATATTATCAGTCACCCATCCTCAGAAAGTGCTTTCCTCCTGGGTATAAACGAGAGAACAAGCCTTGTAGCATTTTCTGAATCAACAGGTTTTAATCATTTCCAGTTAAGATGGTGAGAGGCTTTTTCATTTTACTCGCAAAGTTTACACTGGCTTTGGCTGGGGGAGACCAGTTGGGAATTAATGAATGGAGGACATCTGAGAAAAGATGATGCAAGCATATCACTGAGCTCATTAAGACTAAGGCTTTCCTATACACTTATGGATATACATTAAAACATTAAATAAGAGTGGCTATGATCATTATTAAGCTTAGGGTATTATTATTTAAGTGAAATAGTTTCTTTTTTGATACAGATCTGTTTCAGAATTTCTTCACTGCATTTCAGCTTCAGTAAAGTCAGCTGTATCTATGCCATATTATCCACATTTTGCAAATTGTATAATCTGTCCAAATAAGAAAGAAAAAGTGGATCTACAGCTCCAGTCAATGAGAGTCCTCTTTAGACACATTTTTAAGGATTTGCTTGCTGTGGAACTGAAGTTTTATTTTGCATCAAATTTCAGTATTTATTTTTAGACAGCAAGGAAGTGAATGCTAAATTCAAGCTTAAATTTGCAAATAAAAGGAACCTGGGATTATGCAGTATGGAATGCAAGTATTTGTCAGTGAATAACTTTGTGCTGAAACGGCTTAGTATTCTTGGTATAAAAATGCAGTTTTGTTTTGAGGTTTCAAATTGTCCAGGTAAAAGTGTGATCAAGAGCTTGGAGATTTTCCCTCTTAAACAAAGAATAATACATCAATGTACCTATGATTTTTTGTTGTTACTGTTTTAATTCTTATTACTGGAAAGATTTTTAATCGTCTTCAGGGCATAGAAGTTACAGGTGATAAAATTTAGCAGTACTGATGTTCAATTTAGATATTATGTAGGTACAATGGATTTACAACAGGAAAATACCTCTTAATTTCCGCCATTGCCTCAAGCATTGAGGAAAAAAAATAACTTTGCTCTTCAGTAGCATACATCGTATTTAAATAACTGCACAAGAATAATCTACGAAGCTGCAAACTATGCTGCAGCATCAGTGGATTACCACTGCAACCAAACAACACAAATGGTCTGGTGTCTCTTTGGGTCTATGCAGAAAAAAATTCATAATATGAGGCAGGTATGATGAAACACAAGATGAATTGCTCATAAAGACCAAATGACTTAGCTTTCATAAAACTTGATCAAGTGTATACACCCAGAGATGGGACAACAAGCTGAAAGTTAAACCAGAATAAATGAAGAGAATGTGACTATACTGGTGCATTGTGATCTGGAATGAGGCCCTCCTTATTTGTCAGCAAGACTCCTTTTCTTTACATCATCGTATTCACCCTTTTTAACTGGAATATTCATGATCTATCAACTCAGTAACCTGTATCTGGGATGAACTACTAATAAAAAAAATGTGTAAAGATGAACTCTGGGAAATTTTGATCCTGTATATAGTTATTCCATAAGTAGAAAAGAGGGACTAGAATAATTTAGCATCCTATTCCTGCTGGATTATTTACTCTGCTGCACTGAACAGTCAGAAGTACATCCAACTATTAAATTAGCACTGCTTAGCTGTTCTGGTTGTGTTGGCTATCTTTATACACAGCAGGAAATAATCATTGCTTAATGAGAGACCAGGCTTCAACAGCACGTGTGATTTTGTTGTTAGGAGATTTATTTTTCTACATTTCATGGTTTTTATCCAGTCTACTACCACCTATTTCTGTCTTGAGGGATGTATGTTGAAGGCTAGTTCCAAGCCCAGCATGCTGTGTGGTACTTGATTTGCACNAGGGATGTATGTTGAAGGCTAGTTGTGTGGTACTTGATTTGCATTGATTGTCATAAAATGTAACGCATGGCATTCTGTGAAGATGTACAATCAAAGTGTGGTTCTTGTTATGTTCTTTCCATTAGATATCACTTCTAATTTGAAGCTTTTTCTATTATACTTCAGGTGCTTGTTTGATGAAGAAAAGAAAGGTGCTATTTTAAAAGTTAATTAAAAATCCACCAATAACAATGAAAGAGATCACAGTATGTACTGCCAGAACACCACACAAGAGAAACACATATTTTTTCCTATATTAATTAATAATATTCACATGCAGAGCTTAATTGCATGCTATAAATGGCTGGCTTTCTGCTTTTCCACTATTCTACCAGAAAGAATGTTCTCAAATCATAAGAACAAAATTCAAGAAGAAGAATCATAAGTTCTACACACTTCACAAGAGAAAGACCAGTTTTGAGACTCTTGCAGATGGTCAGACTCCTGCTACGGGCATTTCTGGGCAAAAGGAAAAAAAAACCAACCAAACAAAGCTACACATGACTTTGTTTGCCAGATTATTATTTTACATTTGATGAACTTAAGTAAAACCAGATCAAGCAAAAATATGTATCCCTTCTCCAAACAAAAGGCAAGTTTATCCAGTTCCTTTTGTGAAATACTTAAAATTTTCTCTAGCCTGTAGAAAATAGAGCAAAGCTCGAACTCTTTTTATAAAATCCCATTAACAAAGACAAAAGTGTCTGTGTGTTACAGCTTCACATGTGTGTTAAAACTTGACGTGTGTTACAACTTCACATGTGTGTTGCGACTTAGAAACTAGTCTGCAGTAGCAATTTTGTAAATTTGACACCAACTTTAACTATGTAAAATAGATTTAAAAAAAAAAATCTAAACAGAAACTCAGTAAGGTAGCTAAAGAATTAAGCAGTCAAGAATGTGGGAATATCCTCACATTTACAGAATTCTGCTGGGTTTGGGGTGCCTCTGGGGGCTCCTGAGGATAACAGGCTGTAAATAGGGAATTTCAGGAATACTGAAAACAGAACTCTGAAGCATTCATTTGAAAGCGCTCCTCTAAAAAAGAAAATATAGTTCAAACTAACAGCTTTTTCCCAATTTCCATCTTTAGTCAGAGGACACTATCACTTGATTATTGCAAGGCAATAGGATACAGAGTATCTGCTTTTTTATATCTCATTTGATACTTGCAGAAATTATGCAAAAGCTAAAGAAGTCAGAAGCAGTATTTGTTGTCTTCCACAGAAATAAGGGGGTTTTGTTGTTGGTTTTTCTCTTTTTTTTTTTCTTTAAAGTGGCATTTCATTTATTACTGTTACAGCATCAAAAATCTGACAATTCCTTTGGCCTGCTGCAATCTACTGACAACCTCAGAAATGTGGGAGAACTTAGTCCTGTAGTAATGTTTTTAATCCAAAACCTAACAACATTGCTTATGTTGAATATTACTAGATATTACTAGATGTGGTTTTCTAAATAGTTTTTGCTGAATGTGACACAGAAGTCCCGGGTTCTTAATTTAATTCCTTGGTGACAATTTGGTCTCATTCTACTCTGTGTACTTTTCAAATCTTATGGAAACTACGCTCTTTCTGTTCCAGCAAGCATCAGAATCTGTACCTGAAGAAATATTTTTTCTATTTTACAGTTGTAAAGCAAGAAAAAAATATCACAGCAATATCACATCAAGGAGCCTAAAGTTTATCAGTTTGCTTTGGCAACATATTCTGGTTTTCTTTCATAACCAAGACATTACCAATTTCTCTTTTTATCATACATATCTCATAAGATCAATGTAAAATTCCTAATTATCATCCATGTAGCTCTTAAAAACCATTGTGAGCTTTGTGGAAATGCTATTAACAGTCATTTAAATTAATTGTTTTGTACAAGCAAAGTTTCACAGCACTCAGAAACAACAAGTAAAAACATGATCACAGGCTAAAAAGAGAAAAATAATTATATGACTGCAAAACATTTGCTGTACGACAGTGCAGCATATCTGTTCTTACACTTTTAAAGCTTGTTTTCACCTCTTTAAGTCTTCAAGAAACCACAGAATTTTTGTAGAGGTACTGGTATGTTGCATGTATTTTGCACCATGTGTGAGAAAATAGCAGCGCATTTTGCTTTATCCCAGAAGCATAAATCATTAGAATCTTGGCACTAAACTAAAAGGATGCACTCACCCACCCAGATAATTGTCAGTACTGCAAGAGAGATATGATCCAACAGTGCCTGCAACACAGCACCTTCAGATCAGTCTGTTATCCAGCTAGAAGGAAGGATTTTTTAAAAAGTCACATTTGTTGAGGAAATGTTTACATTTCTCTTCTGTTTGATGACATGTATTCTTTGTAGCCCATAGCAATACATGAATATAGTCCTTTTTGACAAATGGTAGTTCAATGCATAAAAGGTTGTTCTGCACCAAATTTTCACCTGCTTGTCTAAACTGTATGTACGGCTGATTGACAATGCCTTCTATTGCTATGCATAAATCTCCCAGAAGCTAGTGAAGAAAGACAGTTGCATCAAAAGTAATTCATATCATCAGCAACAAATGTATCTCCATGTGTCTGAGAAAATTAACCGAATAACCAAATACTTGCTTTTAATTGTATGCCTCCTTTCAGGTCTGCATGAAAAAATGACTAATCAGAAACAACTCATCACCAGGCTTCAGTTTGATTTATGAGGCATTTATTTTGTTTAGTTTGCTGCCTAGAGAGATGTTGAAATCTCCATTCGTAGATGTTGTGGAAGCTCAGCTAGGCAAAGCCACAGCTGTGGTAAACTACCATTGATGACAGTCCTGCCTCGAGCATATGGTTGGACCTTTGTATGTCCCTTCTAGCCAGCACTTCTGTGATTCCACATTATGAAACTGGAGTCCTGTACGTGACCTGGAAGGTAACACAACATTTCTTATGCTCTCCATTCTAGTGTGTCCATACTAAGATTTCTCTTTTCAAGTTTGTCAAGGCCACCCTTATACAAACACTAAGGTACTACTGGTCCTCCTTTCACAAACTGCCTGATTCTGGCCTGACTCAAATGTAAGTTGTACCCTCAGAAATTGAGTTGCTAGGCTGGACCCCTAATGATGATCAGTGTTGAAATCCATCTGCCGACTCTGCTTTGTTTCTCCATTATTAATATTAAGCATGTGTCTCTGGATATTTTTTTGTGTCTTGTGCATGGGAGGCAGAGATGCAGTAGCAGGTGGTACACAAGCAGCCAATGAAAAGGTGACTCTTTGGTGTACCTTCACAGAAATTCCTCGGACCTGAGATTTCTTTAAAAAAAAAAAAGATAACATCACGTATTTCTGACAGAAGTTATTTACTGAGCTGCCATGAGTAGCAAAAGTCAAAGGAGGGATAAAAACCAACTAAGACAAACTTTGCTGAGGGAGAGAGGTACTGCAACAGAATTGAATGCAGAATAGCCAGGCTTGTCTGCCCTTTAGAAGCTCAGAGTATTTAAGAGTGGCAGTCGCATTGATTTCCTATGTCTACCATACTGTATTTCTCCTACACTGACAAACTGGAGACGGGCTGATTCATGAGAGTCACTATTTGCATGTTAAGTTTATTGGCTTTCTTTGCTGCAGCTTCTGTCAGTAATACTGAAGAAAGGTCTTTTCACAGTGCATTCTCCTTATTGTGTTCTCCACATGTAAAATGAAATAGAGCAAATATATAGAGCTATATATTTGCTTCTCCACCTTCACTAAATTCAAGTTTTGGTACTTTAGCATTAAAATTGAGGAAACTAGGGTCTGCAATTTTAAGAAAAGTGATGAGGCTCTGGTTGTGCTGATACATTTTCTACTGTGCATTGTACTTGCTCTGGAGAACCAATTCTTGATTTTCCAGTGGAAATAATCACTGAACAGGCTCCTCCTCTCTTCCCTTTACCTGTTTGTTCTTATTTCAGAATACCACTTTTTATAGCTGGATTTAATCTCTTTAAATTGTATTAACATTTTCAGCAATTTAAACTACTTAACTAATTGGTATCACCTACTGTCTGCCATTTGAAGTATCTATGACACTACAAAAAGACAGTAAAGATTAAAAACGTTTCCTGTAACAAACCATTCTAAGTGAAAGTAACTGTGAGTTAAATAATCAAATGTTCTACTTCATTAAGTTGTCCACAGAGTTAATTTTATAACTTAAAATTTATTCTTTCATGAAATACAGAAGCAAAGCAATAAAAAATATAGCTTGTTTAAGCATAAGTATTTGATTATAATAATGGCATTCAGCTGCCAAAACATGTGCATCTAATGCTATTTTAGATCTTCTAAGATGTGTAAGACATGCATATTGGTATGGCAAGCATGGTTGAGGACCTCCAACACTCTGGAGTATCACCTAAAGTCCAGATATAATTGTGTGATGATTCAAAGACAATGTTAGTCCAATGTGATTTACCTCCTGAATCACCCTGTAAAAGTGAAATAACTTTACAAAGTATTCATATAATCAACAACAGAAATGTGGAATATTCTATGAAGATAATTATAATTCCAATATGTCAACATTTTAAGGTAGCTTATTACAGAAAATAACTAAACTTCTCACTATTCCTTCACTGAATAAAAATGCAACATTTGGCTCTCTCTGTCACTATATTTATACTCTTAGGCTGCTCAGAAAGAATAATTAGTGGAGCATAGACTGTAGACTGAGATTCCTGTCTGTCACCAAATCTTCCCTTTTTAAATCACTCACCTCACAAAATGCTTAAAACTCTTTATGTTGAATCCTCATCTTTCACTCATTTGACATTATATTGCATAAAGATTTATGTTAATGAAGAAAGCGATAACATATTCATAGAGCTGCAAAGAAACTTCAGAAGCTTTTTGAAGAGTACACTACTTTCTGTTATTTCTGTCCATTGCACATGGGTTTCCTTTTTGGCAATATTAACATTTTTGAGCAATTATGGTAAGCTATCATTACTTGGTGACATTTGTGGGCTTATTCTGCTAAAAAAGTTGCAAAGTAATTTCAAATTTGGTTTTAAAGCCGAATGCAGATATGTAACATCACAGGAATATCAACTACTGTATTCATTATAGCTCTTAATAAAAATGAATTAAATTAATAAAGACATTAAAAATCTTAATCCAAAATATTACCAATCCCCAAACTAAAGCTAATGATTTAGACTTTAGATCCCCAGTTTCCTCACTGAGCCAGATCATGACTTTTTATGGCATAAAAAAACCAAAGCAGCATTGAAGTCAATCACATATGAGAACAGAATTAGCCCATTTATCTAGAAATGTTAGAAACAAACTCGCAGTTTAAAAATTTCAGTTTAAGAAGTTTCTCACTCCTCTCATGAATAAATAGTAAGTCACTACCGAGGACAGCAATGAAAAAAAGAACTCTGAATCCATGAAAAAAAAAAAAATCTCATTATGAGCTCTGATTAAATTAGCATTGTGCCTTTATCAGTTTATTTAAGATAATGCAAAGCTAATCTTTAGGTCTGATGTCTGAATTCATTTAATGTGAAGTTGTTGTTTTTAAGCTGTATTTTAGTAGTGTTGTAATAATTAGTGGTTATGTTCTGACTCAAGATCCTGCAAACAGAGCCAGACTTCAGTTCATACCAGAAACATTGTAGGAAATTTATATACAATGTATTCCTTATGTTTAAAATTCTTTTCCATCTGAAAAAAAGATAAAGGGCTATGTGGATCGCTAACATGATCACTCGCAAAGGTGAAAACTTCATTGTTATTTTTGATTCTTCACCTTTTAGAGTAATGTGGTTTAAAAGCTTGTTATATCTTCTTCTGCATTTCTTAGCTTTTCAGTAACTGGGAAATTCTCACTGTCAGTACACTAATGAAGTACACTAAAAATCAGATGACGCACAAATGTGGCACAAAATTATTTGAATCAATTACATCATGAGATTTAAATTTAGGAAAAATAATATAACAGTACTTTCTACATTTTTTATCAATTTATTCCAATCCATTTTGTTCTGTCAATCGCTAAGTTGAAGCTTAAATAAAAAGAGGCAAGTTTCCACAAGTTTATGAAAACTTACTCTCAAACAGATTTTACACAAATAAGCTAAGTCTTGTTGCCTTCTTCCTGAAGTTCAGAAAGAGTCACATCAATTTCCATCAGCTGAAATTGTCACAACAACTCTCTGCTTGTCTTTTCAAGCCTGCAAGTTCACAAAGTAGCTTTTGTCACTGGAAACACTCACTGTTTACATGTGAAACAAACTTGTGCATATTTGATTCCTTCTAAAGCAAGGGTCAATTTGTAAACATTCAAGAAAGCAAGGATACAAACCATTAAGTAATTTTACCCTCAGAAATAATGGAAAAAAGCCTCAGACTTGGTATGTGTGCTTCCAATACAGCAGGATGTTTCAAGTCAATATACATCTTTCATACTGCAAAAATGCTGTCAAGTTGCCTAACAGCAACAGATAATGAAGAAAAGTAGATGCAGTCATTAGTTCTTTCTGTTTATCCCACAAAAATTTGTCCATTTCCCTTGAGTCATAGGCTATGTGTACACCACAGTCAGAAGCATGACTACAGTAAACGTATCCGTCATAGGATAACTGGAAAATATCTATCTCAGGTATTAGCAAGATTGGAAAACACCATATAAACACATGGTCTAATTATCCTGAGTCCTGGCTGGAACCTTCTTATTGCTATCTGGACTAACAGGATTAAAGCAAGTTTTAAGTACTTTCTCTGTCCCATCAAAACCAGCAGGGCTACTTTAAATTAGAATCCAAGCCTGAACTAGAAATAGCTTCTCAGTGCTAAATATTAAAATATTCTGGCCTGGCTGCCTTGCTCCAAATGTTGCTTCCTCAGCTGCAAGAGAGCCTACTCAGCTGGAGAGCAGAGCAAAAGCATCAGGGCTAGCAATGCCAAAGTGGGTAAATGGGCAGAGCCCTGGGTTTGCCCTGGTTGATTCTTTCTCCCTAGTACTGCAGGGGAAAGGAGAACTGTATTGCAGCTACAGATCAACATCTGTCCCAGGAAACACAGAAGATTCCAGCAGAAAAGAATTTACCCTTGTAACTAGTGAGATACATCAGTATGCACACAAGCTCATAATTAAGTCCTATTATTATGTAACTGGTGATCATAACTCCTCATAATAAATGCTCTTTTGTTTTTTTTCAAATCACAATTTAAATATTTTGACCACCAGAAAATAATAACACATCTTTATAGCAGAATAGAAACCTGTCTGTCAAATTAAATGAGGCAGCAGTTGTACCGACTCATGTAAAATTCATCAAAAATTTAATATCATACAGCTAAAATAGTCCCTCTATACAGATGACTTGCCCTCTATACAGATGACACCGAACATCAAGACTGAAGTTCTGGAAATCCCCATTTAAGTCTGGTCATGGGAAATACTGTGTGACCTCATCTACTTCATTTTCTGGGAAGATAACTATCTCAAGAGAAAACCTATTCTACTTTCTCACAGATCCCTTCCAAGTCACAAAACACTAATCTACTTCAAGAGGGAACAATTACAATTGAAGTAATCTACTTTCATCTGGAAAAGGGAATAATATTGTTTCTGAAGGATGAGTTACCTGCCATTCAGCATGTGATGCTTCATAGACCAGGAGCTAAAATCTTGATACTAAAATCTGGACATTGCTGGGAACAAAAAGTATCTCTATTTACATTAGCATGCTTGAATTGCCAAAAAGTTATTTCAGTTAATACTGTTACTTTGCCAAACACTCATGAAATTTGGCAGAAAACATTGATTCACCAATCCCATGTGAAATTTGTCCCTGGAAAACGCAACATATAACAGTGGTCATGTCAGAAAAATGCTAAAATACACAAGGGTCTGTAGGAATTCTCAGCAGCGGTCAATCACAGAATCACAGAATAGTTTGGGTTGGAAGGGACCTTAAAGACCATCGAGTTCCAACCCCCCTGCCATAGGCAGGGACACCTCCCACTAGATCAGGCTGCTCAGTGCCATGTCCAGCCTGGTCTTGAACACCTCCAGAGAGGGGGCGTGCACAACCTCTCTGGGCAACCTATTCCAGTGCTTCACCACCCTCACTGTAAAATGATAGCCATCAGAAAATAAAGCAGAGATAGTATAAGCTGTTAAGCATATTAAGCTCAAAATGAGACTACTTTGGTGAACTGGTAATCTTAGAGTACCCTAAAGAAGAAAGAGCATGCAAACAGGCATTCACATGGTGCTTGTTAAGCACCGCACCAGTCATTCTAGTTTTAACTGATTTTTTTACCTCATTTCAAACACATTGAAATTAACATCTAATCACATATGCAAGAAAAAAAAGCAGCAAAAAAGAAACCACCAAATGAAGCATTTAGAAAATTACTCTGTCTTTAAAAGACATGTGGACAAGGAAAAAGCAGTACAAGAAGAATGAGAGGCCTACACAACCATGGGGTGGCTGCAGTCTACACAACAGCACTGGTGTGTTCTTTCATCCAGAGCATTTCACTCTAATAATGTTGAGAAAACAAAACTTAACAAGTGACATCCAGTAAATACACAATCAGAGAATGCTTAAGTGACTTGGGATTTGGAAGGCAGTTGCTTAAGGAATAAGTTAACTGTTTATGTAGTTGAGTTAAAAAGACGTTAAGAAGAGAGTGTAGAATGACTTGCTAGATGTCTTTGATAATAATCCAGCAGGTACCACACAAATAGTTTTGTTAGTATTGGCAAAACTAAATAAACCTTAAGGAGAAGTATGATTGGTAAAAGCAAACCTTGTGATGTAAAATAAACATGCATGTCAAAATCAAGTACCAAGTTCACTCAGATTCCTGACAGAAGTCTATAGCAATGAATTGGCAGCCATACTGTTTATACTGCTCTAACTCATGTGTTACTTTAAAGGAAATTTTCTTTAGCTAATGCTGAGTCCTTGGAGCAGGAAGGTCTCCATTTTACTGACATTCAGCTGTAGAAAAAGTGGCAGCTCATCTATTCTGTTTCTCACCCCATCCTGTATTCTACCACTAAGGTCTAGGTGACAAAACAGATTTTGATTCACCAAAGCAAGCATTCATTTTCTTTCTTGTAGTTGATTTAGACCATAAACACACAAAAAGGAGAAAAAAATTTTGAATACAGAATTCATAATAGTAATTTAAAAAATATGCTACAAATACAAGACATTAACTCCCACTGAAAGAAAGGTTGGATTTATATGCCAGTCTACAGTAACTAATTCATATCAAGGCAGTAGGGGCAACTGCTATAGGAATGCTTTTAGACTTACCAGAGATTTGCAATTTTCAAGATTCATCTTGATCCAAATTTTCAAGTCTTCTCCTTATGCATTTGCTTCATGTTATTGAGGTGCTAATTACAGGCTTTGTCGGTTTTGGAAATGATGGCAGTATTCCTTTATAAATTAGTGTAAATGCTAGTAATTTTGCAAAATTTGCTGGGATCCCTGAATGAAAGCAAGTTGAGAGAAATAAAACAGATGTCTGTGAAAGGTTAAATGAATCAAAGCTATGTGAGATGAGCAAAGGATTTCCACTGGCTTCAGCACTCTAGACTTAGCCAAATGAGAGGAAAGTGAAAAAAAAGTCAAAATCACAAATTCAGGCAATCTGCCTTCTTCTGCTGTGCAGGCAGGCAAAGATCTTTGTGACAAATATCTTCTTTCCTAATACATTATTAGTAGGGGACTCACTCTTTTCTAATCCATACTACTAATGCTAGTATAAATTATTGACTAAACTACATTTGATGAGAATTACAATACTATTTTGATAGTATTGAAAGGCAATTACAAAAAGACATCTGCGTAGCCCTTAATGGTTGTAACTTTTCTGGATCAAAACTACATATAGTTGTGGTAGGGCTTGCATCCAGGATGTGGTTTAGCTGTGTCTAGAAATCTAAATTAAAAAGACAGTCTAAGTGCACCCAACAAAATCTGAACACATTATAAATACTATATGTTCAACAGAATAAATTTTTTCTAGTCAGTGCTATTGACTTCTTCCACTGAGGAAGCCTGTCGTTGTTCCATGAATATGATTTATATTCAGAGATTTCTGATTAGATGTTTTTCATGCTCTTGACTACGTTACAGTTTCTTAAAATACTTGATAGCTGCTACAAAGCTATTCATCCTGGATATTGGACAACAGTAGAAAATGCTGCATAAAGATTACATTAATCATAGACTCATCAGGCATTATTTCTACCAGCTACTCAAGAGACTGTTATTTCTCGTTGAGGCAAGGCAAAGACAGCAGAAGTTGCCAGGCTTATCAGCAACTCAAAAAACCCAACTGGGACTAGAATTTGAGGACCATAACTTCTAATAATCTGGAAATTTCCACGAGATTCAATAGAAACAATTATATTTTAAAACATAAAATTGGAACAAGAAAAGAGTTCACACACACAAGCTTGGTACAAATTTTAGTACCAAAGGAAATAACAGAAGTTTACATGCTTAAGCATTATGAGGCCAATCAGTCTCCTCTGGAAGGCAGAACAATTTTTTCACTCAAGACTTCTTTTTGATCCACATGGGTAATTCTTAAAGTGTTATGTTAAGAAACCATTATGCTAAGAGGCCCAGCATTAAGAATCCTGAGTTTAAACTGCCGCTTTATGAAGCGAATTTATGCCTTATGACAGTAATTGCTCTCACCAAAGGAGAAAGCTGGTGCAGCAGCCAAACACAAAGCAGAATATGGAGAGAATGTGGAATTACTGCTGTTAGATAAGGATAGGAATCAGATAGGGATCTGATAACATCTAGTTTTTATAACTAGAAAATGATGTTTCATTTCAATTTTAAAAACACATACTACACTCAAACAGGTACTTCTTGGTCTAAATGAGAATAAATGCTGTCACTTCTGTTCAGCTTTTGTTTTTAAAGTAACTTGAGTCACAAACATTATTCCTCTGCACTTGACTTGGTATTGGTTTAAATGAACAAGTTAAATCTTATTTTAAGCTATTCTGTGTTTCTTGATTTCATGTGCTAATTATAAAAGAAGCTAGAAAGAATAAAATTTGGCTACATATTAAGCAAAACAAATAAAATTTGGTACTATCTCCCTTTTCTCTCTCTTTCCCTACCTCATTTTAAAAAGCTTTTCATAACCGTGCACTATGCTGTTTCACAGAAAACTAAACAAATACTAACCAAAAGAAATAAAATTTGATCCTATCTCTCTTTTGTCTCTCTTTCCTGCCTCAATTTAAAAAGCTTTTCATAATCTTGCACTGTGTTGTCCAATAGAAAACTGAATAAGCAAAAAATAAAACAGCTCCATAAGATAAACTGCTTTTCAGGTTTTGCTTTGCCAGTAAACTCAAGCATGTTCTGAATGGTAAGAGCAAGTTTATGGAAAATGAGTAATAGCATGACATAGCTAATTAATGCTATTTCAATCCAGACTGTATAAACAATCAAGTCTAATTCTGCTAAACAGTGTGATATTTCATATGGACAGTGAATACTCAAATCCAGTGGAGATTTAAAACTAAAACTTGACTAACTTATGCTTTACAGATATAACAAACTCATGCTAGTACCTTAATTACTTGCATCTCCCATTGGTTCTGCTGCCTTTCCTCAGAAGAAATAACCTTAATGTATTATGCTTTGTTTGGACAGTGTTCCTATCACTAATTTAAAAGGGTAAGTAATCTGTTATATAGAACAGCTCCACTGCTGAACTTGCACAGATGCTTCACGGATATTTATGCCTCTATTAGGCATGTTCTTGAACTTGGTTAGGATCATCTTAAACACTGTGTGGCTCATTATGGCAAGATAAAGTATGCAAAGCTCTGCATTCTGGTTAGCCTATACAATATGATCAGAGTTTTGGGTGTACTATGACACTCCTATAATTTTCTTCAGATAAAGAGATACAGAATAATAAAAAATATTTACCTACAAGAAGTCCATTTTAGTTTCACTTACTACAAAGCAAATGGCCCATCCTACTGTACTCAGAAGTTTCCTTGATGGTGGGGAAAGGTGTGAGAAGAGAATTTAATTGCCTTTTTCTCATCCCCCTCAGCACATTCCTGTGACATCTTTCCTCCCTGCCAAACCACCTGAGCATCCTCAGTACCACAGCAAGTTATAACAGTGCATCTTCAAACATAACCATTTCATTTCTTCCAAATAAGCATTGAAAACTCAAAGAGGCACAGTGGTCCTTTCCCAATTCTCTGCACAGTTCCAAAGGCTCATTCTCTTTACCAGCTATTTCTTCACCCTCTTGCCAAGTAGAGTCTGGCTTCCCCATCACAAAGCAAGTCATGGGAAGTATTAAGCAACCAAACAGGGAGAACTGCAAAATTAATAGCTAAGTTTGTATTTGGAAAGTAGGCTTTGCTGAGCAAGCCTAAAATTCAGATCTAGAAGTAGATATATTACCTTACTTTATATCATATGTCAGCCTGTAGCATTACTATTGGCAGATACAATATTGAATTATACAAAGTTCATACAAAATGTGTTTATTACCCAAGAGTTTTATTCAATATTTAAAGAGACTTATTACTTCCTCTACATCATTTCCTTTTTTGCTAGTCAGTTTAAACATAAGTCTAGTTATCCATACATTTAATCTTCATTATATTAAGTTAATGCTGGTAGTAATTGTTGTTTCAATTAAACCACATTACAGAGCTCGGTGGGATTACTCTTCTACAATATTCAGGTTGGCCAGCAATTTATGTCACTTTTGATACTTGGATTCTTCCCCATAATGAGGTTTTAAAGTGTTCTACCTGACATTTACATTCCTAATGAGATTCCTACACCTCTGCTGGGGTCCATAATGACTAATATAATAGCTCAAGCTGTTTTACTGGATTAAAAAAACTAAGCCAGAGTTTACTTTTATATTATGGCCAAGTATAACAGTACTTTGCAGTTCAAATATACTATACACACATGGCTATAAAGTGCTTTACAATTAAATACATTCAACTTACCCATGGCTGAAAAACACTGTTTTACTTGTTGACTACATCAGCAGTTTTCCCCCAAGAGAATCACAAAAATCTTCTCACTCCAGGTATGCCTGGCCTTTCTCTCTATTCCACCTGGTTTCCTATCTCCTCTTTTTGCGGCTCCCTTTACACACACTAACAAAGTTCTTCCCCACAACCCTTAGCAATAAAATTAGATTTCCTGTGACCCAGGTGTTTGTGTGGACCAGGAGTCGGCAAGCAGGGAGAGAAAAACAAGGCAAGAACCCGAGGCATACTGCATGTGCCAATGGCAAGCTGACAGAAAAAGAACTGATCCCACAACTCCCTTCTCCCTTTCTCCTTTTCCCAACCATGGGCAAGCTGAAGAAAGCCAAGAGGACATATAAGAATGACTGTACTGGTGCTGCAGTGGGGCAGATGTCCCATTTTCCCATGTGGGAATGCAAGGAACAAAGGATGTCCTCTTGTATGCAGAGGACTTTCAGGGATTCAGGCAGATGCTGTTGACTGAAAATGGGGGATGAAAAGGTGCCTAAAGCAGCAGCAGTGGAAAAAAATCAAGAGTTACCTCTGCCAGTACTTGGGAAACAAAGAGGAGTTTTATTTTGGAAGGGTGAGGGTGAAGAAAAACTAAGGCTGTCTGCTACAGGTGGAAGAGAGACCTGGGGCAATCAAGACTGTGCAGATGGTGATGGTGGAGGTGGATTAGAAAAATGTCCAAAGGAGTAAGGAGAGTCTATCTGCTACTGCCTTTTAGCATACCAAAAACTCTTCCTGCTTCAGGATGTCTGCGATGAAAGTGCTACACTAAGCTGTTCAGAACGGGGAAATGCACTGTGTTTGCTGTCTAAGAGGTATTTTGTTTTAAAGAGAGCCATTCAGACTGAAAAAATATGATTACTCTGCTGTTATTTTACAGGTGAATGGACAAAAGCACAGGGCAGGGTTCGACATTATCTGCACTTTTTGGTCACTTAATAGCATGGAGGATGTTGGAAATTCTGATTTGATAACACTTGAGTGCTCATTTACTCCGGAACAAGTGGTTTTGAAGCACTGGAGATTCAGACTTCCATAATTAAATGCTTCTTCCATCATCGTGAGAAGCATATTTTAACACCTCAACTCTTAATTATACTAAAGATATAGTTTAGTTACCTGACATTTACTACAGGGTAAAGATAGTGAACAGTGATCATAGCACTAGAAAAAACACTGAAATCTTGCTGAAAAAGCATGTGATTCTTATCGGCAGATTGTATAATTGAAAAGGGTTTTTTTAGAGTAGACTCTGAAGCACGCTTAGAAAAGGGGATGTACTGACTGGTTTAGCAATCTGGGATTTTAAGTAGACAAAATATTTTTGACTGCTGATACATCTGAGCATGTTCTGACATGTCTAATAAATAAATATATATTAGCAAACTCATCATCAACCAGTGTGACAATTTCTCACCTCTGAGAAACTAGTCTGCATAATTTGTTTTTGTTTATGTGCAATACTATACTGCAGTAACATCTTAAGTGAACGTAGCACATTTTCCCAGACCCAGCCAGCAGGCTCGATGCTTTCTATGATTCTAAGATCAATCCTTCAGGAAGATAAAAATATGACAAATATTTTTCTCATTATAGAATTGATTTTTGCAAACAGAGTTTGGTTAAAGTGGTCTAATAATCTTTGCTACATTTCACAGTTGCTTAGTGCACAGTCTCCTCAATCAGTCATAATCAATTGGCTGACAAAGTATTTTCCTCATCAGTGAAAAGGGAGAGCTAAGGAATGCCTTGGGTAGCCTATATGAGTAACAGTCATATATTTAGTTGGCTTATAAGAAGTTACATTTCTTAGCAAACCTGGATGCTAAAAGTATGGCAAATAAATTTCCTTCAGTGATTTCAGTAACCAGCGTCCTTTAAAAGTTTTTTGATTCTTACTCTTCAAATTTAACTGGACACCTGTGCATTAAGGTAAGAGAGCTTGATATGGAAACTAAACTTGCAAGACTGCTTTCCTTGATGAAGGGAGAGAATCTTAGAGTTGCTGTGGATTATAGGAACATTCCTTTTAAAGAATTTCTCTAAACAGAAATTAGCCTGAAAATTACTTATTTCTGGAATGTTTTTTCTATTTCTCTAAATAATAGCAGAGATCTTGCTCTTCCTTTAAAAACTGTGAATGAAAATTTGCTGAATATTTGAAAAAGTTCCAACGTTTTTTTCCCCAGGTTTTGCACATTATTTTATCATTTCATGCTGAAATGTTAAATAAGATGGATGCACAAGGTTTCCTTGAAGCTCAGAAAATAACTGACTTTTGAATTTTGAAACATCAGTTTTGCTATTTATTTGTAAGTTCTGTTACTTGTGTTGTTACCTCAGCCCTCTCTCTCTTTTCTTGAGTTTCAAGAGTATTTCAGAATGAGGGTTATGCCAAACAGAGCTTGTGTGAATGAACTTTCTGACAAAACTCAAGGTATAACACGCAAACTAATAATTATATTTTAAATAATTTTTTTTTTAGATGACACATGCTACATAGCAGCTGATCAGTTGGTACACAAGCAACTTGCCTCAGCTAAAAATAGCTATTATTGTCCTGTTACTGCTGACTTCTCATTGCACACTAAACATGGGCCTGAATTTGAGCTGCTTTGATGACAACACATATGCACAGTCAGCTATGTCTCATTGATTTTTGGACTTTGGATAGGATTCACATTAGTTTTCCTATAGCCATTCCCAAAACAATCAATCCAGACACCATTTTTCACCAAATCACTAAGTGCTAATTCAATTTTATGGGCACAGCAGGCAATAATATGTACTACAAGGGACTTACTTTCAGTAGCATACAAAGTACAACCTTTTCATCCACTCATAGTGTTGAGGCAGATCAAATGTATTTTCATATAAAACCTTTGCTGGTTGTTTTTCAGTAAATCAGCATGTTGTAGCAACATTATGCTTTTCCTATTGCTTCTTTTGTAGTTTTTCTGTGAGAATCTAGAAAATAAAACACCACAGCTACCAATGCTACAGGCAAGTCTTCTTTTACAAGTAGTTAAAATTTCTGTGCTGAAAAAGCTTTTGATAAATTTATTTAATGACAAATGTAGTATATTTAACAAAGCAGAAGTTTAAAAAAGAGTTGCATTGTTCTGTATGCCAAAGAAAATACAGTACAGAATCTGCCCAAAGAGGGAATAAATTGGAATTTCTGCACTTCAACTCACAGACCAGTGAAGCAGAAGGGGAAAATCAGAAGAATTAGGATGCATTTTAATAATAGAGGTAACAGAGGCTCATACAAATTTGACTGAACTTTTTAGATTTTATTGAGCTGGCAATAAAAAGTGGAACCTGCTTCGGAACAAATCAAGCTGCAACAAGATAGTTGATATTTTTAATATTACTTACTATTGACATCAAATTACCATCATTTACATAAGGTTAGGCAAGCCAAATTTATCTAATCATGTGTTACCCTCTCAATATTTATTAAAAAACTTATTTCCATAGCTAGAATGTGAACATCCCGAGAAAAAGAACAGAAACATAGGACAATAGCTGGCAAGATCTGAAGTTCTTTCTGTTTTCAGGAAAAGAAGAATTTCTCGAGACAAAGAGAAGGGAGGAAAGAGAACAAATAGCTCTTTGTGAGCCCATACGATAAATAAAGTGAAATGAATAAAGGGAAAAAGCATCTTCAGACTGGTGAAGTTCTGTGACTTAAGGAGCCCTCATCAGAATTAAGAAAAAGCTAAAGAAAGCTAAAATTGCTGCTAAAATCTGAGAGAAGGGAAAGCTAAAACAATATAGGGAAATTTCATAAGTGATGCAGTGCAGACACAATTAATAGCTCGTCATGGGTTGTTAAGGACATGATTAAGGGACAGCCAATTTGCAGATGACTTAAGATGTTAATGGTGAAGAAAAAAAAATTTACATCCTCCCTTCCTCATCTTTCCTTTTATTTTGACAAGCATATGCTTTCCACACGTCTATGAACACGCAATTACTGTTTTTCCAGTAATGCATAAATTACTGGAAAAAATAAGGGTTGGTGGTAGTGGTTCAAGGAGATTTTTTACCATTTTAAAAACACAAAGCATTTTGAAAAGCTAAATTAATAGCCACTATGGACTTTGTGATGTTGTTTTAGATTGATAAGCTGTAAGTGAGAGACAAAGATTCTCTTAGTGTTAATGTTGTCAAGGCTGGCCATGCTTCACCTATACCATTTCATATTTCAGTCACTTGAGAAAAAATGAATTAGAGTTCATTTTAATGGGATTCTTGTTCAGTATCATAGTTTTAATGATTTCTAGATGATCATGAGACCAATGACCTTTTCTAATGGGCAAAGTGGGAAACAAGGTCTTTCTAAAACATGTATGTGAATTCTTGATTCCTACAAGGCTTGTCTGACAGTTCTGTCTACCACTGGGATTTATGTGAGCAGTCTGTACTCTTAAATTGTCTTTTTGTTTTTCTAAATATTCTCTGTTGTACCTTAGTTCCACTTGTACTATAATTACAGGGAGGGTATGGGAGAAGGGAAAAGGAACTTTGTTATGAAGAAAATAATCTTTGTAAATATTGTTGACCATTGGAACCAGCAGAAAACACACTACTGTGAGCCAGTACAGAAACTGCCCAATCTTCAGGGTTAAGGGCCTCTATCAAGAACAAGCTGTCAGATGTTAATTCTGCAGAATATAAATCCATAGAGGTAGATAGATTGCAAGTGGAGTAATAGCTTTACTTAAGGAAGGTCTGGAATGGTCCCAAAGCTTCTTTTCTAACCCCAGCAATGCAAGAAGTCTTCTGGAGAGCAATGTTTAGGGACTGTCTCTGACAGGTGAGTGGTCCAAGGTAAACCATGTGGACTGTATTACATGGGTGTCTAACCTAGAAGTGATTGAACTATGGGAAAGAAAATGTGGCTTACCTGTTCTTTTAGCCAAAGGCAAAGGCAAGTTTTAATGCAAAAATATCATACAAATCCTTTCACTGGCTCTGAAAAGCAATCCAAAATCTGCTGTCATAGAATGGAGGAAAATGTAGTAGAGATCAAGCTAAATAGCTCAGTTGCACCACAGGGAAATCTGTCCTGCACATGTACTTCATTCAGCTAATTCATATGTTCTTCCATGTTCAAAATTATGAAGATAAACTTGATAAACACAACAAAAGGTAGACAAGTATTTCGACACAAGTAACAGCAGCTTTTACTGATGCGGTTACTGGGAGAGCAGTATTAAAGATGCTCTTTGTACTGGTGTCTGCAGTGTCTGAAAGAACAATGAAGTAGAATCTGCACTCTCTACACCTAGGTGCATTTTTAAGCCATAAGATTGTTAGATTTAAGTTGTATAAAATTCACATAAACTGCAGGCCTGGAAACAACTGGATTTCTCTTGGGAGTGTGTTCAGCCATTGAGGCTAATTACAGTGACCACAAAGAGCTTTCTGTGAACAGACACAGTCATCTCTCTGAAGTACACCAAGCGTTACACCTATTGCATCTCTGACACTTAAGGGAAAATATTAGCAATGGTGAGTTGACCTAAGGTCTAATCCTGCAAGCATACATCTAGCTAACTCCATAATGTCCCTATGATGATTGCTGGGAACTTAATTCTCAGCTGTCCTATTAAAAACCCATAAGGCACCTAAGAGGGTCAGAGAGCATCTGGGGTTCTCCTTTAACTGCCATCATAAAATAAGCAGCTGAAGCTACGAGGGATGGCCACCAGGAAAACAGTCTCTCTGGTGTTTTAAAAGTAAACCAGCCACCACTGCAAATTATTAGTAAAGTCACACCATTAGCTGCATTTTGCCCAGGGGTTTTTTTGCTTCTGAGTTCAGCAGTTTGAACAACAGATTGCAGAGTCATAGGTCTCTGGGGCCACTGATGAGGACTAGTGGGCACCAGGAACAAGTCATTCATCACAGCATGCAGATGATGAGCTGAGTAAGGTATTTGCATGGAAACATGAAATCATAGAGAATGGTATTTGAAGGAAGTTTATAAACTTTGTTCTTCATATTCTGTCTCTAGGCCAACCTGCCTAATGCAGCAGCATCCTGAAGGGAGCTCTGCTAAGTGCATCATGAAGATTGAAAGAGTTTCCAGAGAAACTAATCCCATTTCCAGTCATCAGTTAAAACACTCTGATGTGGACAAAAGGACATGTTGGGTTGAAGAAACTAAAACAAAACACACATTTTTGTTATAAGAATGTTCTTAGAGTTTACTTTAGTCCCTAAATCTAAACAGGTCAAATATTAGTGTATGCCAGTACACTCAGAGCTATAAGCTTAGCTTGTGAAGAAGCCCAAAGTGAAAGGCAGGAATGGGGACAGACATTTGAGGTATTTTCACCACTACCACCACCACATGGTCATACAGTTGCATAGTTAGGGATACAATTTGACACTTTTCATCTCATGTCCTAGGGATAATCCCACCATAAGTAAGTAGAGAAGTAATTGCTTTTGGAGGATGGTGAGAAATACCTAGAAAAGAGCCAAATAAATTAATCAGATGTCAACAGCATTAAAATATAACTGTCCATTTTCACACTACCATAAATTCAGCTCAGGCAATTCTAAACTTGTATTTTTGAGTTCCTTGCTCTTGACATTAGAAAACTAAGCCTTCCTTTTAGTGCATTTTTCACCTAGACACACTTTGAATATTCATTACAAAAAATTAATAACCAAGAGTGGAGTTATAAGGAGTTGAAGTTATTTTCTGTGCAAACTGGAAATGTATTTACATTTAGCAAATGAAACATTTTTTTCACTTCCATTATCTACTGTGGGCAGTTTTTCAGATAATGTTACTTTCTCCAAACAGAGCCTGTTAAGCTGTACATTCTAGAAGCTTTTCCCTTTAAGGCCAACAATTAGTTCTCAATCTAGGACTATATAAAAGTTATTACAAAAGTAAAAATTAGAGGAAAAATGTTCATTGAAGATGGACTATTGCTAATGATGATGCCAGACCATTCATTTTGATTAGCTTGGAGTATTTTGAATTTAACATAATAGAACTTTCCCACTGTATTGTCATTGTTGAAAAATCATTATTTAGCTTTTTCCTTCTCCCATTTCAATTATTTCTACCCTAAGAAAAATATCTAATTGCAATTGTAATCAGAAAATCTGCATTTCAGTACATAAAGTATTTATGTGTCTTGGAAGCAAAAGTTAAACAAGTTAAATAAATTCAACATTAACTTAGTTTTGACTTGACATTCCTAAATACCATAATTAAGTGTCCACAACAGGAAAGACTAGCAATGTGTGTAATTTTTGTCATTTTATATCTCAATGGTATATGTCATTGATATAAAGTGGATCATACTGATAAGAAAAAACAGTGTCCACCATGGAGAATTTTTCCCTATGATTAGTCTCCACCTAAAAACCTCAGTCCTTACTCTTTCTGCTGACTATATGCTAATCAGAATCTATGGGCTTAAATCTTGGAAGCTCATGGGCACTTTTTTGAAAGTTGCTGCCCAAGGCAGAAGACCATTAACACTAGCACTCTATTATCTCACTTTAAGCAGTCACAGAAATGGCACTAATTGAGTTCTCCCATTGTAATATATGCTCTTGACCAGGCCTCTCTCATGTCATGATCATCTCAGCTGGCTCAAATATGCATAGGATTGCTTAAACCTCAAAAAACCAGCATATGCCTGGGTCACGGTGGGTGTTGCGTCGTGTTCTGGATAACTGATGGCTCTTAAGATGCCAAGCCTGTAGCAGAGGGAGATTAATTCCTCCCTCAATATTTTAGTATTAAATATCTGAAATTGTAGAACAGTAAGGCAAGCAAACAACATTTACATATTTTTGCCTCTCTTGAAGTAAGCATCTCAAAGAATAGGATGTGTAAACTCAAAGCTGGCTATGAATGTTCAGGTAGTTACCATGGAGGACTATTTACCCAATTTTGAGCTTTATTTTTGGTAGATCTAGGTTATCATGATCCAGAGATGGATCAGCTAGGTAGTTTCTTTTTGCTGGTTTCTTTTGGATCAATTTATTTTCTGTTTGTTTATTTTGTGGTGTTATTTTTTCTAAGTTTGAGTCACTAAAAGTGTTACAAACTATATTCTTGCATTTACCCGTAGCACTCAGAGAAGTTTGAGGTCTATCGCATGATGAAATTAATCTGTCCTCTGTTATAAATACACATTATTCCCATATACCTTAATCACACTCAACCAACACAATACAAAAAAAAAAATTGGAAAGCCATAGTTATTAATTGTTTATGTCAGAAACTGTACATCTTTCTCAGAATTATAAATTTGCAGTCTCTCACTCCTGAATATGTAGGCTAACAATGGACTAGCTGCTATTTAGTAGTATTCCAGTAGAAAAAAACCCAAATCCTCAAATCTTGTATAATCTACTGCATGTAGGCACAAAGTTACATAAACTTAAACCATATTACAAACTTTTGGAGAAGAGTAAGCCTACTTTCACTTACCTTATGTGACACTCAGTTCTTGAAATTCAAACTGTAATGAGATAACTTCTACTACATTGTAACCTATATAGATTAATATGAAAGCAGCATATTGAATCGAAGCAAGTGTTTAAAACAACTACACGGTTGCTTTATAATACTGACATTTCATCCTCCCTTACCCAAATGGTATTTCTGTCAGAACATTTTGGTATTCAGTTCAGTAACATCCTCCTCATATGAGCAACATAAGTTAACATGACATTACATCTGAAAGATTTGTTATGAAGGGTTTTTTATTTTAGTTTGTAAAAACAAACACATGGGGCAGTACTTGATTAAATTATCATTATTATTTCTTTAACTGGCTCTATAGCACAGAAACTTAGCTGGCAGCATAAGAAACATTTCTTTCATGGAAAAAAGAAAAATACTTAAAAGCCCAGCCAACATTGCAAGCCGCTATGGGGCCAAAGAATATCAACAGGCAGTTTGTCTTTTTTTAAAAGATTTTCTGACATCAAAGTATTAGTTTTAAAATCATGATAAAATTTCCTTAATCAATTCAAAGGACTCTGTTCAAAAAGTAATCAGCTGAACACCTGACATTTTTTCCTTTCTATCAATCACAGGTAAAATAATTATATAGCTTCCACCACATTATAACAATCATATTTGCATTATGCTAGTTATCACTAAAATCTCTGCTATGAAATATCAGGGTACAATTATAATAGTTATCTTTATGCTCTAACCCAGACATGCACTTAAGCAGATGTTCAATTTCATGCTTATTAGTAGTCTCATTGAAGCAATGATACTGAATTCTATTATCTCTCTATTTGGTTTTCTTACTTTCCTTTTAGTTCCTTCTGAATTTTACTTTCTAGGGCAAAGAAAGCAGATCTCTGACATATGATTTCAAAGACATACTTTTCACTACACCATACTGTCTATGCTATAAATTTAAAAATTTCTTTCTTGATTAGAATATAATTTACTGTATTTAATTGATACTGATGCTATTCCTGCAGCATTCTGCTTGATACCATATTGTAAATTGATACAATAATGGGCTAATATCCACATGATATAACATCCAGTGTGCAACATTGTATATCATGAAAGCTACAAGTATCATACCAATTATGGATAGCTGAACATAACAATTGCTTTAAAAGGAAGCAGAATGTACTTCTAATGTTAACAAAAGCTACATCCCTACTGACATAAGAGCATATTTTTAATTTTTCAGAACATCTCTCAGATGAAGAGAATAAACGCTGCATTGTTACAAGCTAGCAGCACCCACGGATACCCTCCAAATGGCTCCACAGAGAGACTAAGCTTCCTGCAGAAGCATCTGGATTGCTGCCGAGTGGCCATCTGTGTTTTACTGTGAAAAGGATTATAAAACTATTTGCCAGATAGAACCTTGTGTGATTTTTTACCCTTACCCCCAAAAGTAAGCTAATTCTTAATGGCAGTATCTGGAAAACTGGCCCATAATAATGAGACCTGGATTTAAGCACTTCTCACTATTTAAACAAATGTGCACAAACAAACATTGTGTGCTGGTCAAGTTTCGATTTCTTTTTGGTCCATTCCTCCTTTCTCTCCCCTCACTTGCATATGGAAATCATATCATTTGCTTTCAAGGTTTTCCCATGCCTCTTACACCATTATTTACTCAAATAGCAAGCAGCCCCTAATTATTTGGATCTACTAAAGTAAACAGGTTTTGAGAGGAAAGAAGCCTCTATAGCTCTGTTTAAGTAATTGGAGTGCAACAGCACATCATACTACAGGAGATGCTCCACTCAGAAGACCAGGTATTTGAACTGTGATTGAGCTTCATATAATAGGAAGACTGACAGAGAGTTAAGTTAGAGCCAGGACAAAATATTAGCTGACAGCTGGAATAAAGAAAGTATCTCAGAAGGTATAGATATTGGAGCATATTTCCCATTAATTATAGGTAGAAATGAAGGAAAAGTTGGCAAAGATGAAGGAAAAGTACTGTTAAATGGATTTGGATTAAGGTTAATTTGATAAATTACAATATTGTGTTAGATCTAGAATATATTTCATCAGAGTCATGTTTGAATGAGGACAGGCTTTGGTACAGATGAATACAACCAACTTCTGCGCCACGAGAGGAAATTCTGCTGCCCTAGATGCTGGCCCACAGAGGCCGAGATCAATTGGGAAAAATTGTCTGTGAAGTGATGACACTGCCTAGGAAGGTAGAAGATGAGCACTTCCTGTTTCCAGGATAACCAGGAAACCTTCCCTATTGCAAATAGAAAAGGACTCAGAAGTAGACTTTATTGACCTTGACATGAAAAGGAAGATAATGAAGTTATCTAAACTACATATTTAGATGGATTAAGTAGTGGAATTTACAAGAGGATTGGCTCCTGTCTGGAGAAAGCTGCTACAAATGCAAGGAATCTGTAAAGAGAGCAAGGAATGAGGAAGAAAAGGGGATTGAAAAATGGCAAGGCCAAAGGACCTTTTTAGAAGGGATAGCAGCAAGCCTACCATCTCTAGAAGAATTCCTGGGAACAAACTGAGAACCTACACAGGATGGAAGAAAACGGTCTCACTGACAAAGCTGTCTTGGAGATCAAAGTGTGCAACAATAATCAAGAACAGTCAGAATCAGTGCCAAACTTTGCAAAGAGAAAATAGAACAACAGAGATATAATCTAGGAGCAGTGTCGCTTTATGTGAGCCAGAAAGATTGGAAGACTGGAAAAAGCTGCATACAAAATCATACATACAGTAGCAAGGATGTTTAAGTAATCTATTCCAGTATGCAAAGAGCCCTGCAATTAGAAATCTGCAAATGCAGTACCCTTGGTAAGAAAGGAAATATTTTGGACAACTGTATTTTTAATAATACATACAACTCTGGCTCAAGCTCTAAAGGAAAAAGAATGAAGTAAAGGCAAATTTACAAGAAACAGATTGATCTAAACTGACCGAGGATACTTTCTCTCATAATATACCTGGCTTCCAACAAGGAACAGAGAACAAAGAGATCCTCTATTGGGATTTAGTAAAGCATCTTGACTTACTGCCACAGGAAAGTTACTGGTTCAGATCAAGTCTAAGAGAAGAACAAGAAGAAGATTGTGCCCCCCATAATGTTAAATGGGAGAACTATTGGTCAGAGAGAGCTTAAGGCTGCAGTTCCTCACCGAGCAACCCAGGGACAAATTTTTCAGAGATCATTAATAATGTGTTAACCAAGCACAGTCTGACATCTCAGCATTTGGAAATGCTGTCTACAAGGAGTCCACAGGAAGTACTGGATGATCTCAAGGAAGAGAATAAAAGAAACTGCATAAAACAAAGAGAAAGGCTATGCCTTTGGGGACCAACAAATTTGTTCATCAGTACAAAACAATGAAGACAAGCCTGTGTGTACTACTCAATCACAGGACATTACGAACCACGAGCGTGACGTGTCGGAGAAAGGATTGAATGCAATCCTAGGATCCATTGAGAGATAAATCATGGTCAGCCATGCACAAGAAGGGGAAAAGCTGAAGGAAAAGGTTACGGCAATTTTATGCGAAGAGGTGAAATGAGCTGGTTTGTTCAGCTTTGTGAAAAGCTGACAGGGGATGTGACTGCTTTCTATAAATAGGATAAGGATAAAGTAAGGAGCATAAAGCCATGGTGTAAAAGAACAATGTTAACAGAAGAACAAACAATGTAATGAGTAAATTCAAAACAGAAATTAAAAGAAGGTATAAAACCACTAGATAATGAGGTTTGAACAGCTTTCCAAGGAGGTAAATCAGATCTGTTACTAATGCATCCTTTTCAGATGCAATTAAAAAATAAATTTGTTATTACTGGACTTTAATATGCTTCCTCAGGCTTTTTTTTCTTTCTTCTTTCTTCTTTTTCTGGGGAGTAAAAAATAGGATATGGACGATAATTGATTTAATTTATGGGTTTTGCATGTTTGTTTTGAAACTTTCTGTGCTGGAAAAGGTTTGATTACTTTTTGTTTTTTTCTTAACGCCAGCTAGATGTTTTTTGGATAATTTTTTTTTAATTTTTATTCACATAGTTCCAAAGTAGACACATAGAAATTTATCATACTTCAAAATGCACAATTGCTTCATGCAGTTTCTACTGTGTACTGTGTATCTATAATTGCCATGGAAAGGCTTTAAGGGAATCTGGGTCTTCAGAGTTATGTGGAGTACATAAGGATAGAGATTTTGCTCTTTCCTCAATGTAAGGGAAAAGTGAAATCTTATAGTCTTCCCATGTCCATACTTCATCCCTTTGGATCCCAAGGCATGGGAGTACACCTGATTTCCGCCTCCTCTAATATCTGAAAGTGACATCTGCTAGCTCTCTGGTTTTTCTCTCAACATTTATACAACATTTGAAAGATTTTTTTTGCTGATTCAACAGGACATCAACACTGGTGCTGCAGAACTAATAATTCTTTTGAGAGGAAGGGAAATGAGAAATACTGACTGCCATGTATGCAATCCTCAATTATTTTTATAAAAACAGGCTTTTACCTATCAGCCATATAGAACATGTTTCTATACAGCATGAAATTACATGACTGTGATTTAGGCCAGGTTACCCAATGACAGGACAATAGATATTCTTCCCCACCTCTTACTCCAAGTAGAGGCAAAGTTATGAGTTTAGGAAAAAAGCTAAATTACTTAAAAAAATATTAATAATAGAAAGACTAATGGAATAAATACAATATTAATAAATGCATCCAAACCCATCACTGTCAGGGACTCAGAAAGTTCCAGAATGCACTGAACAGCAAACCAGAACTGGAAAGACACTGACATGGATCAAAAGAGTGATGATCTGGTGGGGTCTTCCTCAGATGTAAGTCACTGAGGAAACAATTCAGTGAAGAGCCCTCAGAGGAAGAATCTGTTGGAGAAATGCCAAAGGAGAACCTACAGAGACGAGCCAACTGAAGAATAATCAACCTAACACTCCCCAGATGACTGAACAGGCAGATAAAATGGAACACATGATTGGTCAGTTTGGGTCATTTCACTTATCCACAGGTCTAACCGCTCCATGGGGTTAAATAGCCCAGTCACTGACCTTGGTTACCACAGAGAGAAGGAATGTGAGCAAGGACATCTTCTTCTCAAAAGAGAGTGGCCTTCACTCCACCCCAACCAGGACAGTCATTAAGATTTACTGGTACTTATATCCTCCACAACCTCTTTAACCTTTCTTGCTCAACACCAATTTCACTTTTGAGATAGAGAATTAAGGACAACATTGCCATTAAGCAGACCAATTCTCTATTACACAAAGGGGTTTTTGTTGATGTTGTAGGGAGACCATAATAGAAGGTCTCAGGTCAGTGGCGTCTAAATTAATTGTTTCTGCAGATAGTTAGTCCTAATATATTTTTTGCTTCACATTCAGCATGCAGAGAACACGTATGAACTTTTTGGAAAGCCTTTCACATTCAGGTCAGGTAAACATCAAGCTATATACATTCATGAATACAGAAGTAATTATCATGCTCTGAGGACATATTGAAATGACATTATCACTCTTCAACAGGATACCACTGGGTCCTGTCATTGACAATTTACATTTAGCATCAATGTTAAATAGTCCACTTATTAGTTTGTTAATGACCTGAAAAAATCAATGATTTAAAATACTTCAGGATATAAAATGTTACCTCAGAGCTTTAGTCAAGATTTTTTTGTCAAGATTGGCCTCAGAATGCAGCATATACACAACAAAGTATTAATTCAAAATAAGGATTAGTTGTAAGAAAAAGATTGTTCCAACAATAGGAAAATGAGACAATGAAGATAAAAGCCAGAAAAAAACAACAGTGCAATGCTAGTTAGTTGAAGAGTATTAAAAGAGAAGATCAGCACAGTCAGTTGCTTTACTAATGCAATACTGCCAATGGACAAGAAAAAAATTGCAGAACCCTGAATAATTAGTTTGTTGTGCTACCCACCATTCATCTTGTCTGAAGTGTCAGGTCTCCATCTTTCTATAATGGACAAATTCAGAAAAACAGTGTTTATAATGAAGAAAATAGTTTAATGAAAAAATCTCATGACAGTATTTCAAAATGATAGTTGATTGGGATAAATAAAATTAGTTTTGCCTTCTCCTGTGAAAAACAAGCCTAGTAGTGTCTGAATATATACATTTTAAATATCAGTTCTTATGGAATACTGCCAGAACATTTCCCATGTGCCCTATACCTCATTTCTTTGTACTTGTGACTGTGCAAAGATGATGCATATGCAATAGTAAATTTTCCACAGGTATTTTACACTGACTTTGCCTTGACAAATACACAGTGAATATTAGCTCAGGCACAAATGTTTTAACCAAAAACTGTATCTATTTTTATTTACAAGTTCAGCCAATTGCAATAAATTCCTCATAGATTCTTCTTCTGTACTTCTTTCCTTACTCTGAAAAACACAGCACTTCTCAAAGAGACATGATTAGAAATTTTAGAATCTTACAGCAGATGAGTTATATCTGAGCTTCTACAGGAACAGCAGGGGTTAAAAAACATTTGCAGAACTTCCATTCTCTTTTCAAAGCAGTAGGAAACTGATGTAGTAGGTGAACCAAATTTGAAAGTCAATAAACTCATTTATTCACCCATGTAACACAAACATTCCTTTCAGAACCACACTACAGATATGGGTAGAATTTAGAACTGGAAATATATCTAGAGTAAATGAAGGGAACAGTAAGATTTTCGATTGCTATAATTCAAAATTTTAATTTGTGGAAAAAGGCCGCTACAGCTTCTGTTCTACAACTGTTGGCTGTGGGAGGAAAACCTTGCACAATTTATCTGCTATGGAATTAATGTGGTTGTCACAGGGGGAAATTTTACTTTATCCAAATATCCAAATGGTGTAACCCGTTTGTGTTCTTCCAGAGGGTAAATCATAATTAGTTACCTTTCAAAAGTAATGTATATTTTTGCTATGTATCACCTGTTATATGAAAGTCTGTCTGCTCTTTACATATATAGCAAGATAGATGATAAAAAAGAACCAAGAAAATATATGGATATAAGATATCCTACACGTATTTATTCTGGCTGACGCTAAGGATTTCCAAGGAGAGCAACCTGGAAATTTCAATTGTATTTTGCAATAAATTATTTGCACCAAATTTCCCCAAGGCAATGTTAACCCTTATATCTGCAAGAAAAGGTGAAAATCAAGCAAAACATTTTTCAGATATCTGAAAAAGAAGGGAGAAAAGAAGAGAGGGAAGAGAGAGAGGGAGAAAGAGAGTTAGAGAAAGGAAGAGAGAAAGAAAGGTAGGCTGCAGAGATATGGAGTCAGTCTCTTTTCCCAAAGAATAAACAATAGAACAAGAGGAAATAGCCTCAAGTTGTGCCGGGTGGATATTGGGAAATTTTTTTTACACTGAAAGGGTTATTAAGCATCAGAATAGGCTGTCCAGGGAAGTGGTTGAGGTGCCATCTCTGGAGGTCTNACCTGGAAATTTCAATTGTATTTTGCAATAAATTATTTGCACCAAATTTCCCCAAGGCAATGTTAACCCTTATATCTGCAAGAAAAGGTGAAAATCAAGCAAAACATTTTTCAGATATCTGAAAAAGAAGGGAGAAAAGAAGGGAGGGAAGAGAGAGAGGGAGAAAGAGAGTTAGAGACATAGGGAGAAAGGAAGAGAGAAAGAAAGGTAGGCTGCAGAGATATGGAGTCAGTCTCTTCTCCCAAAGAATAAACAATAGAACAAGAGGAAATAGCCTCAAGTTGTGCCGGGTGGATATTGGGAAATTTTTTTTACACTGAAAGGGTTATTAAGCATCAGAATAGGCTGTCCAGCGAAGTGGTTGAGGTGCCATCTCTGGAGGTCTTGAAGAGATGGGTAAACAAAGGTGCTTAGAGATGTAGTTTAGGGAAGGCTCTTATTTGTTAGGTTGACACTTGCACTTAGTGGTCTGAAAGGTCACTTCCAAACTTGGCAATTCTATGTCTCTATAAGAAGAAGATATTCTTTTATGGTACCGTGTCATACATGGGCAAAATTAAAATGTAAAAATACCTAGGACTCTAATACTAGAATCCCCTTAACAAGATATACTGCCAGCTATTTGATTTTATTACCCTTACAGAATAGGTTACCAACTACTTGGCTTTTGTAATATGGTCTTCAAAATCTCAGCTTGAAATAAGGAGCTTAATCTGTGATGGTTATAGGTATCATATTCCATCATCATTTGGACAGTGTTCTGCTTTACTTAGTCTGAAGGCCGATCTATGTAGAAGAACGACATATTTCTTACAAGCTGCAGTGAAGTTTCTTAAAGAATGTTAACTTCGGTAGATGTACTGTGGAACAAATTTATGGAAAAATGAGCATGTATTTCCCTATAATAAAGATACCCTATGCAACTGGAGCCCAGGCTCTTCATCCATATCAGTATATATATGCTGATATAGGAGAGCAAGTAAATGAAGGATGCATCCAACACCAAAGGACAATTTGAATGCTGTGTTGCTCAGTGCGTTTAATGGCAGCTATCTAAACAATAGAACAAGAGGTATTTCACACATGTAACTTTTGATATTCCACAACAAAGACCCGGTGTTTGCCAGTGTGTGCCAGCTTAGTACAATGACACCATCTTGGCAAATTCCAGAGGTTTTTAATTTCGTTTGCTTTGCAGGGATGTAACAAGTGAGCAACTTTTAGCAAAATTTAATTATGTCATAAGGACATGAAGAGTTACAGCCTGGAGAAACAACACCTAAGGAAGAATGTACGTTTAGTCTTCCATTACCAAAAGACAGAAAAGGTAAGAAAAAATCAGGGTCACAGTGCCGAGGACAAAAGGCAAGAGACACAAACTGGAGCTGGGGAAGTTCTAAACAGGCAAAAGAAAAAACAAATCACTGCAATGGAGGCTAGGCCATAAAACACTGGCAAATCTTGTACAGGTTATAAGTTTTACACTGAGGGATAGAAATAAGGATATATATTTTGCTTCTTTTCACATATACATCGACATGTCAGGCTTATTCTTGTGGCTTAATCCTGCCAACAAGGAGAACCACCCAGATGCTTACTCATTCACTCCCCCTGTCTGTAATGTGGAAGATAATCAGAAGACTAAAAGTGAAAGAATTTGTGGAGTTCATAGGTAGAGCAAAAGAGGTGCACCCAGTCTAAGGAAAACAAGGAATCTTCCTATTGTCAGGCAGATGTTTCACCATCTCCAGGAAAGGAGGGTTCCATCACATTTAACAGTTACTGTGGAAGTCAAACATCATTATATGAATGTTCTCCCTTCCTTCTTCTTCCCCCAGCTTTATACTACCAAGCATATTGCTATATGATGTGGAGTATTACTTTGGTAAGCCAGGGGCAGCTTTCCAGGATGTGTCTCCTTCCAAATTCTTGTGCCCTGCTAGCCTACTGCTGATAAGGCAGGAAAAGTCCTCACTACTTAGCACCAACCAAAACCATCAACGTGCTATCAACAGTATTTCTTATCCCCAATCCAACACACAGCATTTAAACATCTGCTACAAAAAAGTTCACTCTGTTGCAGATGAAACCATAACAATTCTCTTCATCACATTCCATTTTCCTCCCAGTGCAATGTCTTAAGAATCATCACTGAGGAGTATCAATATTCAGATCCGGAGCAACAGATCCAAGTTTTCAATCTTTTGTTTGATTTCTAAAGCTTTCTGCTGAAGTATTTTGCTGTGCTAGTGGGTTAGGCACTTGAAGAATGAGCTTTTCATTCTGTATTAATGGAAGTTTTAACATTCTTAAGAATAGCTTACACCAAGTACCTATCTTGCCCAGCATCCTGTCTCCAACAGTCACTCCCAAGAGATCTCCTGTTGAGAGAGTTAAAAAAACAAGGAAAACATACAGTATGAGTAACAACAAATGCGTACAGCTTGTATACCAAATCACTTTCCAACCTTATAGCAAGCTGTGTCTCAGGTATATTTTTCTTTCTTTTTCTTCCACATTATCATTAGAAAGCACTTTTTCACCTATTATGCTTCATAAACACATCAACCTCAGTTTTAGGGGTTTTTTTGTTTGTTTATTTTCATGAAAGTTTTCCTGTCTATATGCGACTTCATTATGTGGTGCTTTTCTCATATCAGAGAAAGAATTATTAGAACACTAGACAAAGTAATAAAGAAAGTCAGGACAAGGTGCTGGTTTTTGAAGCACGGAGGGTTTTTAAACACAGAGTGAGTTCCAATAAGTTTTTCATTATATTTATGGGAAGAATGCAGTATCATAGTAAAAAGAGTTTACCCTGTCTCATTACTAGATTTTGGCTCTTCTGAGTCACTACCTTTCCTCTGTATTCCTAAATGTCTATTTGGATAAAACTGGCAGCACAGAAGAAATTCCAGTGAATGCTCCAGATCCCTATTAATGCCTAGATATGAATATACAAAGGAATGAAAAATACATAGCCACAAGCCTTCTGGCTATAGAAGCAGCCCCAAGCCACTTCCTTCCCCAGTCCTTCCAATATCTCTCTTAATGATGCAGACATGGATTTGGATAGGCACTCTCCCTTCAAGCCCTGGATTTCATGCAACATACAAGTGGAAAGCAGAGTAACAATCATAGTTGAATTACAGAGATCTGCTAATCAGAGCTCAAAGTTATTCACAACTACAGAGTAACTGCAATAAAACTTTTCCTAGGAAGACCTGCAAAGCTAATTCAAGCAGGGCAGGAGGTTGAATCACAATGAATAACCCAGATTTTGCGCATTAGTCAGTGCAAAGGAGCCAGCAGAGTTAAAGTAGAAAATTATTTTATTTATGCTTCCAACAGTTTTCATAAGTCTTTGAAAGGAATTCAGGCAAACACTCTGACTTCAACAGGAAACATTAGCATGAATGCATTAAGTGGAATTTACAGATGATTGGGATTTTTTTTTCCATATCATTTTAGATGTGAAGTATTTCCATTCCAGAAACTATGAATGGGAAACAAAATCCAACACAAACAAGTTCTCACATCAGATTTTGTAGCATTGGGGCATTTTAAACAGTATGACTGATTTTTACAGGTAAACTTTTCAACTAAGAAATTTTTAGGCTTAATCTCTATGCAAGCCATCATGACATAATCTCTTAGCTATCTCAGATGTGGGAGGAGACTGGCAGGTACCATTTAAAACAACATTCAACATTTGGTTTTAAATTAAGTGGACTTGGGTTTTTTTTGGTGTTTTGTCTTTATGTTTTTTTTTTAATTAATAACACTATACGTAAGCACCATGCAATTATGTAGGTAGATGCCATTTCATATTCAAAGAAACCAAATAGCAGAAAAAAGTATCTTGAAAGACTCAGCTCATCTGCTATTAATAAAATGCCATCTGCCATTTTATGGTGCATATATAAACAGTAACGGATAGATGCCAAGGTAATTTAGAATTTCGAACTGCAGCTAGGCTGGAGCTAATTTCATTGAAGGGATAAATGAGGAAGTCTCCCTTTGCCAACTGACAAATGTAATGATTCATGATTAATGAAATCTTTTCTCCTCCACAGGCCTTTCCTTTAAGCATGCTTCATTGTCATCAATAGAGTGAGGGAAACTGTACTATCAGAAATAAGTACAACAGAGAAAGCAATTCACCCTTGGATGAATTGGATCAAATTCTTACTGAAAATCACAGTAAGTAGTGATTAGAGAACTAGTAGCTGCCTCTACAGAATTCTAACACCATGTATTTTTCCAAATGTAATTAGTAAAGCTAAATTTTAGTGGAGCAAACTGAAAATTAATATTGAAAATTGTTCCTGTGACAGCAATTTTACATTTGATGAAGAGCTTCAAGGGGGAGGAAATAAATAATCCTTCAATTTTTTTGTATGAATTGTATCTTTATTCCATTTTCTTAAATCAAACCAATACAGCAGCAAAAAAAAAAATTTAAGGATTCTGGGGTTTTTTCTTTCATCTCTCAATTTTGCTTCATAGACTCGTAATATTTATCCCATCCTTGCTTCTTAAGCATATTAACTAAGCAATATTATTTTTTTACAGCTGTTTGTCTTATCTGTATTTAAAACCTCTGAAGTGGAGGTTCTGTTATTATCTAACCAACCTGCAGGGCTCACAATATTTATGATTTGAATTTGCCTCTTCCTGTTCAACTTGTGGTGAGAGAGATCCATTGGGAGATTCCATTTTCAGCATGGATGTAAGGGTGGAAACAGATTATCCATTCCTTGTTTAAGGAAGTCTCTTGCCTTCAAATCCATCCCTCTATTTCTTCTGTCTTCTTACTCTTTTTTTCCGAATTGTGAAAGCAGTGCTTCCCTTCCACCCAAGCCGATTTCCACTTTCCAGATCTCACTCAGTTTTGCTATTTTCCTAGTTGAAGATGGTCTTTTTCCCCACCTCAAGTTTTGGGAACAGTCAATGATACATTCAAAGAACTTGCGTCTAGTTCACAGTGGATTTTCAGGACAGTTTAATAGCTAATGCAATTTCTTTTAAGGACATTTAAGGGAATTTTATTACCAAGTATATGCCCATTAGATGTTGAACTATCCTACCACTTCTTTCTTTGAGATGCTACCCCTCAGAATCTGGACTTTATGCTTGGCAGAACTGTGTTCCACTTTATCTTGGATGCCACTTAACTTGACAGTATGAGTCACAATTGAGTGAGAAGTAACAGGTGTACCTTTGTACTTTGAAAACCACTGCCCTATTCTTTTTAGTCAGAAGAAAGCATAATGAGCAGTTTGATGTTGGTAAAAGTGATATTTATCATTTCTTTCAATTAAGTTTTAGCAGACATCACAGTAAAACATTTTAGTAAACATTGCATTGTTGAAGCCAAAATCAGAAGACGAGTATATGAGCAGACACAGATAAATCTTGCCCATAGAGTACATTAATCCCTCAAAACCAGCCTTTCCTCCCTTCAGGATCACTGTGCATAATCAGTGGATTAGACTTTTGCTCACCTTTTATTTCTCACATTGCAAAGGGTTTTGCTCTTCCATAGATCGCAGTCTCTAATAGAATGAGAAAGTAGATGTGGTTACAAAAGGAGATGATATTTAAATATAGTCAGAAGAATAAGTGTTAATGAAATTGGACCACAGACTGATTAGTAATTGTAAGAAAATGGGTGACTCAAGATTGATAAAATATGTACAAACACTAACTAGGTTATTTAAAGATAATGTCATAAAAACCCCTCCATATTATCCATTGAACTTGCACAAGCTTTTGAATAAGCAGCCTGGATGTGGGGATACAGTGTGAAGAGTCATTAAGCTCTGCAGATGAGGATCAGCCTTGGAAAAAGATATGATTGTACTTGTTGGAATGAAGCCATGGGTGCAGTGAATGGCACTAAGAACAAGATATAACAGAAACAAGAAGGACACCTGGTATTTTCTAGATAGCAGATATGTTTAGTCAGCAGGTTTTAGGATGAGAAAGTAACTGGCAAAATATAACTGCTGGTGGAAAATTACTTCTTGCTAACAACTTGATATGTAAACTGCACTGTAGCTCAATAGTGCCTTCGATCACCACTTGGAGTCTGTGCCTTGATATGCCACACCTGGATGCTAGCATTAGCATGCATGCGTTCATATGTCTACATGAACTCAAACATGAGATATTAACAATAATAGATGCAACATTACAAGGCATACTGAAGAACGTTCGACGTAGGAGAGATCAGATACATCAAAACGTGTATCAATGACGAAGAAATCACTTCAAGCTAAATATTTAGATTTTACCATTCCTACATGATTAAAAGCAGAGTTGTGCAGCACATCCAATGTAAAATTGCTATTGACCTGATTGTGATTTTTTCTTGAGCAACATAAATCTTAAAGTGAAAAGATTATAAACTGATATCCTTGATAAACATTACAGAAACTTGAATGTCAAGTTAATTTTCCATATGTCTGTAATCCTCTCCTTTAGATCACATAGACAGAACAGCAAGAGAAATCAGATCGACAGATAGCACATGTACTTTCCAAGGGTATTTTGGGCTCTTTTCTTATGAATATTTTTGCCACCACCTTAAGAAATAAGTATATTAGCTTTGTACTATGGGAAAAATCCTCTAGTCGTTAGGCTAGAACTTTTGAGGTTTCAGTATGTGCATAGAAAACGACATAAAGTGATCATCTTCTTATTCATGTTTAAAATTCACACCTCACGATAACTACTTTTATAATCAAATTAAGAGGTTTTCTTCATAATCTGATTTCAATGCCTTCTTCGGATTAAGTAAAACTCAAAAGCTAGAAGAAATAAATTCAAAAGGATCCTACAGTCAAGCAATCTGAAACCTAATTACACTGAGAGGCTATTCAAATTATAACCTTTAAGGATATATCTGAAACTAGTAGTAGTTACAGGGCAAATATTTTTGCTAAAACCAAATTAAAATGTTCATCAAACTAAAAAAATAAAAGCAATGCAAAGAAAACATACATTCCTAAAGCAAGGAATTCTCCTTTTCCTTCTGTTTCATCTGTTTATAAGAGTCTGTATGTTTAAGGATAAGCTTAAACACCTTGCAAACCATCTTGTGCACAGAACATCAAATGCATGAGACCAACAAAAATAAATGAAAAATTAACATCAACAGTGAAACATGTAGCTCTGTAAACTTCTCTTTGGAAACACACCACAGTAACTTGTAATTAATGCTACATCCTGACACTGGTGGTCTGGTTTTGTAAAGGCTTCATCAATTGCTAAGAGGCAGAAGTAAATTAAGCAAATCCCTAGATACATTCATCTGCAATGATTCAGTGCTATCATCTATATTTTCTGAGTAACTATACAGGCAATTGGCATGGTGACCCATGTTAAAATACAACACAGAAAAAATATATGAAGAAACATGGAACATACTGGTAATTCGCTAACTATTACTTATAGGTGAAAACATACCATTTGAATGGCAGGTATTTACTTCAAATTAAAACATGAAACTTCAGTGCTGCTAAACAAAAATTGTTTTGTTCTATATTCAAAATAATAACATTTCAATATCAAGGAATAGGAGCTACTCTGAAGAGCTTAATTGCTGGAATCATGCCAACACAGCTGCTCATTCCAAGGAGCCTTGAAACTGTTAACACTTATCTAAACAGGAAAACACCATGAAATAAAACTTTATTTACAAACTCATACTGCTACAAAACTGAACCATTCTTAAACTTTTGTGTCTTGGCACCCTTTCTCTTGAATGTTTGGCAGAGGTTATTACAGTAACAAACAGCTCTGTGATTTTTGTTTCTCCTCATTTCAGCAAAAAGTGCAGAACTTCAAAAGGAAATGATTGCAAATGGTCTAGGAACCTCTGCCTGCAAGAGACCTAAAGGGAATAAATCTCCTATTCAATGTTTGTCAACCCAGTTAAAATACATTCATGGAAATCTCAACCAAGATTCAAGCAGTACAAGGCCCAGAAAACTAAAAAATAACTAGGGTGGAGATATTAATCATAAAATAGCCAGAAATGAGTTGGGACTTGTCTATTTACTTGACCCTGTGCAGGTTTCTTGCCAACTTTAGCATAAGGATGCCAGGAATAAGGATGAAATGGAGCAATTTAAAAAGAGACAGTAGGCAATCCCCAAGAGGCCTGGGGAATTAGAACAGATTTGTACTCTCATTTACACTAGGTTAATACAAAAAATCTGATTCAAGAGATGGCTTTGATAACCACACAACCCCCCCATACTGTAGATTTTAATTTCTGAACACAGAGAACAAACATGCCATCCTTCTTTCAGTCTATTCTATTCTCATGCAAATGGCATGGAGTGCTTTCCTCCTAATTACCTACTTTCTCGACAAAGCTGTCAAAAAAAAAAAGAGCTAACTTTTAAAAATTTATTTTGCTAAACTTTAATATTTAAATTTATGGGAGTCTTCAAGCCTAAATCCTCATTAGAGCTTATCAAATAATTAATGCTCCAGAAATTAACTAACTGAAACAACATGCACACTCCTCATCCAATTAGATAATTCAGAGTGCAAAAACCCCAAAATCAGCTAGAACCCCTCTGCTCCATCCATGATAGAAAAGCATAAGAAAGTAACATGCAAAGCATCTTTAAGATTTAAATAGAAATCACACGAAAGTGAACTATCCACTGAAGTGCCCAGCATGAATTCAAACAGGTGATAGTCTCACTTTCAGTGAAACACCACATGCAAAATTGCTAATCCTTTAAAAAACGGTTATAAATATTCCTCCTCTCCTTTTCTCTATATTTCTGTTTAGAAATATGGGATGCAATAGTTCAAAACAAGACATTCAAACACGTATAATAACTTTAAGTTCCATTTGGGAAACATAACAATGTCAACATCAACAAATTTTGTTCAAGTTTCCCATCAAATAAAAATTCTAAATTTTGAAAGTGAAATTTACATTGAAGACTAGCAAAATCTGAAGTGAACAGGTAGACAGTAAACCTTGGAAGCAGTAGTCGAGGTAAGAATAACTGAAACTGGTTTACCAATCTTCCTTTCTACTTCTAAATGGTTTGAAGACTTGGGACTTGGAGATTCATCTTGCACTAGAGTTTCCTAGGACTGCATAGTCCTTACTGCCCACCAGCCACATGTTGTGGAGGCCTAGTTCTGGGGATGGACAAATGGTAGAAAGCAAGAAGTATCTGGGGAATTTTTGTCTAGGAAGATGGTATTGGAAGTTCACCCCAATACATTCCAACTCTTAAAACATCAAGTAGGGTCTCAGAAATTACGTTGGCTTCAGCTGACTGTTTCAAGTGGCATTTCTCTACAACAAAATTTCGACAATAAGGGGCATTACAAAATACTCTTTGCAGTCCCACCACTGTCCCTCCTCTAGTAGAGGCCTCCCTTTAATACATATAAACAGCTGATGACGTGATCATAGTCCAATCTAAGCCCAAGAGAAAGACCAAACAGAATGTGGATTTTGGCTGCCTACCAACCTAGACAGTGGCAAGAAAAGACTTCAAGCAGAGAATCTTCCTATTCTGGCAAAGAGAATTTCTTTTTTACCATTAAATATTTTTAGTTGATTTTCAAGGAAAATGTAAAAAAAAAAAAAAAAAAAAAGTGAAGTACAGATAAAATTAGGTTACTTGAAGACAGATTTAATTTTTTAAAACTGTAAGAAGTTTTTATGTTACTGTTTAATCTTTTAACAGCTGGCTCTTTAAGTACTCATTTCCACTAAATATATCACATGTCACCATACTTATGATCTTCCTAAAACAAAAGAACTTCTTCAAAAATTACTATAGCTAGCAATATTAAAGTAGCACCTACTGGCATCATTATATTTAAGTATCTGAAATAGATATTACTGTCAGCAGAATTTTTTTTAACCTTTCTCTCTTCTTTCCTTTGCAAGAGCTTATTAGAGTTTCTTCAGTGTCCTATGTCCTGTGATAAAATATTAGAAATGAACTATTAAAACTGGCAATAAATACTTATAGTCATGAATTTAAGTTTCTCAGATCACTTATGTCCTTTAAAAATTTTGTTCAGAGTTCTACCATCTACCTTGAAATTCTTAGCAGACTCTGCTGACACTATTATTCAAGAGCCTTCTCGGAAAAAAAAGACATTAAGAGGTTCACCTAATGCATTTTGATCTCCTTGTTCACTGTGATAGAGGGTTTCTTTTGCATAAGCTGCTGTTTATTATACATTAACTAATGCAGAACAAGAAGTGAGTTCTTAATTTGTCAGCTTGCAATCATGGATTTTGGTGGTGGTTTGCTTTCATATTGTTATTGCATATGAGTAGCAAAATCAGATTTGAAAGTCCAGTGCATGGACAACCAAGTCTAAACCGGAATTTCTGTGGGGATGCTACTTTCCCTTTACTCCATTCTCAATGTCCTGAGGCTATTAGTCCCTCAACTTAGGATGTGCCTATGAGTTCCATAGTTTTTTCCAACTGAACTGCCTTTTTTTCTCCTTTATTTAAATAATTAAAAGGGTTGCTGTTGTTCAATGTGCAAATGAGAGGCGCTCTAGTTGAAAAAAGAAAAAAAAGTGTTTACTGTTCATTCACCTCAACCCTCTGAAACTTTTGCTACATGCCTATCACAGATTTACAGACTGATAGGGTTGAAAGGGACCTATGGAGATCACCTAGTCCCCCCCCAAAACCGGAGCAGGTTCACCTACAGCAAGTTGCACAAGAATACATCCTGATAGGTTTTGAATATCTCCAGAGATGATGACTTCACTATCTCTCTGGGCAGCCTGTTCCAGTGTTCAGTCATCCTCAAAGTAAAAAGTTCCTCCTCATGTTTACATGTAGCTTCCTACTTTCAAATTTGTGCCCATCACCTCTTGTTATGTTCCTGGGTATCACTGAAAAAAGATTGGCCCAATCCTCCCAATATCTACCCTATAAGTATTTGTAAGCATTAATAAGATCCCACTTCAGCCTCCCTTCTATCAGATGAAAAAAAACAAGGCCCTCAGCTTTTCCTGATAAGAGAGATGTGGTAGTCTCCTGGCAATCTTTGTGGTCCTTTGCTGTACTGTCTCAAACAGTTCCCTGTTCTTCTCAAACAGTGAAGAATAGCTGGATGCAGTACTCCAGATCCAGCCTCACCAGGGCAGAATAGAAAGCAGAGGATAGCTCCCTAGATCTGCTTGCCACATGGTTTTTCATGTACCCCAGGATGCCACTGGACTTGGACACAAGGGCATGTTGCCAGCTCATGGTCATCCTGTTTGCCACTAGGACTCTCATGTCTTTTCCCATGGAGCTGCTCTCCAGCAGGATAGCCAGTATCCTGTACAGGTACATGGAATTATTCTTCCCCAGGTGCAGCACCCTACACTTGTCCTTGTTGAATTTAATGAGATTTCTCCCCACCCAACTGTTCCACCTGTCTCTGTACTGGGGCTCAGCCCTCGAGTGCATCAGCCACCCCTCCCAGTCTTAGATCATCAGCAGACTTGTTGAGGTACACTCTATTACTTCGTGTAAGTCATCGATGAGCACATTGCACAGGTCTGGAGCAAGATTAACAAGTTGCATGTGTTGCTCAGAACATGTCTGGTTCAAGCATATTGTGCTGTTGTGTAAAGATACATGACAGAATCCCAAAAATATGTGGGTAGAGCGTGCCTTAAAATGGAGCAGGTAAAGTTTCTGCACACAGATACCTCCAGTTTCCTTATACCGCACTCTAGAGGCAACCAGTATGTAAGCAAATGGTTACTCTGTAAAGATGAAAACCTTTGTCTTGTGGATTTGGTTTAGAAAGCACAGGATGCTGTATTTCAGAAGCCAAGTAATATAAATAAGTGAAGTTCAAGTGGCTACCTGAATACTCCTGGGCAGTGGGAAGGGGCAAGAAGGCTGAATGAAGTCAACAAAGAATGAAGGATTCCAGTTCCAAACTTCAAAGCTGAATACATCATGGACTGCTAGACAAAATCTATTATGTTACAGAGTGATATTTAAGGTATTTTATTGTTTCTGGAAAAAAAATCTATCTTATGCCCACACTAGTGCTATAGAAGAGGTGTGTCTTACATGAAAAGTACATTAAATATTTGAAGTATCTTAGTGAAAATGCAAGTACATAGAGATACTTTGTGAATATCTTGCAGAGTGTCTTTGCAAGGTGACAGAAAATAAAAAGAGTTTTGAAGCTTAGATACATCCTTCTTACACAGACAACAGCTAAAACACAGATCTGTTTATACAATATTAGACGAATGTGATAGTCTTGTTTCTCCCATCTGTGGGACCCAAAATTAAGCAAGTGCTTTTCTAAGCCCATCAGAATCATCCCATAACTTTCATAACCTGCAGCTCCATGGGTGAGATCTGTTAAGCTTTGCCTTCCCATTCAGTTCTCGGGATCAACAATGCTCAGCAGGCAGTAGTCAATTTAGCAAGAGATCTTATCCATCACTGCTGAAAAAGTACCGGGTATTGACTGATGAATGGAAGATAAATCACAAGAGGGCTGTCCATTCAGGCAGGGCTGAATGACACTGACAGAACCTGGCATGAAAGCTCATTTTGTGCCTGCCTGTACAATATGTCGTTTGTAGGGAGCATTGTTCTCCAATGATATCAGTCCCTTCTCAGTATGAAGCTCTCTCTCTTTATTCCCTTCAACAAAGGTGTCCAGTTTGTACAAAAGAAAATCCTCAAAGTGAAGAAATGTTATTATAATCTAAAATTCAAGTTCAGATGTAGACTTTGGCTTTCTTGCTTGCTATAAATAAGCCAAGTGCAGCTATTTCTCATCCCTGAAGACAGGAAATAACAGCAATGGGACAAATACTGGGATAAGAAGAATCCAGAAGATGGGTTTAAAGCATTTAATGGAGTAATAACCTGCATTTCACTTAGTATTTCTCCGCTCAACAATACATTGCTCAAACTGGTCAGACCTGCTGTGGTGCTTACTGAAAATATTATCTCCAAATATCACTTGAGATGGGAGCACAAAAGGAAACATTAATTTTGTTCCCTACCCATAATGTTACCTAACCCATCACTCATCCTATCAAATTATAAACACTTCTGATAGACACATCAGGCCCATCTTTGTAATGGTCCCTGAAGATCCAAACCTCTCTTTTTCTAAACAACTCTTAGCCAAAAATTACTCTAGAAATTCCATTGTCTGCTCCTCCTCAAATTTTTACAACATGTATTTAGGATCAGTAACTAGTAAAGAGGGACTTTACCTGAATGTGAATGAGACTAGCAAAACAGCACTACAAATCTGCTTAACTAATGATTTTATTATTTACTCCCATTAATTCAAGAAAGCCCAAGGCTGCTTAAATAGGGCTGCATGTTCAGTTCTGGTTTATCAAAGATACTGTGTAATAGATAGCAATTATTTGTATCTGCACAGCATTCTTCACCTGAAAATTAAGGGTTGGATACCCTCCTGTTTAAGAGGGCTTCATATATCCCAGAAAAGTCCCCCTCTCAGGTTTCAGAGTATATCAACTACGCTAAATCTAAGCTGATTCTCAGAAGACGACTTCTGACCATAAGCTATTCATCAGGTTTGTGGTTTGCTTTCTCTTCAGATTACACAGGTCACACCCTCCCTTGGACAGGACATGGTTACTAAGCTGGCTAGTTACAGGTTTATCCCATGCATCATACCTTCAGTGAAAAAACCCAAACCACTCAAACCCACAAAAATCAGAATTATTAGGTAGAACATAATATCCAAGAGCAATTTTGACTTTGATGTGCTTGCATGGCGAAGGTTCTAAATGATGATTCATTTCCCCTTAACCTGTTCCTAAGCATACATGCAATTTGAGTGAATTAAGAGCTACCTGAATAATATATTTATTTATGACAGAAATATGTCTATGTTGGAAGAGAATTTAAGTAACTATGCCCAGTGCAGAATTAAATACTGATTGCTATTGACAGACAGTTCTACATTGATTCCAGGTCATTCAAATTTATGTTGTCCTACACAACTCAAAATGCTTCATAAAAAATTAAAAATCCATGTAGCTAGTGGTAAATTCCTGTTTACCTTAGACTATACGGATGAAAAAGTACAATACCCAATTTGCGTTTATAGCTAATGAGAATGTTTATCTGAACATTTTATCTCTCATTTGATTGTGCCATAAAACAAAAACTGATTCCAAATTACTTCAAGAAAAAGTATTAAAATTAATTTAAATTGCTTTTATGTAGCATTATCACAAAATCCTCTGAAAATGCATTTATATCTTCATAAATGTATGGTAATAATAGCAACATAGTCATAAATAGTAGAAAATCTACAAAGGGAATTGCTTTCATAGGAATCCACTTCTCATCAGCCTCACAAATTCACTGTTCCAATAGGTAATGCACAAACGCAGCATTACCCATTATTTATATACAAGTAGGAAGACATTTTTAAAAAATGTTAAAAACAAATATCCCAGGGATACTTCAGTGCAAAGTTAACTCAAAACATGTATCTATCCAAGTTTGAACTCCACATCAGTATGCAGCACCAGCCAGCCCACAATGAATACACAAGCATTCAGGATATCGTTATATATAACTTCATCTACTGCCATACCAAAAAAAGCTGCAGTTGTATTTTTCTCTGTTCACTTAATTCTGGGAAAAACCTTGCATTAGTTCAAGAAAACTGTCACTGTGAATACAAAATCTTTTTTTCCCTTCCACATAAAAAGCCACTGAAAATACAATTTGGTAAGCTTCTTGGGACCACAGGAAAAACACATTGACCTTAAGAAGCTTATCTGGTAGAAAAATTTCTAACGTGGCAATATGATTGGAAAGATGGGTGTTGGGCTATGAGTTGGGAGTTCAGTTTTTATACCCAAACCAGCTTAACTCAAATGATCTTGAATACTGATTTCTCTCCCCTGTACCTCTGTTTCCTCACTGGCATAAGTAAACAAGGATGCCATCTCTACCTTACACTGTACTTCATAAGAACAAGGCATTATTGGAAACTAATTTAGTTTCTGTATCCAGGAGACACAATTCAGTTAGAACAGTATTTCCTCACAGAATCAACTAACTTCACAGACAAGATTTATATCCAGGATATAAATTCATTCATTTTCCTTGAAAGAAGGGATGGATAGTCAAACTATGGACAAAAAACCCCTATGAAAGGGAATTTGCTGAGATAATAATACAGAGCAGTGGCCCAGTCCCATGTGAAGGTCTTGTTATCAGCTGCCTTCCTCTCATGTTTTTGATGCTGACTATTGAGAAGAAAGAAAAAACAACACAAAAACAACAATGAAATTATATAGAGTATATAATGGCTTGTTCTTAATTTCTGCTATTTCTGACCATTGTACTTTGTTAATTAGAAAACTAAACGAAAGTGTGAGGTGAAAAAATGTAAAAATAGCAGCTGATCAGTATGAACTCTAGTCACACATTTAGGAATGGAAGTTTCTAGAAATGGATAAGTTAATTTGAGTCATTTTGAAAGCATCACACTAACTAGATCATCAACATTTTCCTTTGCTTTTTAAGTGTAGATAGGCAGAAGTGACATTATTTACATAATTACAATTACACACAGTTCTGAGATTCTATCATAAAGTTATAACAGCTTCCTGAAACACAAAGGGAAAGAGTAGGTCTGCAAATCTAAGCCTTAAAAAAAATTCTAAAAAATAACAGTTAATATGTTGCTATATGCATTGCGTAATTTAGCAACACTACAAACTGTAATATAAACACAAATATTTTATTTATTCTGTAAGCTAATAGTTTGTATGTCCATTATAATGCTGAAATCTTCTAATGGAGAAAAGCTTGCCCTTTTGTCTAAAAAATAAATGCCTTGCAATTTCCATTTTTCATTGTCTGGTCAGTGCTGAATTTTGCAAAATGTGTGATGCATCTGAATTTACCAGAAGCCCTTGCTGAAAAAGAAAGTACAGCTTCACAAATTCATGAAGACTTAGAGTTATGATATAGTTTTACAGCAAAACAGATTCCGAAAGAATCAGCTTCCTTTCCTTCATCCAAAAAGGGCCTATAAATACAAATTACTTGTATGATACCATAGTTTGGAAATTTTCTGCAATCCAGAACTTCAAAGATATTTGACTGTTAGCATTTTTCTTAAAAAAAAAAAAGCAAATTAAAGACTTCTAGACATCTGTGTTTTTGCAGAGATAAGGGTATGTGTTTTATGCGATGTTACTGCAGACAAGGGGTTGCTTTTAGCAAGTTTCAGTTGTGAATATTCATGCTATTAAGTTGCCATTATTGATTCTAATTCCTGTTCTGTATTATACAAATGCATCACCTCTCAGAGATTGTCAGACTTAGAAGGAAAACAAAATGGAGTCACAGCATCAGTGGATAAAGGAAAAGCAACTGACATCCTCCACCTGGACTTGTGCAAAGCATTCAGCACTGTCCCACATGACATTCTGGTGAACAAACTGGAAAAGTATGGGTTTAATGGATGGACCTCTCACTGGATAAGGAGCTGGTTGAATGGATGCACTCAAAGAGCTGCAGTCAATGGCTCATCATCCAAGTGGAAACAAGTGACTAGTGGTGTTCCACACGGATTTGTACTGGGACCAGCACTACTCAACATCTTTGTCGGAGACATGGGCAGTGGGATTGAGTGCACTCTGAGCAAATTTGCAGGTGACACCAAGCTATGAGGTGCAGCTGACACCAGAAGGAAAGGATGCCATCTAGAGGGACCTTGACAGGCTTGAGAGGTGGGCCCATGCCAATCTCATGAAGTTCAACAAGGCCAAGTGCAAAGTCATGCACCTGGGTCAGAGCAGTCCCAAGCACAGATACAGGCTGGGTGAAGAGTGGCTTGGGTGCAGCCCTGAAAAAGAGGATTTGGGGGTGTCAGTGGATGAAAAACTCAACATGAGCCACCAGTGTGTGCTTGCAGCCCAGAAGGACAACCAAATCCTGGACTGTATCAAGAAAAGTGTGACCATCAGTTCAAGAGAGGTGATTTTGCCCCTCTACTTGGCTTTGGTGAGGCCCCACCTGGAGTACTGTGTCCACCTGGAGCCCTCAACATAAGAAGAACGTTGATCTGTTGCAGAGGGTCCAGAGGAGGACCACAAAGATGATCAAAGGGCTGGAGCAACTCCCTTATGAGGACAGGCTCAAGGGTTGTTCATCCTGGAGAAGAGAAGGCTCAGGAGGGAGCTCATAGTGGCTTATCAGTACCTGAAGGAGGCCTACAGAAGGGCAGGGGTAGGACTTTTTAATAGGATATGTGATGGAAGGACTAGGAAAAACAGATGTAAATTGGAAGAGGGTAGATTCAGGCTAGATATAAGAAAGAAATTCTTTACCATGAGGGTGGTGAAACACTGGAACAGGTTGCCCAGAGAGGCTGTGGGTGCCCCCTCTCTGGAGGTGTCTAAGGCCAGGCTGGATGAGGGATTGAGCAATTTGATTGAGTGGGAGGTGCTCCTGCCTATGGCAGGACAGTTGGAACTAGATGATCTTTAAGGTCCCTTCCAACCCAGATTATTCTATGATTCTATATTAAAAAAAAATGTACAAAGACAAATTTCATAGGTGTGCCAAAAGGTTTAGGTTGTACAGAAACTCTACAGAACATCTTGTCCAACCTCTTCTACCAAGCAGAATCAATTCAGAGTTGCATTAGGAACTTGGCGTCCAACATAGCCAAGCTTCCAACTTCTCTGAGGATGGAAATTCCACCGCCTCCTTCAATTTGTTTCAGGGTTTAATCATCCCCCTTTTTTCAAGTGGTATTTCCCCTTTGGCAGCCTGTAATTTTTTTTCTTGTGGTCTTGTTGTGCATCTCTGTCGTGTATATGTCCTGTCCATTTCTACAATCGATTTTGAGGTAGTAGAGAAAATTAAGTGGACCTGATTTGGTATAAGCAGCACAAAAGAATGTATGTAATGCAGATGAGCTCTCTTTGTGCAAATGTGCAACACTTCTTGACAAGAGCATGGAGAAGAATGCTTATGGCTCTCTACTGTTAAATGCTGTGGGCTGCTGAGGTTATTTAAGCATTCTAGATAGTCTTCTTAAAAAATGTGGAGACCACTGAATAACTTCCCACTTACATATGGAGCCTCCACCACAGGAAAGTTTCAAGAGGATTTTGATCAATACATAATATTTTGTCTAAGAGTAAAGACAATTGTGTTTTCAGAAACCTTAGAATATCATTAACATAGTCTTATTAAAAGATAGACTGTTGTATATCTCCAGAAGTAGGAGAAGTAAGTAATGACAAGTTTGGTTTAAACAGGAGCACATGAGGGGAACAAAATATTTTTCTATTTAAAAAATCACTTCAGGTTAGAGCATCCTGCACTGCACATACTAGAAAGAATGTAAAATATTACAGCTCTATTTTCTATTTTAATGGATAATTGGTAACACTAGATTATAGGATTTGCAGGTTCCAAGTGCTGTATTTTTGTAGGGAAGAGCCTCCTTTCTTTCAGGCTTAATAAGCTTGGTCTATATCAGCTTTTCTCACATCAGTCCGAGTGTCACATTTGGGTTGGGGGAAGCTTGTTAGCAGTAATTACCAGCAGTAGGTTCTATTATTTGCCAAAGTAATTTTCCCTGCTAAGTACCACCAAAACTGCCTCAAGCCTTTAAATTTTTTGCCTTCCTCCGCTTCCTTTTAAGCGGGTGCATTTTCCCATGATACTGCCCTGTGCTGCGCGGGACAGGGCAGAGGCAAGGCGCCTGGTATCAATGTGATCTTGAGAGATGGGGTCAGTCCTAGTGAAAGCCTTTCACAAACAGAGCCTGAACCCTATTATAGATGCAAATCCACTCTCTAAGTGAGGATTGTTTTGGCCATATAATGGAGCCCGAGGAATTCCTCGGCAGCCTGCTTTTCAGCGCAGGCCTTTTGTCTGTGTCTTAGCAAATTTCTGCAGCCTGTTTAAACCCCAGCTATTGTCCCCATGGCTTCATTGATTTCTCTCCCTGCCACCAGCTCACAATGGGCTGATATGAACATCTTTGTTACTGCTTTTGTACTGTATATCAGAGTAATGTTTCAGCAGATTGAGGCCTAGCAGGAAGAATTAAACCTGTACTACACAGAGCATGATGAATTGCTGGATTTACATATCATTTTAGAGGGTATTTCTGGTGGTTCTTTCTGAATGGTGTTGTGTCTCGAAGGATGTAGTTGAGGGATGAAGTGACAGAAAAGGAAGTGATTTAGATATTCACTGACAGCTTAATACAAGATGCAAACAAATTGTGGCGATTCTACCGTTGCATCCTTCTCTGTTATTAAATAGGTAACCATAGGTGCTTGCATATTCTGTGGACCTGCCACATGAGGCTGAACACTATAGACAGGAGTAAGAAGGAGGCAGGAGATTTAACTTGTTCAATAGGAGATTGCTCTGAAACAACCAAAAGTTGCCAGGGCATACCACTCTGATGTCTTGATCCTACTGTTCTTGGCCAAAAGATAAACTGCTGATTGAGTCAGGTCTTGACATTACACAGGCAACATATTTCCAGGTCCTGACGTGCTGAGCAGCACACTTCTAAGAAAATAGCTGTGTTCAGTGTGAAACTGCATCACTTCAATGGGGCTAATGTTATTCAACATCTTCTGCAGTTTTAAAGCAGTTGTTACAGAATGGATACTATTCTTTTAAATTTTACTTTGCAGCTCAAAGACAAAAAACTTGATATCTATTTCTGCTCTTTTTATCAATTGCACTTTGTAATAATTTCTTTAATATTTCTTTTTGGAAAAAAGTTTGGATTGTCTGCTCAAATCACTATCATTCCAAAACTCTGTTGTTTATAATGGACTTAAGAATACTTGTTAGTGGAAGTAAACTCCACTGTTTAAACTCATAAGACTTGACAGTGTTTACATAGTTTGCAAATGCGAACCACAATTCACATATGGATCATATTTTGTGTAATTGGCACTAAACCGATGTAATAAAGAGAGATAAGTAAATAAGTCTGTAATATGGTAGAGTAACAGTAGAAATAATAAGCAGTATTTTCAAAGTTTTCAAATCAGAGGAAAATTTATATTGACATTATATCAAAACAAAGAATGTACGTAAGATGCAAGTTCTTTTCTGTATGGAGCAGGGCTAGATCTTACCTTCAAAAATCAGGCATATAAGCTTTACAATCTCTGCTTGCAAAGCACCCCAAATTGAAACATGGTACATGGATCTTTTGGGAAAAAAAATCAAGCAGCAAAGGTCAAAACATTGAGATTTTATAGTAGCTTTAATTTCTTAATCATGCAGGTTTCTTCGTGTTAGAAATTTCCATTTCCAAAAAGCAGAATTTGGGACATTTTTTGCCTACAGCATCTGATAATAACAGATTAAATGGAACAATTATCTGACATTACTTGATCCATTACAAAGGCAGATGTATAAAGAATAGATTTCATTACATAAAAGGAAAAGATAGCATTCTGAGATGTCAATAACCACTGCCAACAGCAATCTAGAAAGTGAAGGTATGTGTTTCATATGTGCTTCACAGCAATCTATATCACTCAAAAACCATAACAATTATTTGATTCCTTTCCCTTAATCATCTGATAGTCATTCCAGTTTCTTAATAGGAATTAGATTCAAACATTTGTACAAATTCAAACAAAGCACTGAAAAATAAAAGGGAAACTATGTAAATGCAGGGTTTTGTGCCCCATTCCTTTCATTTTTCTTGAACTTTTTGGAATGTGGACACTTCAGAACAGCAACTCCAACCAAATTCCATTTAAATTGTTTGTACATGCAACTTTGTCAAATAGATAAACTGAAAATGTGGATGTGTCTTTACATAGAGAAGGACTGTTTCAGAGAGTTCTGTTATTCTTTAATGCTGCATTTTGTCTTGGATCAACAATGCAAAATCTACATGATTTTAAGAATGTATATCATTTGACAATAACTGAATTAAAAACAAAAACAATCTTGCCACCTACATGTGCAAGTCATAAAAATAAAGCTTGGTTTATTTCCCTCTTTACCGGCACAACTACCTAGCAAAGAACCTCCCAAATGAACTCTTTTATGGTTGTCAAAGAGCCTAGTTCTAGACTTTTTGTGAAAGATTACTAAAATACTTTAATGTTAATTTAATTTGGAAAGCAACCAATGTATTCAAACAGATACTATTCCTCTGTACAATACATTACTCTGTGGTCTAACCTTAAGCTGCTAAACATCTATTGCCAAGAAAGCCTATAGTCAATGTGTTTCATGTTGCTAACGAGACATATTATCTGAAAACAAAGTCATCTGATTATCTATGCCAATTTAATTTCCAAATGTGATATATACTTTCTCTAGGTAGCTTAATTAACTTACTTTTTCTATTAATTTTTGCATAAGATATTCCTGATGCCCTGTTACAATCACTTAATCATGATCATGATTACTCCTTCCTTTTTAGCCTATTTTTACTCCTAAAATTGTCATCCTCGACCTACACTTCATTTTTGCCCTCTTGTTCTAAAACCTTGGAAAAGGTGTTACAAGAAAAAATGGTTACCACTATCTCCAGCATTGCAAGCTTTGACAAAATCAGCTCTGCTCAGCTGCATGTCAAAGGCACAGCACTTTTTCTAAGAAATCAAGAATACATGTTTGTTTTATTGCTAGAAATGTTTATTAAAAATGAGGCTTGCCTGCTTTTGAGACATGTGAAGGTATACCAAAAGCTGTATCTTGTGCAATTACCATTTCGTCACAAAATAAGTAGAAAGAGCAATTTTATGCTTCCTACAAAAGGGAAAGACAACAGTAGAGCACAGGACATACAAGAAAAACCCCAAAACCAAATCAGTTTTGTTCATGAATATAAAATCATCTCTCTCCCCAACATCAACCTAAAAAATCCAGGCAGGAAACTCAATGTGAACAGTAACTCCAAGCAGACTCCAGTACTGTTTAAGTCCCACAGTTTTTGAGCTAATATCATGGAGATACCCATTATGGGCACTTTTTTTTGATAATTCACTTTCTAAGCCTGGTTGTTAATTTATCATTTTCAGCCTGCCATTCTTACCCAAACCAAATGCAGGATAATTTAATTTCACAGAGAATACCACAACTACACCCTGTTCTTAGTACTTTAGATAAAAGTGACACCCCTCCCCTCCTTCAATGGCAAATTATTCATCAAGGGGGAGATTGAGAAGAATAAAACACCCTCATTTTTTCATAATTCATGGGGACTAACAGAATGCAGCTATAGCACTAACAAAAAGATCTCCTTAAACATATCAGCATTGTGTACAAAGACATTCTCTATTACACAGGCTTAATCTTCCATCTCTCAAACTTATCCTGGGCTATCACATACCCTATTTCTACAGAGTATGAACTATAACCTTGAACAAATTTTGTTTCCCATCACCACTATAACAGTAGAAAACATATCTAGGCTTTCCCTCACTCTCTAGATGATTAAAAAAAATTCCTGACTTTCAGTTCTCAGTATGCTCATAAACATTTGGTATGTTATAGTTTTCTTAGTATAAAAAGACAACACATAACTCAAAACCAATAAAAAAGTAGTATAAAAAAGCTGTCAGAATGGAGTAAAACAAAGTGCAGAGTCCGTCATTGTCACTTAGAAGTATTAGGCACTCATTTCTGAAAAAGCTATTTATAAACAGAACTTCTGCAATGAATCATTGATCAGTTTCCTTTATCCTTGAAGGCAAGTGGGTCAAGCTATATGCAATCCACAGCAGTTCAACTGGCTGTGGACAGTTCAGCAGATGCAAGCCTTTATACTGCCTTTGCTCTGTGTGTTTTCATTATTTTGTCATTAAGCAGTTCTCACTTTCTCTTCTTTAGATAACTCCAGGTTAAGAACTCTGTTACCACCCAAGATTAGATCTTGATAGATCCTTCCATCCCTTCTGAAAGGAACTAATCCACATATCCCGCTTCATATGTCTGGGTCTCTCAATATTTGAAAGTTATTCCCGTTCTTAATGCTGTCTTAAAAATTCAAGGACATTTATAATTCTCCAGAATCCTCCATTTCTCATTTGCTATTCTAGGTAAAAATTCAATCAGCTAGGAGCACTTTCAGTTCCAGTGTAGCAGGTTAGACCACTGGGTTGTCCCTGCCAAGTCTTCCCTATGGCTTTCACTTCAGTAGCATGTGCTCAATACTACTTATGCAAGATCCTGTCTCCTGAAAGTAACTTAGCTTACCACAGCATCTGTCAGGATAATGTAACTAACATTTGGTAATGTGGTGGTATTTCCCTCCATTCTTATCCTGCCCCAAGAGCTAACACTGTATATCACATTGCTCTTTTAAAATTTTGATTTAAGACACTAATGGGCCAAGGGACAAATTACTTCTTTAATACCTGCACAATTAAAGATGGATCCATAACATGAACATCAATCCATTAACATTATAGGTGAAATGAAATTATTCCACCTGCAAAGCAGTACCAGCAGGACAGGGAGTATCAAAGTAGCAAAAAGCAAATTATCATAACTGTCCTGTAGATGCACATTCTAGAAGTAAGAATGAGTGAGATAGCACATTATCCTTACACATCTGTTCCCTGAATGAAAACCAAATGAAGGAGATAAAGAAAGACAGGACAAATACTGCTGTATGCTTTTTTCTAGCTGAAGAATGATTAGACAGATCAGGTCTTCTGATGCACAGACATCTATGATCAAAAGTTTTGCTATGGTTTATCTCACAGCAGTATCATCCCATACAAATTCAAATAAATGTTCTGTGTAACCAAAAGTATTGCTAAGCATATCCTCTTGTACGCTCCATTACTCAGAATTGCTTACTATAATAAAATTGCGCAGAATCAGGCAGCATTAAGGCAATTGAAGATACAGGCTTAAGCACAACTTAACTCTCAATGAAATTTCTTGGACATAATCTTCCTTCTTATGACTGAAGCAGAACTGTGGCTGAAAAGGGCCAGAGGCTTAGGTTGGGTGCAGCGCCATACTAGATACTGCTGGGTTGCAATGCTACAATGTTACAGCTGTAACTGTATATTGAGAACAAACTGATCTGCTAGTATCATCACGATTTCCCTTGCTCCAAAGGTAGACATTCAACTCGAAATGCCCTTATTCTATACTTTCTTTCCCTCATCTGTCCTTCCATATCTTTTACCTTATGCTTTCATGCATTAATTATCACCTGAACACACTTGAAATATTTAGAGTGCTGATTTTGAGCATTTCATTTGAAGTTAATAGCAGTAGTGAGATAATAATAGCTTACTGTAATGAATATGTGGCTTTTCTCCATTTTGAATTGATTTTGTTTAATTTGGATTGTGGTTTTTTGAGAGTGGTGTTATGGTGTGGTCATATCTTGATACTTAAGGACAACATAAGCATAGAGGTCATCCTTTTAATAATGATGAGAAACACACTTGCAAAAAACAAAAAAAAAATAGAGAAAAAACCCTCAAAGGCCACATTACTACCTTGTGCTGTCAAGTTTAGAGCCCTTTCTTCAAAGCACTCCTTGAGTTTTTAATTTCAGCAAATATTGCAAGCTTGAGTTGGGGAACTTTGAACAACATGTAAACTAATAATTGATTTTTCCCCTTAAGACAGGATGCTCAACCAAAGGAAAAGAGATAATCCTCTTAATGTTTTGCTCTAAGAACCTCTAGTAACTTAGATAAAATAACTTTATAAATAGATATCCATTGAGAATTTATTTGCATTTCAGTGTAACTGGGCCTCAAGGAAGTCTGAACAGTGCTTTTCTGAAACCACACATAGTTTTATGAGGAACTGCTGCACATACAGTTTTAAATGCTGTTATATGATTAAGATGCCAAATGTTTTATGATAAACTGTGCTGCCTAGCATTTAAAACCATTCGGTTAATTTACCTCACTCAAGGTGATGTTAATGACTTGAAAGTGCATTTTTGTCACGATGACACCTCATTGCTCTAGAGGTGGTTTGCTTGCACCAGATGTTTAGCTCTGCTTACTAATCCATGCCTAAATATATTTCAAGGACTGCAAGAAATTCTTCCAATTTTTTTTCTTCAAAATGCCATCTGTATTTTTCCCTAGCTCCTCCATCATCTTCCCAGTGTTTTCTGTAATAGGTATAATTATTGAAGCACAAAANCATGCCTAAATATATTTCAAGGACTGCAAGAAATTCTTCCAATTTTTTTTCTTCAAAATGCCATCTGTATTTTTCCCTAGCTCCTCCATCATCTTCCCAGTGTTTTCTGTGTTTCTTATTGAAGCACAAACCCCAACATTTACTATTGCTCAGATTCAGACTCACTTATGCTTACATAAGTTCCTTAAGTTCTGATCATGAAGAAAATCAATAGTTTATTACAGGAACAATTATTCATCTGTGTCACTTTCAAATTGCACTTCATAGTACTCTAATATAAGGAGATATTTCCTGTCACTTTCATTTATTAGTGAAGAGGTCTTAAATTAGGAAGAAAAGATTTAGTGAAAGTAAGATTTCCACTTGAATATGTCATCTGACTTCCCATTTTCAACTAAATATCTTACAGTATTTGTCAAAGCAATGTGAAATGAAGCCTAGAAGCACCCCTTTACTGTGCTGGGACCACTTTAGATATACTGTAAATCACTGAATACCCACTGACTGGTGTCATGGTATAGACAACAGAGGAGCTTAAGGGAGGGTTGCTGTACTGAAGTCAGGGATTATCACAGGAAATTATCTTTGGAATTTTTTAAGGAGAATGAATATGCTGATGCTAGAATGAGGATCTTTGCTTTGTTGTGCTCTAGGATTGTAATTAAACAAGACTGGGTTATGCAAATTAATGTTAAAACATTAATTTCTATTCACCTTCAAAAAACTAGTCTGAAAATCCCTCGACTTGAGATATAATACAGAACCAGAAATTTCTGGAATTGTTTTGCAGTTGCAATGGTAAAATAACAAAGATGTGTAGAATAAATGTAAGTAAGCAGAGAGCTAAGAAAAGCAATTTCAGCTAAACCATTCCCACACATTATACAAGATTGTGAAGTTCAATAGAAGAAAAATTAAATTTCCTCTAGTGTTGACAGCAGAAAAACTAGTTCTCCTAAACAATGACAGGCCTAGCAAGGGCAGAAACACAAGCAAGAACCAATGAAAGAACATAAGCAAACAGTTGTTGGATTATTCTGGCAAATGTGTTCATCTCCAGATAACTGTAACTTCAATGAACATGTACTAGAGCTGACAGAGAGATGACAATTCAATTGCATGCTGATTGACTGGGTTTCTAAAGGCTTTTTGCACTGTGGTGGAATGAAAACAAAACTACACAAAAGTTCCCCCTAAGGAGAATGGTCCCTTTACTAATGAAAAGTTGTGGTTCCTATTTTTGAAGTAGGTGTTGAAATCTAAGTGGAGTGCTGTGAGCACTTTCCTTCAATTTGCTACCAGTCAGCTTGATTCCAAGCAGAATCTTTCATCTCACAAATGTTTTGGTTTCATAAAGGAGTGTATAATAAGTGCCTATTCAATACAAAATAGCTTAGCCAGCGCTAACAACTGGAATGAGCATAATTTTTTTGAATTTGATAAAAAAACATGCCCAGGATAACAGCAACCAACTATCTGCAAACTGGAAGAGGGGAGATTCAGGTTAGATATAAGAAAGAAATTCCTTATTGTGAGGGTGGTGAACCACTGGAACAGGTTGCCCAGAGTGGTTGTGGATGCTCCCTCTCTGGAGGAGTTTAAGGCCAGGCTGGACAAGGCATTGAGCAACTTCATCTAGCAGGAGGTGTCCCTGCCTGTGGCAGTGGGGCTGGAACTAGCTGATGATCTTTAAGGTCCCTTCCAACCCAAACCATTCTGTGTAAAGAGTCTGCAAATATTTCCAATTCATATCACAATGTCTCAAGATCAGTTATGACAAGATCTGTCTCAAAAAAGGGATTTATATAATAGACTCAGTAGTCCCTCTCTTGCTGCTGAAAGGGAAGTAATAATAGTGGTCAGTTTTGTACCTGAAAGAAACATATTCCTCCTTACAATATTCTGTTTTATATTGCTAAATGTGAAATTCAGATTTTTGGTAGATGCACAGTGCACCACGAAAGTAAAAATTAGTATATTAAACATTTTTAAAATGTCAATGAAAAAAATACTATTGTATTGTCTTGGATGACTTTTCCCTTTTTGTGATGTAACATTGAAGTAGCAAATTAGGCATCCCTTCCTGCTGTTATTCTTCTAGGCTTAGCATTAGGTTTATTGAGTAGTATCTGAACTCAAAGAAGCAGCAGATTCCAACTGGAAAAGCAAGCAATGCTTAAAAGTAGGGGTTTACTTTTTCATTCAATCCAACACCAACAAACTTTTTTCAAAAGCAGGTAGAAAAAAGTAGAAAACTCAGCATGTTACCCCTTGTGGCTGTACATCAGGCCCTGTTTTCTTTATTCTCCATTTGTACTACATTCAGTAGCTGCACATCAAACAGGTTCAATACTGAGACATTTCCAAATTGCAGAAACCACAAATCTATAATTATAATGTGGCTTTGTTAGGGGGTGAGCAATAGCCTTGACACAGCTCTGCATCAAAACTTCCAGTTCATATCTTGAATCCACATACCTATGACAACTACACAGGATATTATCCCATGAACTCCAATTAGTACACAAGTACACAAAACAGAAAGGATCAAGAAATTTCATCTTTACATCCTTGCTCTGATATTCTAATTTTTTGATGACCAGTGACTTGTGGAAAAATAAATAATCAGTTATTTCTCAATAGTAAAAGACAAAAGTATCATCTGGAAACTATGTCTTATTTAAACAAACTAGAATATACATCCACAACAAAAGTTCCATTATTTTAACAGGAAAGGAAAGGAAACCGTCACAAATACCTTATCTTTTTACCAAGAGTACTTTCACAGGTGTAAAATGCAACACTTGCTCTGTAGAGACCAAAACAAAATGATTGTTCAAGGCATTTGGATAGAAAGCATCTCTCTACCATTTTCCCTTTCTTTAAAGAAAAAACCCTTCACAACAACCATGTAACTTCCTTCCATGCAGCTGGGATGATTTTTCACCCACAATGAATTCTACCCCTGATAAAACTTGCATTTGTTCTTTCTGAATTAATCCTTCCGACTGCAGACAGCATACATACAGTATAAGCCCCCCTAAATTTTTTCATTATCTTAACAACTTGAGGATGAGATTCACTTTACATCAACAAATGGCCGAGAACCTGAAAATATGCACAGCATGTGCCCATGCAGTTGCCCAAGCTGTGACATCTATTACTAACAACCTAGTCCATTCCTGTTGTTCACAGATCATTCATGGAAAAGTCCTGATCTAATACTTAAAATTTTCCATTAATAATTTATCAGACAATTAGATAAACAATTTATCATTGTTGGAGACTAGTAGGTCAAAAGCTTATTTACCATCTCTGTAGCAGTTATTAATTTCTTAGCCCCTCATAAAGTTTTACAAATGAAACACTAACAATATCAAAGTAACTAAATCAAGAGTTCACTCCCAGTATTTGCTATCTTGACTATTGGCTGCCCATCTTGAATGTTTTTAATCCCTTTTCCCAAATAAAACTAGGATGATTTTTCTTTTAATAGAAAAGCAATCAACACTATCAAGAAAGTACTCCACACAGAATTTTTTAACCTGAAGAGCTGCTTATTCTGTAATTGCTTAAGGTTTCAGTATGTGCAAAAAAATTCAGGAATAAAACTGTTATCAGAAAAATATTTGAACAATGGACTAAGTGATTTTTCATATCAGAGGATTTGAATGCTTATGCACAGAGTTAATTGTGAATTACTCCTGTTTTGCCAGCTTTGAATACATTCCCCTGTAGCAATTACAGGAGGGAAAAAGAAACAGTGACTGAGAGCTCACAGTTGGTGTATGTGCTGTGTCTCCCCTTTTGAGTACAGTGTTTTCATTATCTTTCCAGTTATTTCTGCCTGTAGACTATATGAAGCTAGATATTATATTGGTAGACAAAGTGAATAAATTGGAAAATTAATAAAGAGGGGAATATCAAATTAAATAATGCAGAGATTAAGAGAGACAAGGTTACTGAGACAAAATGATGACAAGGAAAGGATTATAGTCTCACACAGCAGCTCCAAAGTAGTTCCAAAAACATTCTGACTTAATGGTGAAGATACAGTAACTCCACAAATCTGTAGCTCTGTGAAGTGAAAAGGCATTGCATTCAAGGCATGAGGCTTATTTTTGTTGTAAACTAGAGAGATACTACACCTATTACATGTGCATACGTGAAATGAGGGTGGGGGAGGAAGAAGGATGACCAATATATAAACAGATTTACTGTTTCACAGAATTTTTGTGTGCCTGTGCTCATCTCTGAAATAGTAAGTACTGTTTGAAGACAGAGACTATGTCATCAGATTTAAAAGAAACAGCTTCACTGTGCATGGAACAATATGTCAAACCTATTGCTGTGAAGAAGATGGCAAGTTAGGGAATGATAAGCAAAAGGAGGGGCTGTTATTCTAGAGTCAAAATCGCAACAAAATGCAGATTTTCATTCTTTACTATTTAACAGTATAACCCAGAAGAGCACATGTTTATAAAAAACAGGTATCTTGAATTTTACTATGTTTGTCAGATATGTATTGTGGATTTGAGGGATATGTGTTGCACCCATCTCTGCTACCTAGAAGTTTGAAACTTGTCCACTCTTCGACCATCCAAGTAGAAAAAATTGTTCATTTTCAACATTGGACAGTGTTCAAAAGTTCATGGTTGACAAAGAAACGTGGTGTGCTACACCTACCCATGCTTATTATAGATGTGAATCTTAGAACTGTGATGATTTTAATGGTACCAAACTTTTCTACTGGATTGGAACCTCAGCAGTATTTCATCTGGAAAAGTCTAGCAGCAACATTAGTGCCTGCCTTTACCTCTTTCTGTAGTCTTCTGTATTTTAAATAATTTAGCAAGCTTCACATGCTGAGATAGAATTAATTTTCCTAAACAAACATTCCTCAAAAATCCTGTGGAACTTTCTCCCAAGTCCTGCATTTTCTGATGCTAAATTTCTCAAATAAGGCATGTATCCAAAATCTGCAAAATTTTATTGTGGTTTACATCTGATTTTCTTATAAGACATCTTTCCATGTTGGAGTAGGCTGTCTTCTAATTACACATAGATGTTTGGCAACATAATTTCTTGCCAAATTGTACTTCCAGCACATGATGTATTGCATAAAATCTACCCACTGAGCTTTTTACTTCACATCTTGAGGAAAATATCACATGGTTAACATTTTATCTTCATGGACTGGCATTTTACTATTTTACAAGATTTTTACTACAGTGCAGATAATATTCATACTTTCATTACCATAGGGTAAATTGCCAGTCCCCCAGTATGAGATGGTGCAGGCAAAATAAAGTTTGTGCCAGCCTCCTGAATGGTATTTGTCATCTGAAGAAAACACAATCACCAGCATGATCTTGTACTATGTATCCGTCATGTTAACACTTTTTCAGCATCCTTATCTCTACCCCCAGGAACCTGTGTTTATGATGTTCTTTCATTAACCCAAAACAACTGTGGTGAAAGGTGAGAGAGACCTTGATATGACTGAGCACACAATGGAGATTATATAGAACTGATATGCCGGATGCTCCACGATTTATTAAGCAAGACTGGTTCATGAAGCAATTATTAATTCCAAGTTGTCTGAAAATACCAAGTTCAGTATATGAGGAGAGTAATTTTTCACATCTCTACTAAGAATGAGTCTGGGTAGCAATACCCTAATGCAAAGTAATTTCACATGCATTGTTACTGCTGTGCAGGCTCTGGGTTTGTTTTGCTTCAGTAATGATGCAGTCTCTAAGAAGTACCTCATGATGGCAGGACCTTACCTGCAGAGATAAGCTGTTAATAGGTTTTCTAGAGTTCCTCACATGCAATTCAAAATCCTCTAGATTTAAATATTTGTCACCACAGAACAATCAGAATAGCTGAGAATATTTTTTCATATTGGCATGCTAGGAAGGAGGCTCTAACCATACATGGAAAGGATATTTTCTTACACTCATAGGAATTTACAAATGATTTCGAGAATGAAGTCTCTGAAATACTGTAATGGACAGAACTGACAGGTTTTTTATGCTTTTACTATATCTGGTAGAAAGATTTTATGTCTCTTTCTCCACCAAAAAATATTTTAATTGAGGCATGTCAACCTTAAGCATATTTTTAACTAGCAAATAAAATCTCCTTTTCTCCCTTCTCCTTTCTTCTTTGCATGTCATTATCTTCTTCTCCACAAAACAACTTAGTATCAGCTTCAGTCTCTTCTCAGTGTAATTATCAAATAATTAAAAGAATCACACTATTTTAACTTGCTCACTCTTTCCCTGTTACTGTCCTTCTACATATATATATCCATATGTATATATTCTCATCTATATCCTCTTCTCACCTGAAACTATAATAAATTTCATAATTACAACATGTATGAGGAGGAAAAATTATTATTAGCTTCTTTTGTCTAGAGAAGATGACAGCAGCATGGACAGAGGATTTTTGTGTCTATGGACACAGAGGAGTTTGTACCTAAGTTTGTTAAGAGGATTGATAACCATTAAAGGACAAAAATGACAGTAGAAGTTCATATAGGCAGCACTGAAAGCTTAGGAATATTTGGAACAAGTATTTTGATTCTTGACTCCATCCTCTTCTATCTTTATAATCTAGGATTTTATCAGTCTTATTTTATAATGACATGTAAATTCAGTTTCTACTGTGAAAAGGGCTGCTTTCACTGCTTTGTTTTTTAAAAAAGCACCTATAAATTTCCCCAAAAATAATCCAAGTAGCATTGTGACTATTACTGTCACGCCTATAAACCTGTATAATTTTGCAGGAGTTAAGATTTTGGAGACAGTAATTACTGCACTGAAATTTTCAGATAAATTATATTTCTGTAGCAAGAGATTCACAGATGCCGTACTAATTTTGGTTGAGATGGAATCTGGTGTAGAATACTAAGGTAGCCTGCTGTAATGTCATACCTAGTGCTAACTAGATTATTGTAAACATCAGAGATAGATCCCTTTCAATTAAATGTTTGTTGTTTAAATTAAATGTTGCTGTTGTTTTGGGGTTTTTTTTTGAAAACTATTCTTGAGAATTTTAAATTGCAAATTCTCTTCTAGTTATAGAATATTTAATCATTCTCCATAAGTATAAGACCAATTTGTCTTTTTTTAAGTTAAAAAAGTAATCTTAAACTGAAGATTACAGAGCTGTAATTTCAATGGAAATTCAATGCAATCCTAAAAGTGATAGCCGTGAGCTGAAACATGCTTTGTTTTGACTTGTAGAAGGAAAAGTCTGTGCCTTATCTCTGAAAACCCTCTAGACATCCTCTTTTTTGCTCTTAAACCCCCTGTCACTGGCTGAGGGGGAAATTGCTTTTTCAGATCCTATAAATAAATTCTGCTTGTGCAATCACGTACTGTTAAGCAACAGAAGACAGTCCTTCTCCCGAAGGTCAACTGAATTGCTTGCATAAGGTTCACAACCCTCACTGGCCCAGTAAATGACTCTCTCAAAACTGGAAATTGTTCCCTCTGTGCCTCTGCAATAGGATGGTGAACCTTAATAGTATAACCAAGACATGCATGACTTGCAAACCTTTACCACTGCCTCTCAAAATCTCTCAAGTAGTCATGATTAATTAATTGACATATGTGGTTTGCTGGGCAGCACAGTAAGAAGGTCCAAAGCATCACAGCATTTATTTTGGAGCCTGAAGAGTAAATAGAATTACAGCCATTAGGATTTGAGGTGCATTTGAAATTACAGTGAGGCTATAGCATACAATCCATGTTGTTGTTTTAGAAGAAGGAAGGACACTGCTGAGATTGAAAAGGTCAACAAAATGATAGCAACTAATTCAAAAGCAAGAAGTCAGTGACTAAAGTTATAAGAAAGGGATTAACCCATAAGCAATTTAGGCAGAATATTTTTTTTAATGCACAAAGGTTAGTTGACATACAGGATGAAGTAAATTGGCAAGGTCAGCATCAAATAGGCTAAGAAATCAAAAAGTAACAGGATTATGCTCCCAAACACAAATTCATATAATGACTAGCATTGGGAAAAAGATGCCATAACAGCAAAAGATTATGTCATTTTGCAAAGTTTACAAACACAGGATAGACATAAAAGTGAAGGTACAGACTGCCTTTGTTCTTATGTCAAGTGCCAAAGTACAAATCCAGATGTCAAAGCCTGGCAAACTGTGATGCAATTTCAAGGCAAGGCATTTGCCAACAGATATTGGAAGCTCTTTTTATACTGATGTAGGGAAGTGAACCTTTGAAGCTTTGGTATGAGCCATAAACTTCATTTCATAGAATACCAGTCCCTCTAAAACACTGAATAAAGAAGGCTCTGCAATTCTCCTTGCCAGTGATAAACTTGTGGTATTTGGTATGAAATTAATCAATAATTCAATGCAAGTTGGAGGAATGGGACACACTGAAAACCACCACAGGGTTGAAATTCCTGGAGAAGACCATACCAACTAGAGAATTATGAAGAGGACTTTACCTTTTATTTACTGTAGCAAGTACCAGAAACACAAACTTTGGAAGGACATTTGGAGAAAAAATTCTGATAATGGCCCACAATGCTTTTCCTCATAGTTTAATTAATAACTAATATTTATTAATGAAATGCACCAAGAAAGCTTATAAAAACTAAAAAGTGAAGAATTTTTCCATTAAAACCAAAATTTGAGCTCTGCTTCTCAGAAATTTTTGTGTGGTGTATTTATGAGTATATACATGTGCACACACACAAACAAACACATAAATTTTATATTAACAGAAGGCAAAGTGGAAAGTGTTGCTAAACATTGCAAACTAGTCTGAGACTGAAAAATTTTGTGCAGGTTAACTGGTGACAGGAAAAGGACACAGATTAAAAGAAAAAAACACTCAGAATTTACTGAAAGATATAAAACTAGCTTCATATTGACTTATCTAAACAAAGGAAGTTGGTTCTTGTGTGGCTCCAGAACTATGATGTGACAGAGAATTTAAATTATTTCCAGAAAGAGTTAGAATATGGAAAAATCTGTAGTGGTTAAAATTTGAAATCGTAACATACAGCACAGCGAGCAGTGTATGTCATGGGAAACACAGGAATCTAAAGTAATGTCAACATTTGGAAAAAGATGCAAGATGAGCTCACGAAGTAGAGCAGAGAGGGTGCAGCATTAGCCCAGAGAATTTTTTCTAAAAGAGAAATAGGGTGTGTTACAACAGATTGTTCATGCTGTTTGACATGAGGAATCCATTGATTTTTAGAACCAGATAAGCAAAACAATGATACTGATTTTGAAGTAGTCATAGGTAAATAGATGAAAGCTGAACTTTACTGTTGTAATCAGATTCCAATTAAACACACAAACTCTATACCTAAGCAGAAAGTTATAAATAGCTATATTTGTAAAATAAAATTTAAAAAAACCCAAAACACACCAGGGAAGAATAAGACCAACCCCAAGATCTTTGCCCTCCTGCTTTTCCCAGGAGATTCTCTTGGCTACAAGACAAAGAGCAAATCAATACTGGGAAAGATGGCTGCTGTACCTATGGCGCAAGTAGGAAGCGAATAAAAGTGATATAAGGTTTGACATCAGTAAAGAAGAAAATTTATGGAAGAGATGGGTAGCCTGTATGCGCTAGCAATCTGGAGGCAAAAAGAAGATATATATACATGTTTGATTCTTGCTTTGGGAATAACACTATTTTCTCAAACTGCTTTTGGGTTTTATTTAGTATACAAGGTATTCAGATGGAAAATACAAAAAAACTTCCACAGGATGTTTATCATGGTTTACAGAGGGACTGTAACTTTTTACAGGAAAAAAAAAGCAGTAGAACATGATCATCTGTGTTAAGAACCAACAGTCCTGGATTAAAGCTAATCCTATAAAACATACATGCACACAATGGAAATGTCATTTGAGGGACAGATGTTAAGAAACAAGAAGGTAAGATTGATGCTGTTCCAAGTATGTCTCTCCCTAGGGACTAATATAAGCCACAAACATTCTTTGGAATTTCAGAATGCAGAATGAATAGCCCAAATAAGTAGCATATAGCTTAACAGGTCTGTGACAAAACTTAGAACAAAAAATAAACAGTTAAAACACTTAACTAAAGCAACAAACTTTTCACTAAGATATGACAACAAAACCTATAAAGCCATTACTGATAAAACTGAAGTGCTTTAGGGACTGATTAAACCTAACTCAATTGTTCACTAGCTCAGTATTGAGCATTTGACATCTGGCTGCTTTTTTTGGGCGTATTTGGGTGCAAGGTAGAGAACCACAGGATATGGTATGTGTCAGTGGAACATTGTTACTGCTGTTCAGAAGCTCCCACAGTGGATGCTGTCAAGGGGATTCCTGGGCTCCCATTGAGGTTGCACCCAGCAGCCTGACTACCCTGTCAAACCGTCTGCTGGCCTTATTAGCTCACCTCTGTCTGCCCTTTGGTGCTTAAGGTAGTGAAAGAGTGTCTAATTGCAGTAGAGGTTGTTTCTGCTGTAAGAGACCTAGAATTTGTAATTTTTATGTTAAATTGAAAATGGATTTTTTTGTGTTTTGTTACTAGTGGACTTGCCGTATAATTGCCTAGAGAATGATCAAGAAGTTTATCATAGTACACATGTAGGCAAGGTTGCCCAAAAGGTACACCTAAATACAAAGCACATCAAGGCTGACCAAAAAGAAAGAGAAGGTGAGTGACTTTCCTAATGTAGCAGATCAGGTCAGGCACCGCAGCAGGAATAGCAGCATCCTGTTCTTTGAGCTCTGGACATCATTTTACCAAACTTCACTGCCTCAAAGGCAGAGTGTCATTCATCATTCTTTCAGGTATGTCCATGTGCACCTTTTTACTTCCCCCTTGTTGAAACTAGTAGCATTCAGTGGAAGGTCTTATTTAAAAAGGCATAATAAAAATCTTTCAGTGACATATAATGTTCCACTTTTCAGTATTTGTTATCATTCTGTGTGCTTAGTAAGTCTTACTATTGCCTAAAATATTCAGTTGAGACCTGTTATCAGGATTGCTGCATATCTTTCTGGTGTGGTTATGCCAGGAGGAGGACAAAAAAGAATCACTAAAAGGCAGATCTGTAAAAAAGGGATCCTGCATTTTCTCTAATAAAAATAGACATTACTTATTCTCCCTTCAAAAAAAAAATTAAAAAATAATTAAGGAATCTTGAGCAAATTAGCAATGCTGAATTCTTCCAATACTGTGTCAGATCAGCATCTGGCCAACATACTAAAATATAACAAATATAAAACACTGTAGGCACAGTAAGTCACAATTCAAGGTGGTTAACTAGATGTGAAGAGGGCAAAGGACGTATCTTCCAAGAGTGACAAGGAGTGCTGGTCATACTAGGTCTGATCAGTACTCTGGCTTCACAGAAGTTTGAATCCATAAGATTAGGGAAAAGTCACTGGTATGAAGATGCTTTAACAAAGCTGAAGCTACTCCAAAGAGCTGATTCCTGAAGTGGATTTAATAAACTTCACTGTGAATCATTCTTCTAAGAAGAGAGAAATTCAAAGGGAAGATCCTGGGTGGAGTTACACTAATTGAAAACAGCTAACAATGTGGTAGAAAGAAAGATTCAGGTATCCATGAAATGTAGAAATTAGTAACTAATTGTAATGGACAAATGCCCAGGTCACTTTACTCACTGGTCTGCAATAACTACTTCAATGGTTTGCTAATTTAAAGCCAACATGAGATAATCTATTTCTAATTGAAAACAGAAAGAAGCAATGGTACTGTTCTTAACTAAATGAGCCAGGATCGGTCTTTTTTGGCCTCTTAGCTCTGCCACAGATTTTTTATGTGACCTTGGACAAGCCTCAATCTTTCAGTTCCTTATCTCTGAATTGGGGATTATATTCCACTGCTTCACAGAGGTACAGAGAGATAAGCATTTGTGCAGATAATATGATGATAATATCTCAAATACAAAAATAAATTATTAGAGCTATTATCTTCATGGCATGGATAGAGATCCTGTATGTATTTGCATCACATTTACCACAGTGCTGGCTCAGACCTAACCAGAATCTTTAGATGCAATCATGATATATAGAAATAATGGTAGAAATAACTGTTTCAGCACAGGAAAAAACTAATGTACAAATGAAGGAGGAGAATCAAATGAAGATGAGGCTGTTCACATTGCAGAAAAGTCCTTCACAAATATTATTTTGAACACCAGTCATTGAATAGAAATGTAAAGTTAAGGAAATGACAACTGAAAGACTGAAAAGTATTAGTTTCTGAAAGAATTTTATTAAACCACAAAAAATTCAATTCACAATCACCAGCCTGGAAATTCACAACAGTGTGAAAAATGCTGGACTTAAACATGAATCTTTTCAGATTAATTCAGTTTCTAAACTGCTAAAAGGATTTGGCCAAATCCCTCTGTCTCCCCAAAGTGAACCACCATCACAAATAGCAGTGGTTGTCACATCATGGTCACTTCAGGGAGATACCAGCTACTGGTTAGAGACCACAGCTACAGTAGTAAGAAATTTTCTTTTCACTTTTAGTAGTATACGTTGGAGAGCACTCCTTGGGGACATGGGTCCGCTTAGGAAAACATTTCATTATATTAGATAATAACCTTCATACAGTCAGTATGAATTATACAGGGGAGTTCATAAAACCTCACTGCTATTAAACAATGGATTTTTTTGATAAATTTTTGTATAGACATACTGGTTTCTTTTCCATTAAATTATGCAGGGCTTCTGCATAATGCTTAGGGAAAAGCTATTTTTCTGTTAATCTGGCATGATTCATTAACCTAAGGAAAATACACAGTGTACAACAGCTTTCATGCACCAAGTGCTTTCTCTCTGACTGAGAGAGCTGTACTTTTCTACACTACAAACACGTCCAAAGTACAGGCCAGATCATGAAGTTATAAATCAGGTATTCCCCTTCACTTTACAATCAGGTAAATCCAACTATGAAAACAAAAATGAGAAAAATTGTGGGCAGTGTTCATCTTAGGACCACACTTAGGAGAGACCTTCCGCAAGATTTCACTGTTACATGGATGACTTTTGGAAGAAGGCTCATTTGTGCTGTAAAGAAATGTATACCTTTTTTTTGTCATTGATGAAATTATTATTGCGTGGACATTCTCATACTGATTCACAAAGGAAAGCAAAACAAGGATGAGGGTAAAAGCTTGCATTCCCAAAACAATGACTTATGAGAAAATGGCATTCATGCAGAACTACTAAGTAGTACATGGAATGTAGTACTTTCCATTTCCTTGCAATGCCAAACATATGCTAATATTTTCTACTTAATTTTGGCTATTAATAAGACATGGGATCTGGATAAAATATATTTAAAGATAAATCTTTGTTTTCAAGGAATCCTATTAATCATGGTGCTCAATCTTTTCAAATAGTAATTATAATCTCTCTAGTCTAAACACTATTTTAATCTTTAAGATGCTAGTATTAGTGTTTCTGCAACATCATAATTCTAGTAAGTAAAAAAAAAGCATGAGGCAGACAGCAGATATTTACTCTGATGACTGAACCTGTTATGATAAATAATAATGCCTCTTTAGCAAACTTTGATATATATAGGGATAAAACCAAAAGGCAAATCAATTCTATTCATTTAGCTGGTCATCAGAAAAGGGATTTAGACTTCAGAAAAAAAGGGCTGGGGAAGCACAAACCAAGTTGAATGTCCCTAGAAATTCAACACCTCTTCTGATTTTTGAAAATTCCATTTAAACTTTCATATACTCAGAGCTTAGCAAGACTTATGTGCAAACACAATCGTCTATAAGGGACTCCTCTGTCTGACAGAAATCAACAACTCCTCAAAGTAATATCTAATATCTGAAATTATAAGAACTTCTAACAGATGACAGGAAAGCTAAGAATATAAGGAAATTATGTAATTAGAATCCATGTTGATTCAACTTAAATCCACTTGCTTGCATGTAAGACTTGATAAGAAGTTACTTTTATTAAGTGAAAAAAAGATTGTTTCTGGTAAACTTTTTTTTAATCCACTCCACTTCTCATGATACTCTTTAAGACTTGTGCTATTGTTTTGAAAAAATGAACTGCTTTTTTCCATTTTCAAGGAGATGTTATCCAGAGAACTTCTTCAGAGTGAATGAATTTCAAACGCATCAGGAAAATATTGCTATAATGGTTTTGAAATGAAAAAGCAACTTCTAAAGAAAAAATAAACTTTTTTTCCCAAAAATATTTTCCTTGGCTCTTTGTGGAAAGTGTGAGTTTTTCAGTTTAGCAATCATTACAGAAGCAGAACTGCAAACAAATCTTTCATCTTCCTATGCATGATCATTCCAGAGGGAGAAGAATCCCTTTCTTGTACTTAAACCTAGTTAGCGAGTGATGAACTTTCAAGATGAGAGGAAGACAAATTGACTGTCCATTAGACAAATCCATGAGACTTTGTGACACTTCAACAGAGTATATATTTTTGATATGTAAAAATATACCACTGAGAGTATTTTGAATCACATCTAACCCAGCACCATCTTGAGGGTTGTTACTAGGGCAGAAAGGCACTTCTGACTTAGATTGCTGGAGAAAACAAATACTGCTTAAGACTTTTAAACCACTGCATCTAAGAACCGTAACAAGTGTAACTGGAATAGATACCTTTCATAAAATGACAGTTAAAAATAATCCACTAATAGATTCTCTAGCAGCTCCTCCTACTACTACTTCTGACTGGGATTTTTTCTTCTCCTGTCAAAGGCCTTGCCAGCTCTGACAATCTCCCAGCTTCCTCTCGTCAGAATGACACTTAGGGAGAAAAAGAAAAAAAGAGGAAAAATCTCAGTTGGGCAAATTATCACCATTCTGTAAAAAGAAAACAAAACTCACAATGTTAAATATGAACAAGCTGAACTTATAGTTTGCAGTAATTGCACATTCTTTGAGCATTTAAACTTTTTACAAAGTGAATAACATTCAGCAGGGAAACTTAAAAACTCAGATTCAACTTTTAAGATTTGGTGTCTACAAGTCAGTAATGATTAGGCTTGTTCCCTTCGGGAAAGCAAAACCCAAAGGAGGACACAGTGCCAGTGTCTGAGCAGCCATGGAGAGATTAATTTGTACTGAAACTTCAATATTTTTTCAGGATTGAAAGAACTCGAACTTTGAGATGAAGGGGAAAAGCAGCACAAAGAAATTAGTCACTCATTCTATATCTTTCTTTAGAAATAACCCAACAACATGCCTGAGTGACCTTACTCATTTGCTGCATTAACTCCTTTAAGCAATCAGCTATTGCCATTCCCTGACCTTCCCTGACTACTCTATTAAGTTGGAGGCAATCTCCTCGTCAGACAGCGTGTAGCTGGTGAACTGTCACCTCCAGTCCTTTACCACATGAATGAAAACTTCACTAGGAAACTCCATTCCTTTTATATCCATATCCAGCCACCATCTATTCATGGTCTGTCAAAATTTCTTTTGCATTTGCAAATTTTTATTTTAAACTCCTAGATTAGTTTAGGAATCTCTAGGGTCTCATTTATACTCCACAGTGCATTGTGGGTCTTTTCTTCATTACGTTTTTTTTTAAAGATCCAATCCCTAGAGAGTAAGGTCACAAGACTCACTAACTATTGTGTTTAGTAACACAAAGACAATTCTCTGTTCTTCTATAATTCAGCAAAGCTTTAGTCAGGGAGATTTACATACTGAAATCCCTTGGCAATAGAATTCATCAGCCCCTGGAATTATTAGAAATGAACAAGGGCATGCATTTATCAGGTTGTGCTACATCCTTTTTTTGCCCTGACAGACTTGCTCTATAACAGCTCGCTGTTAGAGAGTGTATCAATCACATACCATTTAAACTGCAATTGAACAACAAAATAGAAAAAAAGAAACATTCATTTATGATAGGGAAGGCTGGAAGTGGCTTTTTCTTCTCCGTAAGTTATGTTGTTTTGATCTGTTCTGTATTATTCATATTGGAAAAGTACTATTTTACTTGAATCCCTGAAGATTTTAGGTATCAAAGTAAGCTTTACGACAATATTTTGGTGTAAAGTCTTCTAAATCTTGGTCATTAAAAGGCAGTCACATGGTTTCTGAGTGAGATTTTAGCAATAAACATACTTAGAGATGTTTGTACTGTACACTCATAATGATTGCTGAAACAATGCTTGTAAGAATGGACTAACTGCCTAAATGCAGTGATTAATTTCCAAATCTTTAACTAACTCCTCTGCTACTTTCAGGATCTATGAAATAGTATTATTTTTAAAAGAGTTTCTTTTCTCAGTAGCATACTTGACTTCCTGCGCCATAATTCTGCAAGGTAGCTTACATGGACACGAGGAAAAATTTTACAGCTGATCTTAAGAACTGATCAAGGACTTTACTGTTTTAACTAAGATTAGCATCACTGTCATGAGAATAGTTTAATATCTAACCTCACATAACTGTTCTTAGCTCATTGTGTTAATTTTTTGGCAAACATTTTTAATGGTGCAAAACCTAGCAAGATCATGGATAGTATTTGCAACAGGTTATGGATTAACAATTCCCTCAGTGTATTCTCAGAAGTGACTATTGAATTGGTGTTTGTTGTCATGCTGTTTTCTCAGATATTTTGAAGGCTAATTCTCCCCCTATTTGCTCAAAATTTATATTAACAGAATTCTGTTAATATAAATATAAACTCCTAATTCAGAGTTATGTTTCAGATTTTAAAATTGCTGCCATAGTCAAAGGCCTGCCCAGAAATACAGAACCCCATTGAAGAAGGCTCTGTACATGTACAGAAACTGTCATAATGACAGTAAGAAACTGTCATTATCTTGATACTGATTTCTTGGTTGTCTACGTAATAGGTGCTCTGAAAATGTTAGTATTGTCATTATAAAGAGATGAGACAGATGTACAATAAAGTAGACAGACAATTTAATGCAAAAACTAAGTATCAGCTAAATGCCCTAGGGTACCTTTTAACCTATATATAAGTCTTAACAGAAGCAAAAAGTAGACTTAGGGGCAGGTAAGTTTAACAGAATACCACTTCTTCCTACATATTTTGATCAGCAAGAAACTATCTGCCAGTTTACACACAGTCTCAGTTAGTCCCTTTGAGCTGTTGGATTTTGAGCTCCAGGACAGCAAGGGAGATGGAATACTTCAGTATCAAGTGGTACTCCAAATCTCGTCCTCTCTGTATTCAGACCTAGGAGATCCAATATATGCTTAAATGAAACCACATGGTTTGTTTTTTTTCGGCTGTATCTTGTAAAATTCAGTAATGTGGCATACAGGAATTAGTTAAAAATGACTTGTGGTTTCTTCATTTTCCAAGCCTCATGACATTTTCATGCTTTGATTTTCAGAGACCACATGTAGCATTAGAGGATAAAAGAAGTTTCCTTATGTTTAACCCTTTCCCCTACATAACGGCATACATCTTTTCTCTGGAAACAGATTCCCCCTTTAATGGCAATCTATTTACAAACAGAATGTGTTTACAAACAGAAAATACAACTACCTGTGGACATATTATCACAGTTTTTCAACACTGAAAGCAATGACTGATGATTTGACCAAAGACTACAATCTTTGTACAGCACTGGTAAGTTTACCTGAGACTACCAGTCTGTAATGTTATTACAGCAGTCTTGCTGCTTCTACATCAGGCAGTCATGATCACCTCAGACCAGGTGGTACATGAAACATTACCAAATAAGCACAATAGAAATGGAGCACTGGATCTGCTTTTAAGTTATGACCAAGATATGTAAGAAATGACAAACCTCAAGCAGACTGACAATGATGAACTTGCGGTCATCCAGATGTTCAGACTTTTAGTTCAGTTTTTTCCCAGTACTGGGAATGATAGTGCAACATTTGGCTGGTGATCACATCCCTGTTCTTGGCGTTTTGATGGAGCTCAGGGGAAATGGCAACATGTAATGATACAATTGGAATGCCCAGCCTAGCCAATGCTCAAAATAGCTTTTTATGGCACGGGATCAATACAAAGCTGCATCTTCTGCATTGAACATCATGTCTTTTCATGAGCCTTTTTTGTTTCAGGGAAATAGCTTCATTGATGTCTATGTGCCAACATTAACGATGCGCCTATGACAGTGAAAGTTCACAAATGGAGAAATGGTTAAGGCAGCAAAGAGGCAATAAGCAATAAATAGTGAGAGAACAAAGGAAGGCATAAATAGATATTAAAGACAACTGGTTTAGTTCTGCTTAGTGGGGAGATATGAGTTCCAAGAATTATTTGATGAAGTGGTAAATGGACTAAAATTTTGTATTGCAGAATTTATAGTAACAAGATATTTCTCGAGCTGAAAATACAGATGATTATTATACAAAGACTAGTTCTGATTAACATGTTCATACCAGATGTAGAAGTAACACTTTTCCTGACTACTGCAAGAAAAAGGGAGTATTTACTTTTATCTCAAACAAGTTTAATATGAAGGTGAATAATAATTATTTTTTTCACCTGACTGGAGAAAAGTGCCTGTTTTTAGATGAAATTTTAAGAGCCATGAGTATCTGTCTACAGAAATACGGTAACAGAGTGATGAAGGTGAGTTCCACTACCTTGTACAGAAAAACAAAGAAACAAAACATTTCCTCATACTCTTCTTGTGGAACCCGTACTGAATTAATTTTCAAGTTTTAAATTATGCATATCCTTAAGAATTTTTCAGTGAAAACAGAAGCTTTAGTGTAATGAACCTAGTGAAAGATGATTATTTGTTACTAGAATCCATATGGATATCCCAGAATCTAAATGTGTCTGATTTTAAAGATATTGGTGTAAGGTATATATTACTTTCATCCAGAATGTTCATGTTAGTATTACTTATTCTAGTCACTTGCAACATAAGCTTCTGAACATTCTCTGGTACAAAAACCTAACAACCCTGATTACAGCCAGCTATATGTAATAAAGTCTTTAATTAAGTAGTGCAAGTGATCTCCATGAGCAGTTTTGGGATGGGAAGGTGGGGAGAATGGGATTACAACCTATGGTACTAAATCAACACACACCATTACAGGCACATATGGTGCAAGCGGAATTCAGTAGAAGTTTTAGACATCTGAGGCCAGATCACCCCCACTGCTATAAAAGTTATCCATTAAAGGATAGGAGTAAAGGTCATAGTAGCTTATGCCAAATATAAAAATGAGAGCTAGAGACAGGAAACAGTGTTCAGATGTTACTGATCTTTATACCTGTTTTATGTCTACTTTGGGTCTTCCATTTGTTCAGACACTGCACACAGGACCTGCTTTGTCCATGTCAGATATAGCCTAGGCTCATTTTATAAAAGCCATCAAAGCAACAGCATAGCAGATGATAAAAAGCTGTGTGCTTTTGCTACATGGTATGTTGCAAATTATCATATTTGTAAAGATGAATTAGCAAACATTATTTTGCAGTTGCCCTACTCTCATTCTTTTAGGATATTTTAAAATAGAATCCTCATCATCCATATGCAGTAACAAAATATAAAACATCTCATTTCTCCAAGACAGAATAAAGTGAAACTAACAGAACCAAGAAACAGGACAAAGTTTCCAGCTGTGCTTTTCCAACTGAAGTGGCAGAAAGGTCTATTTGGCTATGTGCAGTGAACAGTGGGTACTAGGTCAGGATGAAAAAAACCAGAACATTACTTCATCAAAGTTAGCTTAGAGCTTGAATGTAAGGAGGGGAGTTTATACTTTAAAAAAAAAAATCAAGACAGGACACATGGAATGTTCAGCATGATTCTGCCACTGTTGCACTATGACATCAATTGCTGCAAATCTCATGTTGTCAATGAAAAAAAAATTAAAAGGAATGAAAACATACAAAGATTATATAAAGGTAAAAAAGATGGAGAATGAAGAACTATGGACAGTATAGAACTACAACATTATAGCTTCTCTACCTGGTTCATAGCTTTAATGTAAGGCCATAGTGCCACTTTTCAGTTCCATGGCATCCTCCAAGCTCTCAGTGGTTTGGCAGCTGTTTGAAAATCTACGTAGGCAAGAGGGTTGTTACTATATTCACTGTGAGGTCTGAACCCTGGGAAAAAAGGCTATCCTACTGCTAAAAAATTGGATACAGAAAGAAAAATTCCAGGTCCTTTTTCAGCTAGAGATCTTTTAATACGTTACTTGTAACAATCAGCAGTGATTAGAGTCCAAGAGAGATCCATGTTCCAGGTGCAAGACCCAAACACATACACACTACTTTTAGCTGGTGTCAGAGGACCATTGATTTCATCAGGTAAGGAGCAGCTTCCTATTGAGAGGATATCTTTATCCAACAGAGATTACTATGTACATTCCTTAACTTAAAAACTGCAACCCAGACAATCTACCGAGTCTTAAGGAGGCTAACAAAATGTTTTGTCAAAATCACCCAGTTTGAGTGGAGTAAGATTTTCCCCAACCCATCTTAAGGGTCATGGAGGTAAGAAGTGAACTGAAATAAATTTCAAACTTGCTAAAGCAAGCTGTTGACTTTCAAACAAAACTTCCTGACTGAAAAACAGGAGAAAATAATCGATTTCTGCATTTATTGTATTCCCAATTTTCTTCTACTAAAACCATTTTCTGCATATGGAGGCTAAACTTCTCAAACTTTCTGCACCATATTTGACCTATAGATAAATACACAAAGACTGTTTTTTATTAACAAATTCCTTAGCTTTTAAAATAAGTGCTAATATAATCACTGTCATCCACCTGGGAAAAGTGAGGAAATTAATATAATACAATCATTACATCTGGTGTTGAGGCTAGAGTACACTTGCTTTAAAATGATAGATTTACAGATTTTGCATTCTAGTAACCATTGCTTACTTCATATCTGCAGGTTTCATAATTATGAGACACAATATTTCTGCTAGTCCACAGCAGTATCAGATTGCATTCATCCACTGTATAGTATACTCAACAAATGCAGAAAGCACTCCAATGAAAATAAAATGTCAAATCAGCACTGTACCTGAAAACATTTACTCTTTTCATCAGGAAAACTAGTCTACAAAGAGAAATGCTATTGATCCCAGGTTCAGCATGGTATGGCTATGTAATCATCTTATGAATATGTGGTGCATTTGCAGAGAGTATCTTGCAGAAAGGGCTGCTGCTGCAGCCAGCCAGTTGTCCTTAGGGCAAGTTGTTTCTGGTGTTTCCCTGTTCTGCAAATATAGTAGCTGATATCTGAAAAAGTTCCACTAGTTAAAATCCATGGAGGAAAGATGAGGGAGTAAAATAGGGATGGATCAAATCTCAAGAGGTCTCTGGGTAGGTGGTAAGACACAGGCACAGCCTGACCACAGAGATAAACCAAATGGAGAAGAGATAATGAGAATTTACAAAGAAGTGGTTGTTAACCACGGGAAGAAGCAGATGTGGATATAAGTATACAGAGTATTCCCTGCTTTGAAGCATATCTGCTTCCTTATAGTTTTGGTTCTAAATACATATCTTGCTTTTAGAAAGTAATTCAGTAATTACTTATCATGAATATATTTTCCAGAGGGGCGGAAAAGCTAGAGACAACAAAGCTGACTTGGGGCTGCTAAGGCAGCTCTGATAAATCACAGGGGACTGCAGTCTGTGCATGGTGGGAACGGCATGTGAGTCAGCTTAGAGGTGATGGATGCTTGCAGTTATTTATTCTGGAGGATGGCAGGGTGAGCTGGAAGTGCAGTTATCCCTGTGACTGCAACAAATCTTCTGATAAATAAAGTCTGTATTTTAAGTCAAGTGATGTTGAAAAGCCAATGGATGCATTCCCTCCACCCTTGTCCACCCTCCCACCCCTCCATCACATTTTTCTGTCCTCTTGTTTAAAAGAGAAATTGCCAAATGTAAATGTATTTGACAAGTAAGTAGCAAACCATAACTACAAATAGGTAATCTAACATCAAAACTAAAAAGTTAAATCAATACAGAGTGGTTAAAGTACCCAGCTACCCAAAGCAACTTTCTGTAATACTAATATGAAGAACTAGAATGCAGGAAAATTTTATCACTCAGACAAATTTTTGTATCTAATACAAGCTACTCTAGTTCTTATGATTTCATTTTTGGCAAGGTATTACTTTCCAATGTCAAGGACATGAAGGCACTTGCTGTTGCTCAGTTGCTGTGTTAAAAATATTATCTGATGCTTCCTACAACTAAGAAAGCAAATAAGCTTCAAGGGCTCAGATAAACATCACATATTAAGTAGAAAAAGCAGAAGGAAACTGTGATTACAGGGCAGTTTGCAGCCCCAGTAAATAGCAAAAAAACAACCCCAACACTCCAATTCTGATTTACTCCTTGGCAATAGAGAGCTCTATCACAACTCCTAGCTGCATATGCAGACTTGCAGAAGTCACAGTGTTTCTTCAGATATAGCTATAGATCAAGATATTGCTCTTTTAGTAGCTCTTTTAATGTTTTGAAATCTTTGTTTTTATTTCCCTATTCCCTAATACAGGATGAAGTGAAGATGATGGCAGAGAACACAGATCACAACCAGTATTCCCTACAACAGCTTGGGTAACTGGCACTGCTGGGATTCGGGGAATCATGCTGCTATCACTAATATCAGGTAACACTTCACACAGACCTCACACACTCCTGTGGTCTCTCAGAGATGGGTGACCAGAGCACTCATTGAGAGGGCAATCCTAGCTGGGGTCATAGACTCCAGCAAATGTTCATAGACAAGCTGTTCAGTACCACCTGGGTCAAAGCAATTTCTAAATCTCTTCTTTGCTATATGCTTTACTGTACATTGTCCTCTGAACCCACCTCTGCAGGGCTGCAAGGGTAATGTAAAATGGAGGGGGTGATGTTTTGTAAAAGCACATACAATACACAATGTGTATTGTAAAATACACATACTTCAATACACATGTCAAAACACATGCTGCCTGCTTCGTTTTTCTTGCAAAAAAGCAAATATAGTAACAGCATAAAAAAAAATACAGCTCATTTCAGACAGACAGAAGAATTTTAGCCTTCTCCAATATCTGAGTCACCCTTTATCCCAGGCTCAGCTGGACAAGAGCATAATCTCCTTCAGACCTCCATATAGCTGGTTGGAGATTTGTGTTTTTGAAAAAAGCGGGGATAATGCAGGGAGATAAGTTACATGTGTCCAATGCCGTAGAGCAAGTTGCTACTGATTAGTGATCTTCTGTAATGGTAATGCAGCGTAGTCTTTGGGGGATTGAAATTGATCTCTTTTGAAGATATACAGTGTGCCCCTTCATTGACCCAGCCTCTGAGGCTGCAGAGTGTACTAACAACAGAGGACAAGAGAACAACTTTGAAGGTGGTTTAAATCAACAATAGTAGTTTAGGTTATATTAAGAAAATTTTGGCCTACCAGTGTTTTGCTATATCAATGCTATTTTACTTACTAGCTGTAGATAAGGACAATTTTAAATCCTAGGTGTCTGGGACATTTACATTCTAATTATTAGAGTAACTAAAACTTTTTACATTGACTGCTTATTCAGTTGCATGGATTCTTTCCATGAAATCTTGAAAAACCACACTGAGCTGTACCAATCCTCACAAAAGTTTGTTTGCACTAATCTTAAAAGTTTCAGTGATGAGGACTCTGCTGATTGTCTAGTTATTAATTTCCATTACTTATTCAAGCAAAGAGATTTTTGCATCAGAAATGGTGAATGCAGTTCTGATAGTTGCTGCCGGATTAAGCAGTCACAGGAAGCCACTTGCTTATACTTATAGAAGGCAGCTGAAACTGAACTCAGCTGTGGAGGGAAGAGACATGTTCTCAGTGCTGTGGTTAAACACATGCCAAGAAGAACTCCTTTGTTCTTTGTCTTGTGCCCTTCAGATTCTCTTGGTTTAAACCAAATGATATTGAATGTGTTAAACAAACAAGCAAAGAACATGCTATCTGCATAATCCAAGGCAGCCTGAGACAAAAGCCGTGGGAAGGAATTATCCTTACATTTCATCTGACATTTTCTTTTAAGTATATAGATATTGGTTGCTAATTTACAGCCCCGTGGAGGCTCCCACTATTTCTGAGTCTCTCCAAAGTCCCATTCTACTGCTAATAAAGAGCTGTGGTTTCAAACTTCATCATCACAATTTCTGCCTGGATATCAATTAAAGGTCCAGAACATGGTGAAAAAGATGGTGATAATAAACATAGAATTTATTAATCTAGGTTAAGAAAAGCAAGATAACTATCCACAAGCTTACAGTTTTTCCTATAATTTGCTGATAAACTGCTTGTATTCAATTAAAATGCTACCTGAAAGCCTGGTTTTCCACAATGGGGAACATTTGTTACAAATTATAGACCATTGCTATTTTACACAGCACAGGAATGTTTTCCTCATTGAGGATGGACTCCTGAAACATTCAGAATCAAGAGAGTTTTAAGAAAAAAAAGGATCCAAGAGGCTGCAGAATTTACAGGGCACTGACTATTTGTCTGCTGTGCTTAATCCTGATAAAAATCCTTTTGGCCAGGCTATCCAAGCTCCTGTATTCTCACCACACTCATATAGCTCAAGCACAGAGAAATTTACTAAAGATGATATCTGATTAATCTTTTTTAGTACATGATAACTGTGATTGCCAAGAAAGCACATTGTATGAGTGGTTCCAACACAATCACATACATTGTTCTAATGTAGCAACCGTATCTTGTCTATTGCTGCTGCTTATTTCAGGAGCTTCATATGTTCTGTTGTAAATGAAGGCTGTAAAAAATGAGCACAAATCTACATGCAGGAGTATAGTTTGCCAACTCACACTCAAGCACAATTCCAGCTCTGAAGGACAGTGTGTTGATGACTGCTGTGCAGCCAACCCACCTGTCAAGACACAAAGAGAAGTTACTTAAAATAAAGAATGCCTGGAGTAAATCAAATATTGATGAAAGGAGGTCTTAATCACCTGCCTCCAGCTCCACAAGGCACAGCAACAGTTGATTTCAGACTTACTTACTGAGCTCCTTTCACCTTTTCTCTCTTCATTAATTTGCTGGGAAAAACTAAAAGGATGGATAGGAGACTTGACTAAAGGCCAGATGTTATTGTAAGTACTGCTGATTCTAATAATCCTCCCCTTTACCTTCCTAACTAAGCGAAATCTTACCACATGCACATCTACCATGCACAATGAACAAAGCATAATCATGGCACTACCTTTGCATTATTAGACACAAGGATGTGTTTATTGAGCATTTTATCAGATGTGTTTTTTCTGGAGTAAGCAATTGGTGTTGAACTCTATAGCTCTTGATCTTGGGAGATTTCACCTTGAGTGCAGAAAGAACGAAATCTCTAATCAGGTGGTTTATGTTTGTCTGCTTACTCAGCTCTATTTGCTTGGGGCAGCTATGGGAGAGAGTTTGGAAAATAACAGAGTCATGAACACATAGGGGCACATCTTTCCACTCAGTTTTAGGGATCTGGTGACTAGCCAGATAATATTTTGGCATTGTCCACTGGTTTGGGGTGGGGGAAAGGCATTGCTTTGATTGATTTTTTTTCTGAATTAAGTGTTCAAACTTCAAATGGAAAGAGGAAATGTAATATCACATGGGAGGCTGTGAAAAAAAAACATTACACTGAAGGTGGGATTGTATGCAGTAATCCATGATCATTACTGAACAGCTACAAAAGTATTGGGAAAGAGGGAAATATTATTCAGATATAGCAGAGTCCTTAAGTCCTATATCAGTTGAACATCCGTTCAGATGGTTGGAAACTCAGCAGGGCTTGTAAGAGCCAAGGTGTGCATAGAAGGATTAGCTATTAGGAAGCCTGATGTCCTCTCAACAGAGATGGCAGAAACGTATACGAAGGTGTGGAGCATCTATTCAGGTCCCATTCCTAAAGCTGACCATAGCCAAAGCACAGGGGGCATTTAATTGCTGTCCCCGTGTACTTCCTGACTGATACAGGATGCTGTCTCCCACAGCAATAAAGGAAATTATAGTGTCGCATATACATTCAAGTAATAATAAAATAAGAAGTACGTAATAATAGCCAGAGCCATATGAAAAATGTACTTCATGAACCAAAATTAAACTGGAGAAATGGCTAAGCATGAAAGGTCAGGGCTCATAAACTGAACATAATCTCCTGTGCTTTACGCCTCTCTCCCCACAAGCAAATTAAATTTTAATGATTTTTGGAAGCTCTGACTGCTAAATACTGTTTCCAGTCTCCCATATGCATGACAGCATAACCCTAGGGCCAGCGAGAGTGGCCAAGCCCTCATGCTTTTACATGCAAGGTGTTGGTTTATTCCCTAATGTATACAACACACAGCACAGCAGTCCTGAGGGTATGATGTGAGTAGTTAAGACTGAAAGCTTTGGTTAGAGCTCAAATCTCCATCACTCCCATACTAACAATCCTGTGAAAACTTCCTGGAGCAGAAAACAGGGGTGCTATGCTAGTTTTGCATAAAATTAAATGTCTACACTAACTGCAAGATGCTGGGAGAACAAGCTTGAAGTTTTCAGCGAAAGTAATTTATGAATGTATGTTAACAACCATAAATCTTTACTTCAGAACACACCTATATTTGGGGATTCTGTTGTTTTGAGGTTTTTTTGTTTGGTTGGTTGGGGTTTTTTTCATTTTTTACTTAGTCTAGTACGTTATTTACATTAGTATGTCCTATTCTGAACTTCATTCAATACTCACAAATTAGGGTGATGGAGAAAGCTTAAGACCTAAAGTGGTTTCTAGGATATTTCTTTGGCTTCAGATGAAGATGTACAGCCTTCAGAGAGCCACTGAGCAATTACAAGTATCAAGATAGGAAGTCATGCAAGCCAGCAACAGTATGAAATTGACACAGACCCTGACAAGACAAGGTTTAGAGGGCTGGTCCAGAAAAGCTAGGGTAAAGAAAAAGAACTCACCCTGAAATATGGTACAAGCCAGGGCGCTCTATGACCTCAACTCAGCTCCTTGCCTTACTGTGATTTAGTCAAGTAATCAGTGACTCCTTGCACTTATCAAGTATTTCACCTGTGTTCATCTTAACTGCTAAATAAATTCCAGATTTTAAATTGGGTGTTCATTGCTTAGTTAGTTACTCAGAGTAGTTATTTAGTTTGCATATTTGCCTGTATCTTACTTTCAAACTAGATAGGCACAAAAATGTAAATATTAGCAGACACTACTGATTTTGGTCTATTTTCAGAAAAAACCCACATCTTAAACTGGAAGAGTCAAAGTGTTCTGAAAGGTATTCTATGTTCATTCTGATGTATTACATTTACATGAGAAAGGGATGGGGCTTTTTGAGTGCATACCAGGCATACAAAATCATGGCATTCAGATTATAAGACAAAATTTCTAAGTACATCCAAACTGCAACTTCCATGAGAAAAAAACTTGCACAATACCATTCATTTTAAAAAAGCTCTAAAATTGCATTAGTGAACCATTCTTGCTTTATAAAAGAAAAAACTGAAATTAAATTCCCTAAAGTTGTCACAAGATTCTGGACTAAAACCTGCTGCAACTCTTCACACTCTGCTTTTTGAGACGTACAATTAGTGTTAGGCTTTTTTTTTTTAATTTGTGTGGTTCAGAAGTATTGGAAATGTGACTGCTAGAAAACAAGTGAGGGAGTAGAGATGTATAAAAATAAAAAGCAAGCTTTTTCTAATGTGAGACTGTGGTGATGACAATTGCAGAATAAGCCTCCCTTCACAGAAATCAGATCATCTTGAGGTCATTACCACCCTTGCAAAAACCCTGAGTATCACTGACTTTTCACAGCTCTTGTGCTTGCCCATCTGTCATTGTTTGCTTGTCTTCCTCGTATGCCACTGGAATGAATGCAATAGAAACTGGCAGGGTAATTAATGGGGCCACTATCTCAAGAGGTGCCCCCTTTTGTGGAGTGAAGCTCTAATGTATTCTTTAGAGACACACAGTACAGTCAGGAGCATTCCTCCGCTTCCAGAATTCGCAGCTTACTTTAGCCTACTCTGTACACTTAATGGGTCAGACAAATGTTTATTTTATATATTAAATAAAGATAAGACTAATGCCATGAAGAGAAATGTATTTTGTTGAGGTACTGATTATCGTTTATCTTTCCAGCCTAAACACAGGCCAACAACATACAAAACTCACTAATAATAATAAACTTTAGAAAATGTGTGTTGGAAATTGCTGTACCTGCTGTTTGCAACTGCTTATGGAGGCAATGGAAATACAATAACTTTTTGCACCCACTCCTATCTGTTAGCTCCTCTTGAAAAATTTTCCCTGTACAAATTGTAATGGAACACAAGAGACATCTCTGTAGAGCTGGAAATCATTGGAGTTCAGGAAGCAGCAGTTATTTCCCTCATTCACCTCTTCTTCCACTGACAAGGAAAGGAACCTGGGTATATTTCAGGGATGTACCTTAATTTTGCATGCTCAGCAGAACCCACAACCACCCTGAATCAGTTTACACCCCTGCTTGGCCACAGCCATTTAATAATAGTTGTTACAGCCCCTGCTGCAGTTAGAGTTGTAACAGTAATTATACTTGTAAAATCCCCCTCAGATACAGACTGATACTTTTACGCTTCTCTCCTCACACCTTCCTCAGAAATCTCTTATGTTTTGAGACACAACAATAATGTGCAATTTGCTACTGAGAGTCCCAAATATTTCTGTTTTCTGCTTGCTCACTTGCAATAATCAAAGGTGCTGTCACCAAGAGAATACGTGCCATAGCATCAGCAGGCATTCTGCAAGATGTGACAATATACTCTGAAAAGGCGGTGAAGAGGAGAATCTATCCAGATTCAATCCACCTTTTTCCAGGGTTTTTAACACGCAATTGATCCTCATGGTTGATAATCAGTGAGAGAAATAGATCACAAGATACAATTCTTTCATTCTTATCTTACAGTTGTGGAAATTTCAGCTTTTGCTTAATGCTTGGAGGTGAACCTATAGGCTATGACTTACTATTTCATTTGGACTGCACAATTCTTTATCACTCATATCTATGTTTAGACATGTTTATGCTTCAGTGCATTTCAACTCTGAGCTTTGGCAGCATGTTGCTGAAGTAGCTTTCCACTTCATCAATGCTTTGCAGGCCTCAGAATCACATGGCCAAAGGTAGGCATCAAATTAAAATTTTATCCTGAAGTCAAGATTTTATTTTTCTTGAAGTGGAGAAGTGAGGTGGAATGGTTCATTATTACCTGTGGTTTTGGAGAAAAATGAAATACAATCAAGAAAGACACATTTGATGAATATTTGGTTTTGATTCAGAACTTCACTATAATTTGTGTTTAAAAGCAAGGTTGTTGTTGAAGCATATTTTGCATTATGTAAATCTACTAATAACTATTTGGAGGCAAGGAGATCAGAAGAGCCCCTCCATAGTTAAATCTGTGAAGAATACATATATTCCATAGAGATTAATTATATACAATTACACAAAAACACATCAATAAGTTATCTCAATCACCATCTATTTGTGACTCCAGTCTTCCATTTCTAATTCATTCCATTAATATTCTGCTATTGTTTAAAGAGAGGAGATAGTAGTTTTACATGTCTATTCTATGAAGGCAGCACAGTTGAGTTTCTATTCATTAAGAAGTACTAACCTTACCTGGTTAGGAGATCTACTACATCAAACAAACTATTCACAGTCCTCCTATTCACAGTCCTCCTTCCTTCCACCAGAATTTTTGCAGAATTGAAATTAGATCCTCTTTTCTTTATTTAGTACTTGTATGAAGGATAATCTATCTTCAGACAGCTAAGTTTCAGGACCATATCTTATCAATTAAGATGGGTCCAAACTTGAGTGTTCTGAATTGCTCTAAGAAGTAGCATTTCTCATTTCTCTGTTGTGACTATATTGAGAGCCTGAGCATCTGAAGTAGTCACGGACAACTAAGACATAGGGCATTTCAACATAACATACTGTCAGAAGATGTTTCAAATTAATAAAATGCATGATTTTATCTTTCAGGGTTAAATACTAAACCTAGACTGGTACTTATGACATATGTTCTTTTACAGTAAGCAAGCAGGAATACAACCAAAGCTAATCCAAAACTTCAGGATTTGAGTCCTAAAGAGTTAGAAAATACAGGTTCAGATTTTCCTATAATCCTCCATCTCTATGTAATTCTCTTAAACATGTATTGTAGTCCATTTTGATGTTGACCACATAAAAGAAATTTATTAGTTCTTGTGCAAATTATACTGATTGCATCTACCCTGACATAATCCACAAATGCTTTATTTATTTCTGTTCCTCTCTAGTTCCTCACATTTTGCATCTTTATTTGATGATTTTTGGTTTGGGTTTTTTTTGCAGAGGGTGGTGAGGATGAGCAGGCTTGTATTCAAACAGGCTTTGCTTATAGTAAGAGTGGCTATAAAATAGCAGCACTGTTTGTATTTCAGGACCCTGAAGGGAGCATAGAACACAAATGTATCCAGGGATATTTACCTAAGTAATCTTTGACAGAAGAATGGTATGCAGTTCAATGCTGCAGTTCAGGCTGCATTAATGCAGAAAGATTCAAGATTTGTCCATCTGGAGAATCATGCTGACAGTGTGGCCCATTCCTCTGTACCCCCTACTAAATTATACCTCTTTAGGCTGCTTCTATTAAACATCTCTATAGCTGTTTCCATCTTCCATGGAGCAAGAGTACTTATCCTGTGGCCTTTCTTTCACCGATGTCTAGGTCCATACTCACCTGTTGCACACCTATTAGGTCCTGCCATTGGCAATCTGCAGAAAAGCTGTGAAAGGCAGGAGCTATCCTGCTAAAAGTAGCATATCTGTCTTTCTGAAGCCAGGGATAACATTTAATTTCTGGCTAAATGAACAGGCCAATGACTTTGGGGTTTACTTCATTAAAATTCACATTTTATATAGCTATAGCAGCACACATCTGATCTAGCATGAACTGGCATGTGGACAGCTGAAAGAAAGTGGATGTGACACATAGCAGTGATATCTGCCCTGTACCTTTAAAAACTGACCATACATACTATTAAAAGAATACCGTAAATGCCAGTCAAGGCCTAATTAGTGTCTATAAAGGTACTTCCTGGCAATAATTGATTTCTTAATCCAGATCCCAATCTGCTCTGCTGATATTCTTTAATGACTTTCTGAAGCCAGTGATAACAAATTGGATAAGAAAAGATGCTTTTGTCAATCTGGAGGATTCACAGGAGACACAAAGACTGAGTTAACATGATGCTGTTGCCAAGAGTGACTGAGCAAACTGTGTTTGCAATTACAATTCGCTTCCCTAACTTGGTTTCCAGCAAAGCAGCAGCACTTTAACTTTAATTATAGCTGCCCCAGAGTAAAGAGGGGTGAAAAAAATTGCTTTCCATTCCTTATTCGTTCCTTCGTCTTTCACACTCCTCAGCAAATTCGATCATACAATTAAACTCCAAAGGGTACTTGCTGACAGCCTGTGGTCAAAATGTAACGGGAGATGGTAATGATGCTCAGACTGGGTTTCCTCTTTCCTATAGTGCCAGCTTTTACCAAAGTACTTCCTTTGTACAAATTACTGTATGCCACAATCAAATCATTTAAGAAGCAAGGTGTGATGTATAGAGAGCTGGCAAGGTTTAAAGTCTTGCCATTAGAATTGCTCTAGGAGGAACTGCATTAATAGCCCATTCCCCCCCACCTTCTATTCAGTCAGAGGAAAAGGGAAATTTAACCATAGCACTAGCTGGCAAACACTGATGCCTCGTTCCAATCCTTTGCTCAAAACCTGAGTTCAGCATTTCAAGTAATAGGCCACTGTGGCTTCTAATGTCAACAGAAGCAGTATACAGCATGAAGAGGGATATCAGGCCTCTGTAAGGAAAGACAAATATTTTCTTCAGACAATCATGGAAAAAAATTGAATTACAAAGACTTGGGAATCTTTATGTCATAAAAAGCATTCTCCATTCTCAAGATTGTTTTATATTGCTTTCTGGCTTATATTTCCACACTGTAATATACTGACACATAAATTGATTTTTCTTCTACCACTGAAAAAATCAAATTGATGAAAAAGGTGAAAAAAAAAAATTTGAGAGACTTTCTACTGTGAGGAAAACTTGCTAAATTTAAATTCTGTGAGTAAATTAGGACAAAGAGGACCATTTTGTCATTTCAACAACCTCAGAGCCCTGTTTTTCCATCTCCCAGTTGCTAATCAGTCTGGGAAATGGCAGCATTCTGCATCTATAATGGTAGGAGAAATAGGCAAACATGGAACATGACCTGAAATGAATCAGAGAAACCCTGATCCTATGGCTACTTTGGACAGCTATGGGTTCAGCCTGCTTTCTGGTCAAGGCCAAGTCAGCTGCTCCCCTTACTCACCTGAGTAGAGCCCATAGGGTGAATCAGTCAGCTAGCAGAGAAAGTGAAGACTTCCAGCTGAAACAGGTCTGTCTGCTGTTGTTTTGGTCAGATGCAGCTCTCAAAGAAAAGGGGACTTCATCTTCTACCCTCCCTTTAAATGTAGTACCTAACTAGTTTCTGGCAGATGCATGCTGATGGACTCAGCTTTGGGGCTGGTCTAAGGCAGGGAGACAGGAAACCAAGTGACAGAATTGACAAAAACATAGGCAATTTTTATGGAGACCCACAGGCTTTGTGCATGTGTTTGTGCAAGCCAGAAAGATGATGGGACAAATAGTGGGCAAAGAGGAGAGAAATGTTTCAGGATCATGTGGTGGGTATTTGCTCTTCAGCCTCTCACAGCAGCTCTTGTGTTGCTGCTCTTTGACAAAGGTTTCCTTGTTCTGGTTTGGTACTTTTGTGTTTCCTAAATGTCATCCTTGATGTCTCTCAATGAGCTTATGTTAAAGAAAATGCTCACTCCAAGGCTCCAGGGAATCAATCGCAGTCATCTTCATACCAAAACTGGGTCATTGTGACAGTCCTGCCCCCTCTACCTGCTGCAAGGAGTGTCTGTGGAGGAGCAGGCAGCCCAAATCCTTGGTCATAGCGTGGAAGAAAGATGAAGTCTATGAATGATACAGGACATAACTGTGATACAGGATATACATGCCCCATCCTACCAAGAGATCTTTTCTTTCCCTTCTAGTCCTGCATTTGACACATTTTTCTACTCAAGCAGAAATGACTGGACGGTTATGGGGTATCCTTGCACCATATAGACTCACTGGTGTGGCCCTCAGGACAGCTTCTCTAGCTGCCTAAAATCTCCATCTACTTGATAATGGTTTTCCTTCCATTTATGAGCATTCCCTTCTATTCTTAGCACTTAGGAATGTTTCTCAATTCCAGTATCATTGTTTTTCCCGCAATTTTCTTTAGGCTTTGACCTGTTAGTGAATCTAATGTCAATACAAATGCCAGGCATGTCAGTATTTTAATTTTCTGGGAAGCTGCTTCTTAACACATCCTAATCTTGAATTTCAGCTTTTTTTTACAGGTCTAGATATTTTCTAAGTACACATAGACAAAAGCTGCAAATTATACTGTGGTTTGGTGACTCTGAGGAAAATGTGCCCTAGGGCTTAGCCTGAAAACATCAACTCATTTTCTTTAGTGACCCAAGACAGATAACTAGAGGCTAGGTTTCCAAAGGTGAAAGGCTGCTGTCACTAAGCCACTGCAGCAACTTAATTGAATGTTTTCTCCCAGCACTAGCAGCAAAGGCTGCTTTTACTATTTGCTCTGTGTTGGGATTAGTATAGACTGTTTGCCTGATTTGCTTCTGAACAAAAACTGTAAAAGAAAAAAAAATGTTTGCAATTACTTGTTAAGTGCCATTCTGACATATCCAAGGGTCATTCACACAGCCTTCCAGTCACTCTAGGTCAAAACTAATTTCTGCTTTGGTAAATCACACCCAGGGTGGCTTTGTTGCCTGTTATGACCTGACCCTGATCCATGGATCATCAGGCACCTAAATTAAAGAGCACAAACTCCATAGCATCTCTTCCTTCTTGCACTATTTTTCCCCATCAAAAACAAATATAAAGATTTAATCTGTAATATTTTGCTTCCTTTATGTTTCCCAATTTTCATATTGCCATTAGATGAAGGAGGAGCTTGGAAAAGGCATCACCAGGATGTTCATTAATTCCCCAGCAGGGCAATGTAGATCAGCTCACAGCCCAAACGTGATAACACTTGCAATCCCCGCCCCTTCCCATACACACCCTCATAATGGAGATGGAGAAGAGAGAATAAGAGAGGGAACAGGAGCTCTTCACCGTCTGTGAAACGAATGAGCCCCTTCATTTGATCTCATTATAAATATGCCACTTCTGGCACCAGGCTTGGTTTTGTTCCTGGCTGCATCAGCATCAATTTCAAGGCACACTGATGCATTACTAACACACACAGCAGCCAAACCTCTTCTTTTCAGCCTTTTATTCTGTTATACTATCTGAGACCTTCCCCTCTTCATTGCTTCCCCTCTGAGAGGCACAGAAGCCCAGACTGTAAAGTAATGAGACTATTAATTAGAGATTCTCTAAAGGAGAGCTATCCTGACTGGGTGTTGTCTCTGTCTCAGTCTTTGTTCCAGGCATGTTCTGTCAGATTAATTCTTGTTTACACAGATTAATACATGAAATTAATATATCTACCTGAGGGAAAACAAAACAAAAAAAAGGTCATACTGAATAAACAGCTTGATTATTCTTGAAGTGGACAGTCAAGGTGCATGTTGAGGAGGCACAACTCTTTTTTCTTCCTTCCATTTCTATAATATTTCCACTGTTGTTTTGATCATTACTGTTAATATTACCTACTTTTTTTTAAATCTATGCTAACTAAGCTGATTATACTCTTATGGACTGCAAAGTGTCTGAGAGACATCTTCCTGTCATATTAATTGGATGTTGCAGAGCTCCGAACTGATCTGTTAAGAAACAAAATAATTTTGCTTGCATTGTCTTCAGTGACTTCATATTTATTTAGTTTCCCTGCTAGCAAATACTAAAGTGAATAAGATCTTACTGATGGTTAAAATGATAATTCCTTTAAAGCTGTTGAAAAAATAAAACCGTGGAAACCAACACCATGAGAGTTTCCTAAATTTTAAACATGAATAATTTTTCTAAATAATCAATATATTTTTAAGAAACTTTATGTATAAATATTGGGGTTTTTTAAAGTATGAAACAAATACTGAAACTTTGTTTCTTAAGAAAAGCACATATCCTGAAACAGAAATAAATATAGCTGCTGAAATAAATATTGTTAAATTCTATTGTTATTAAAAGTGACAGCTAGATCTTTCCAAAACAGAAATTTCAAAATGAACTTTAAAAAAATTGACAACCAGACAAATGAATCTGTTGGAACAAGATTAACCCTGCATTCAGAAATTTAGCACATTCAGTTGGTGAGAAATTTCAGTGATTTTAATGTAGTCTAAATATTAGACCTGTGAAAATATCTTTTGCTTTTAAAAAAAAGACAAATGCTGAATTGAGAGAGGCTGACACCATTGGCCAGAGGATCCTTCCTTTAATATTTTAAATACAGTCTGATCTTGCTGGATCTGAAAGCTGACCTAGATGCAGCAGTCCTAGGCAAATCCTACCTCAATATCCAATTCTCCTTCCTGAAGGAAAACTTTGGCAAAATAATCTGATTGATTTTATAGGTTAGTACAATCCAGATTTAAACTAAGATATGGGATTGCAAAAAAAAAATAATTTGTGATAATGAAGGATGATATCTTCTTTTCATGACTTAAGCGGTGGATGGCTACTCTTATTTTTCTGGACCTTTGCAACATTCAGACCTGCTGAGTATTATATACCTATGTCTCACATAAGAGAGAAGAAATGTTGTTTCTTCCTCAAAGGATGCATCCAAGCGCATATCTTCCCACACTTTATTACTGATCTATGGGACTGAAGAAGAGGAAAGGATTTGCCTAAGTGGACTACTTAGATCAACATAATCAGCAGGAGTATTTGGATGAGGAAGAGCTGGCAGCGGGACACAGACAGGCTAGAGGCAGTATTTGAGAAGAGAAAGAACAAGGTCAGAGTATCACTGGGCAGCTCAGCTGTAGATATGTATTTGAATTCTTTCTGTAAAAAGCCTTCAAGAGAATCATCTCAGGTAGTGCTCCCTAATACACTCAAATAGCTAGAACGATGACCTCATCTTGGTAATTCATAGCGTTGTTACTTTTTGGCTGAATTACCTCAATGTAATACATGCATTTGTAGAGTGTTTTCAGCTTTTACTGCATCTCTACTGTGCACAAGTACTATACTGAAGACTATTGCTTGTTTTGCTAAATCAGGATTTAAGGGTGCTCTGTAGAGTTTGCTGAAGGGTGTTCCTCATTAATTGGCTTTAAATTGGAAAAATCATTTATTTTGCTCAATAGATTCTCCATCTAATGGGAATCAATATTAAAGGAAGACACTGTGCTTTGGGATTCCAGGTAGCCCAAATTTGTGCATATGTGCTGTGTATTGGAAAGGAAAGTAATTTTTTTGATTAAACATAATGTGCTGCTTTTTCCTTCAGCTCCTGGTTAGGCAGAGAAAAATCCCACTGTGTATGTGATAGGTTAAAAAGGTTAGTATTCTCAAAAAGAAAAAACCTTATTATTACGGCAACTCTGTTCACAAGTTTTCTAGACAGCTTTCTAGTCAGCACAAATGTGCGAATCTCCTGCTCCAAGACCTCTGGTGCTCTGAGACCTGCTGCCTCAGCCCAGCCACTGAATTGCCATCTTAAAAACTGATGGAAGATCTCACATCTTATAGACAAGAAATATTGAGATAACTGTTAGCCACTTAGTCTTTAACTTCATATTAATTTCCTTCTTTCTATTTTTAAATTTCTTTTACCTTTTTTGCCTTTGGCAAAAAATTTTACTCCATCATTAACAAGCATAACAAATGGTAGAAAGAACAAGAAAGAAAGCAAAGATTACTTGTAACAAAAGAAAATAAAACTGAAAAATATTTACCAATGAATAATTTTATTGTTTTGTGATCTTTATTACCAAAAGCCTCTCTCCAGAATAGTCAACCACATGCTGAAGATTGCAATTGAGTCATATAGAATAGCTTTGTACTGGATAAAAAACTACAAAAAAAAAATGAAAACAGTCCAGATAAAAATCTATTAATAAAAAACAACAGTGAATGAGAAGAAAATTAGGTGGTCTGTCTGAAAACAACAGGCTTTTTTGTTTTACTAAAATTGTCCGAGTAAATTTATTTAAGTAGATTAAAACTATAGCCCTATTTCTACTGTTGGCTACTCTGCCCATTGATATTTAGGTGTAGAACATTTTACAACATCTATTTCACATGACAGGAGCCATAAAACTTTCCCAACTTCCTTAACAGACCTAAAAACTACAATAAAAGCTCCAAAGCTAGGATTATTGCTAAGAAGCCAATAAGCCACCTTCCTGACATAGCAGGGGAAAACACAATGAAAACATCAGCTAAATCTAAGCTGGCAACTGTGTCCATACCACAGAAGGAAGCCAAAAATGAGCAAAATATAAAGCCTACCATTCTGAGTAGGAGGAAAAAATTCTCTTCCATCCTCAAAATTGACAGTTATATTGCATGAACTGGATACAAAATAGCCATCAATGCACGTAATTTTGAAGCTTTAGAGTACTGTTAGGCTTTGTCCTTCCATCATGTTTCTGTAGGCTCCTTCAGTGGGTTAGAAGAGTGTTGGGAGACATGTCCCATGAATTTCCATGGGGGAGAAGCAACAAGGTAGGTAAGTAATGGAAACCTTAAAAGACAGAACCAGTTAAAAAAAAAAAAAGTGTACTAACAGTAATCCTGAGTATCTAAATCCTTTTAAGGGTAGAATTTTTCCTTACAGATTCAAGAACTCAATCTCAAAAAACCTCATGCTCTTCTAACCCTAAGCTTCATTCTTTTGATTATTAGAAAACACCTAATTTGCTCCTAATTCATTACGGTTTGATAAATTGCTATTTTTTAACTGTCTCTTCTTCTTTATCAATAATTATCCCTCAGGCACAGGTGCATTTAGCCTCATCCATTTACTCAGATTCAGGCTAGTTTTATCAAACAAGGTCTCTTTTCAAGAGAGATATACCCCATTCATTTCATCATCCAATGTGACTTTCTCTGTGTCTGTTTTAATTACATTTCTCTTTCTTCTGCAGCAATGACCACAACTGTAAGAATTCCATTTTTTTTCTGTTTTTTTTCTATGTATTCTACAATTCCACTTATGTATCCTTGCCACTATTAAATCCATGTATCTTATCCTTGAAGTTTTTCAGCCCCACTCTGTAGCCCTGTCATTCTCCAAACAATCAGATCAATCAGTCAACACACCTTGGTTTCTTTCCTCTCCTGTCACCTCCAGTCAATGAGTTCTAACAAGATGTTACCTCCATGCCAATTTTTTTTTAAAGTGCTTTCTAAGCTTAGCATGATCTGTGCACATTATTCTGTTCTAACTTGAAATACTACCTTTATGCTGCCTTCAGTCAAACAAGTTTCAGCTGTAAGTGCTTGAAAGGATGCTTGTCAGAAAGACCAAACCCATCTAATACATGGTACCTTTCTAAACCAAATTCTTAACTCATTCTTATAACCTGATCAGGAGAATGCAAATAATATCTATATGAATATATCTGTGTAGGGGCCTATATTTAAATTATCTTTGTTAAGTAATAAATGAGGGGATTTGGATTTTTTATGGAAAGGGCTCTGTGGTCTTCAGTGAAATAATCTGCTGATTTAAAACTAAGTAACTGAATATGATTTAAATTATCAGCCTCATTAACAGTGTAAGGTTATGACTTCAAGTTAAGATAGTCAGCAAAAAGTGCCACAAGGCTAAAACAACAACTGTCTATATATATATAAAATAAAGGTCAGGAGGGCAGACATTCCAGCAAAACTAAGTCACACAGCTCAGTAATAAAATCATGGAATGTATCTTGTTTGTGAGGATAACCTGATTTTTCCATACAATTTTTTTTTTTTTTTAGAACTATATGAAGTCAAATCATCATGTTCCAAATTTCATCTGAAACTGCTTTGGACTTCTGAATTTTTTCCAGATTCACTTGCAATTTCCTAAGTCTCTGGTATTCATCATTTTGGAAATTCCATTTTCAAAAATGAGACAGTAAAGCATCTTCACACGGAAGAAAGACTTTCAGAACTGTGAAGGAAGGTTTAGATCTATAAATACTGGCCTACTTCCCATTCAGTTGAAAATGTCTCCAATGTGGGATGCATCTCTTTACAGTAGATAATTCAGACAGGGTCACGGAGGTTTGAGAATTCCTATTGGAAATTGCCAATTAACAGATTTTTCACTGAGTTCATTTTTTACTCAGTGGCACATCATGCTAGAATGACAAATTACAGGAAGATGTTTAACACCATATCACATATGATGACAAAAACTTGAGAAACTTTGTGTGGGCTGAGCCTAGGCTTCAATTGATACCAAATGTTTTTATATTTATCCTATAATAGGCTATATCTCCACAGTACTGCATTAATAAACAAAGAAATAGAAGTGGTCCATACCTATAAGCAAAAAGCTCCCAAATGCACTTACGAAGTTTGAGCTTTTCAAGGGTATGATCAAAGCTGAGTGAAGTGAATGGAAAGGCTCATATTGACATCAATGGGCTCTGGAACAGGCTTGATGTGTTGACAGCTAGAGAGATGCTCTGAAGTCATCTGAAAATAAATTCAAGGTCTAATAGGACACTGTGGCAAAAGAGATACCATTGCTTCATTCTCCTCCATGTCAGGAAATTATCTCTGAGCTGTCAGCATCAGTTTCTCATTTTACTGTTTATGTTTCTGGCTCATCTCTCACCAAATGGCTTTCTTTTTGTATGTATGACAATTGATTAGTAATAAAAAGCAACAGGGTCATAAAATAATACACTTTGCATCTATAATGTGAAATATTCCTGCTCATAGCCAAGTCTTATCTTCTTCAAATAATATCCACCACAGAACAGGAAGAGCTGAGACTAATCAGTTTCTGCTAACACAAAGCCTGTGTATCTTAACATTTCCTCACCCAGCCTTAGTGTTAGTTAGAAATTTTTCACTTGCCCCTAAACTCTGATCCACCTTAAAAGCAGCAACCACATTCCAATCGATTTGGTGAGATGAATGCTATTTACACTTCAGTTTACACCTTTTTTCTAAGATTTCATAAGAGAATAAATCCACACTTCCAGGGATGGCTGTGCATGAGGAAGTCTGGGGCTGTTAAGCAGAAGTGTTAGACACGTATGGGAATGTATTAGTAAGGGTCACACCTCCATCTTAAGACTTTTAAGTGACAGCAAGATGACAACGAGAGATTGATTGCATGTGGTTTTTTTCTTCTTTATAAACATGCTTTTTAAGTTGTTAAGCATTGCTATCCAACAGCCTAGATGGATCACGCCATGTAGGTGCACCAAGACAATTAAGACAAAGCTCTGATGAAATTACTTCTTTAAATAATATATGTAAATTCCATGCAATATATGTTGAGGCCAGGAAACTCCTAATACCAAATATATTTCAAAAGACAGATTATTAAATGCAATCTTGTTGTACTTCCAGTAAAAATTCATTAGAGCAGCAAGGTGTAACTGACAGCACTCTTCCAATGACATCATGAGGATGGGTAGAAAGCATACAGAGAGATCTACTCTAAAATAGAGCAGTACACTGTCCCATTTTTTAATGTTAACTCCTTCTTTTCCTTTTTTTGCCTGTTCCCTCTCACATCCAAGTGACAGCAGTTTCCTCAGCCATAACAAAACATAGAAACTGTCATCACTATGATCTCTCCAAGTTCCTTTGCTTGTGGATCCTGCAAGCAATAACAAAATGACAAGTTAGATCTCTGGGCTTACTTGAGTTGCAGTGCTCCAACACTTAAATAATTTCACAACCTTCTTTGCATTTGTCTAACTCTCCAAAAAGCTGATCTAGAGGATGTATCTGTTTGAACTCTGGTTTCACATTCATTGTTCTTGGAATCTTAGTTGCACTGGAGATGCAGTCAGATCTTCTTTATTCCATGACACAGTTCTTTTGAGAGAGCTACCAAATGGCCCCGATAAGACTTCACCTTTATAACAGTGGAGCAGCGTAAATCAGCAGCATTTAACATAGGATCTAACCTTGCTTGGAATCAAACTAGTAATTTTCTTACACGTTTGGAAACTGTGCAAAGCTGTGGTCTGCCTCCTATGCTTTGGTTAGATCCCTCAGAGAATAATACCGTAAAGTCCAGTCTTTGTAACTGGTCAGGATTTGAGAGCAGTTCTAAGGAGAATATGAAACATGGCTCTGTGGCTTGCATAAACTGTATACCCAGCAGATGCCTGACACCTCATCTGTCTTTATGTGATGTGTCTCTTCTTGATCCGCTCATCTCCCAGTACCAAAGTAATGGCCATCCAGAGTAATGATGTAATTGGCTGAAGGAGGACTTCTGGAATGGACTCTGACAAACAGGGAACAAGCTGGCATGTACTAAATGCAATGGAAATGTTTTCCCTTTTGTACAGACACCATTCCATGTTAAGGGCACCACAAGAGTCAGTGTGGGTTCACAGCAATCATTCTGTATGGGGCATAAATGAGATACGAAGTGAGGTCCTTCTGAGGGATTTCTCTTGTGCAACACAAAGCATTTCCCCTATCTTCCTTGCTATGAGTACACCTGGTTTGACTTTATACGGGCCCATCCAGTATTGTCACAGCAGCTCATTTCTGTCTCCAAACAGCAATGCAAATCAAGTAAAAGCTGTCCTACCAAAGCCAAGGCTAACAAAAGGAGACTATTTTTAGCATGAAAGTGAGTTTAACAAATGGATTGTAGCTAAGGCAGCACGACAGCCCTGCCGATTAATTAATAGAGACACCAAAGGTGATTTTGTAACACAGCCAGAATTGTTACTACACTGGGCCTTCAAAGCAGGAGGATTTTGCAGCTCTGTTGTGTTGTCCAACCAGAAAAGGCAGTTAAATATACCATGACTCTGGCACAAACACATTCTAACATACCCTTCTTTGAGACAGATAATTGTGTTTCCTTATTTTGTTTGGCTTCATTCTTTGTTCATCCTAGTATTTAGGAGGACCCTTAATACTTGCAGCCTTTCCCTCTTTTGTTATTCATAAAATTATCAAATAAATGCTGGGCATAGTAGATTGAAGCTCTCCAGCTATAGAAGAGGAATAATGCTCCTTTGAAGGGTGACAGGTCACAACATTGGCACAAAAGTCAGACAGAAATCAAAACCAAAATTGTTTCCTTCCTAGGAATATCCTGGACAAATGCTATCCCCTCTTGGGCTTCATGGATGCCTAGATTTTTACTGCCTGACATAGATAACTGAAAAGGATAAATACCAGGCTCTTCAGTAATCTTACCCCCAAATTTCCCACAGATCTTTTTAAAAAACATATAATGTAATTCCCTGAAAGATCACTTTATAGCAAAGAGTTTTAACATCACAGATTTTTTCCCACAAAAGAACTAGCTTTGCCTGCAAGACAGTCCTTCTATGCTCTATTTTTCTTTTGCGTTCCTATTAAATTTGGCTGAATCCACATGCTTCTAAAAAGATGTTTTCTTCTGTGGGCTGTCCTGTTGCAGGAAGTTCTCAGTTCTCCAATGCTAAGCTTCTCTTTTGAAATTACTATCTCAGGAGCTGCTCCCCAGGGAAATTACTGCAATCCAATCACCACAAATGTAAATTAAATCAGCATCCAATATAACCACAGTGGTTTGTGTTTCTCCCCACTCCTTTCTCCCTTTGAGAAATCTAATTCTGGAACTACTGGAATAAACTCTACTCCCCACCTCCCATAAGGAAATAGCTGCAATGATCTTAGAGCGGATATAGTCTGTAGGAAATCACAGTGCAACTTAGTTGTGATGGTTCATGACTTCAGCAGCCTTTACTGTGCTTGGACTCTCTCTGCCTTTGCCTTTGCCCTACATTTTCTATGTCAGGGATAAAGTTAGAAAACCCACCATCTGTGTAAGACTCTGTTTCCTGAATGAACTACCCAAAATCATCACTTTGATCTCAATCCTTAAGAAAAAATTTGGTTCCCCATAGCAAATCAGTGCATGCAAGTCAGATAATTTGATAGATCCCAAGTAAAGCAGCAAAATGCCTTCTTTTATGTGTCCCAAGTTACTAATTGGTCTGCAATGCATCTCTTAATAATGCTAATGCTATAGCACAAACTACTCTGAGTGCCCCATTTCAGGATATTTAACAAGGATTGGATCGTATGTAGAACAGTGATAATTTCTTTATTCAAAATAACGTGTCAACTGATGTCCACACAACTTGGAATGGTAAAACCTCCGATTATGAACTAATGACCTATTTGACACTCAGAAGCTATTCAATAGCACTTTTTATGGAGAAAAATCTTCTGCTTAACATCAAAAATGTTGTCCTCCCCAAAAAAATGCTTGCTATTCAAATTCTGGCTACAAATGTTAATGGAATCATTGCATCCCCTTCAGTACATTGAATTTGAATTTGCAGACTTTAAAGCTTGCAGCAAAGCTCCAGTCAACAAAGGTAGCACAATCTTATTCCTATGTCATTTCCAGAACTGTGTTTTATTCACATAGTGTCAAAGTGTATAATGGTCATTATTATTGCAATTATTAATAATAACTAATCTTCAACACTAAAGCGACACCCTGATGTCCCTGGGACATAAAGAGCAGATAAAACCAATATTCTTCATAGTCCTGAATAGCTCATACAATTTTAAAAGAAATATTAAAATATTGGATTTCTTTTTACTCAAATGTAAATACAGAGATATGCATATATTAACTTACTTGTTCTCAGTAAGACTATGATTTTCCTTCCAAATACATATTAGGTAGAAATGGCAAGTATCATACAAAATATTTTTCTTGAATTATAAGAAAGCATTTAGCTAACAGTTGAATGTGTGCAGGCATCATCAAGCAATTTATGTTGACAGCAAGCATTCATGTCAAAGCACATCACTGTTACTTGATATTGGGTTTTTATGTCTTGGAATGGAGAGGCAATACAGCTGGGCCATAACAAAAAAGCCTTTTATTATGTAGGCAGTATAGGCTTTGACAAAGTTCCAGTTTTTCATTTTGCCTTTCTTAAGTTTTAATTTTTCTAAATATCAGTGGTCACTACAATGCTGCTGCTGAGCAACTTCACCTGGTCTAAGAAAGGAAATATACTTTATACAGAATTTATAGACAGCTCTGTTTAACTCCCATTAAGTGTCTGCAAATTCAGAAAATTTTAGATGTAGAAAAGGCAAATGAATCAGTGCAATCATTATACAATTTCTGGCAAGTAATGGAGGTCGGAGAAAAAACAGAGACAATTCTGTCAGTTGTAAACACAGACAGGAATAGCAAGAAGTAGTTAAGTTAAGCACTTAAGCATGCAGCTGTATTCCAATAGATGGCATCATCCAAGGAGTGATAGAGGCCCAGACTGGTAATGTAATGTAAGCAATTAGTTCTGGCAGCTACAAAAGAACTAGTGAAGCAGAAAAATCAGTCTCAAGAACTAATCTGTATCTGCACAATAGCAATGTCTTGATAACACATTAGAAACATGGCAGTTCAAACAGACAGGACAGAAGAGTTGTATGGATGCCTCAGATAGCTGTCACCCACTAATGACTCTTAGAGCCAGGTGGAAGCAGGGAATTATCATTTGGGAAAACTAGAAGGGAATACAGACAAACAACCCACTATATAAAAAAAGAATAAAACCAGACTTAAAATGTGCCTCAATAGATGAGATCAGAAAAAAGTCAGTTACATTTTAATTTTATACTGCAGTTTTCCCAAAGACAATTACTAGTTATGTATTAGTAAACGTACTATGTGCGCTTACAATACAGTCTGTCTCTGACTCCAGAAATCACTTATATTCAAGTTTGTACAGATGCATCATTCAAACAACATAATTGCAAATTACACTTGTCTGAATTATGAAATTTTTCTTTGCACGGGGTTCTGTAAGCAACTTTCCCAGTTAGCTTCTTCCTGGGAGATCCTGACCAAGTCAATTCTCTATTTTCCCATCTATGAAATGCAACAATGACACTTCTCTATAAGCTGCTTGAAGTGACATTGGGTAGATGCTATTATCCGAGTATTTGGTCTTTTTCATTGACCTGATATATTTAGATGAGAGAAAGGATCAGCCTTTGTAGCACTGTATTATGTATACAAAGCACCACATCTATCATGCTGTCTGTGTGTGAGGACTCCTGAGGAGAATTCCTTCTGGCTGACCCAATTTCCTTTGGTTTGTACAAAAAGGTTGTTGGAAGTGTGTATAGGCAGGGTTCTTTCCTAAATCTATTACTACCTACTGTGCTCCAGCCACCAAGGGACTTCTAGCCTGCTGCACCAGGCTGGAGCTGGCCTAAAGGAAGATCCTCAAAAAGCACAAATTGCAACTATTTCACTCTTCAGATTGACTCCTGTTGTAACTTATCATTTGTTGATGTAGATGGTGACAAATAGTTGTTCAGGTCTCCAGAATAAGGAAGGCACGGTTTTCACTGTGAGCTCCTCTATGTATTTTGTGGTGCCTGCAAAGGCTGAGCTCATGCTGCAACCCAGAATATTAATAGGATCTCTCTCTTTATCCAGCTATTTGTCTCTTCCAGAAACAGAAATATGACATCCTGGATACATTTCTATAAGACCTGACCAAAACCTGGCCAAAGTTGTTATAAGCTATTGGTAAGGAGGGAAGAAAGGAATCAAAGAGAAAGCAGGTTAAAAACTCTTATGAAAACAGTCCTGTACAGTAAAATTATAGTCAGACAGCTTTCCAAACAACTTTTCTAAAACAGACCAAAACAGTAAGGTTTTTGGGGTTTGTTTCTGGAGGTTTTTTTAACATAGTCCCTTGTGGATTCTGAGGATTTAAAAGGATTTTAGGGTGGGTATTTACCTGTAATGCAGTGTTTCTGAGGTGCAAAATTAAACTTGTTTAGAACTCTCAAGCTACATTCCCATAGCTCAAAGTAGTTTTGAGATTCAGCTCAGGATTCTGTATTTAAAGCATTTGCTCTGTTAAAGAATTATATAACCTACTGCTGTTTTAATCTAAAGAAAGCAGTTATGTAGGACTGTTTAATATTCCATCAGTATTTTGAACAGTTTGGAAATGGGTCCTGCCTCTAAAGCTAACTAAGCCTGCCACACTGCATGGAGAAGAAGCGTCACGAAGAATCAGAGACAGAAATGTCCATCTAAAATGTCAACTATGCTATCAATGCTCTGAGGCAAAAGGCAAGTATTTTTAGAAGCCTTTAGCAGGGGAGTATCACTTGGCTTCTGATAAAGTAGACATATTTAGAAATTATTTTTAAAAATCATCCATCTTTCCAAGTTTCCCAATATAGCCTGCACATGTTTTTTACAAGACAAAAGTTTTTGAATGGCCTGCTATTTTGAACTTGCAAATGAAATTATTTTGGAACAAAATAGTAACTCCAACAGTGGATGCCAAAAGAATTTAGGAATCTATCTGAAAAGTACCTTTAATTTACAATAATTAAACCGTTAAGTAAGAAAAAGCAGAAAGCTAAGGTGGATCATTCCTCTTTTATCTGTGGCTCAGTTCAGCCTTAGCTATGGATCTCTGGGTGGTAATTATATAATAGCTAAAAATATTGCTTCACTCTTCCCTCTGCTACCAACTAGAAAGAGGCAAATTTCTTGTATAAAATGTCATGTATAAACCAAAAATATCCCTATTCAAATATTTTTAAAGACTTATCACAGCTTCCAAACTGTCATGGAGTACTTGGAAGTCTTTCAGAAGTCAAATCCTACCAACTTAGTTGTAAAATATAAATTTTATCCTTTACTGGTTTAACTCTATGCTTGTTGTGCTATCCAATAACTGCCTGTGTGCTAAAAAGAACACACAGCAATTAGATTTTAGTAGCTCTGAACATTTATTTCTCTTCATTTACTTCCTGCTTGAATATGTTAGTAAGGTATTCAATGAAGAACTACATAGGATGGAAAAATTTATAAATTCACTTGTGATGGTACATCGCACATCATTTCACACAGTGACTCCAGTGAGGACAATGAAACATGGGTCCACCATGATATGACATCCTTTGACACGTGGCAGAATAACTCAAAGTCAACTCATGTCGTCGCAGCAGGTGCTTGCCTACTTACTCTGCTCAGAGGATTTTCAGAGTCCTCCTGCTGTGCATGTGGCAGACATGGCCTCATGGAGAGAAGTAGGGTCAGAGAAAGCATTAACCTAAGCCACCCCAGAGGAGAGGTGGCAGCAGAACCTGTGACTCCAGGACCTGTGTAGGTCAATATGTGCTGACCTGTCCCACAAAGGATGTCAAGAGCTTGACCGTTCACCCACCATGGGTCCTGTGCTACTAGCTAACCTCTCCCCTGTGCCTTCCAGAATGCTTACTTCTTCAGCATAAGCAAAATTTACCAGAGAATAGCAAGGATTCCCTCAAATAACAGATGCTTTCTTTCCTCACCTATGAGAAGCTTTCTTGCAAAAAGCACTTTTGTAAATGTCATGATGCACTGGAATCAATCGTAGTACATACCCTTTAAATGAAACAACAAATAATTCCTTAGAGCCATGGTATTTCAAGACATCCAGGATAAACAGAAAATTTTATTGGTGCTTGGGTTTATTCTCAGGTGATCTGAGTGAGTGATATAAGAAAAAACCTGTGGTTGTAGCTGAGACATTGCCGAGAGGAGATTTGACTATGCATGCACTCAAGTCTCCATGGGAGGAGAACATAAAGCCAAGTGCGGTTTCCTGAAAATGTGTGACCAGTAGATTATTTCCTGCTTCATAAAACGTAACTAAATGCATCTAAGTTTCTCCAGATGGATATTATTTATGAATTGGGGGAAAGATAAAATTAATAGGAACATCAAAGATGTGCTGAAAAGTTTCCTGATTAAATATTATCTGACCTCCAAATATTCTTCCTCTGCATTTCCTGCGGCACTTTGGCTATTAGTCAACCCATTAACTGTTCCTTCTACAGAAATGCAGATGTCAGGTTTATAAATATCTGAATCAGAGCTGGAATTTAAACTTCACGTTGATTTCAATCCTGTTCCACAAGGTGACATTTTTTTTCAGGGACCAGATGCCCTGGTCTTATCTCTTTGCATCACTCCCCTGGCAAAAGAGGGAGTACATGCTTTTCACACTTGGGATTTCTCCAGCACAGCCAGCTATTCATCACCCGCAGTAGCGGATAGAGGGCTCACTTGGCATACACAACCATAACACACTGCTTTTGTTACAGCAGGAGTTCTCTTGTAGATAAGAGTCTGCAGACCACTGTGGCAACTGAGGTATAGAGATATTTATTGTATTTTCACTTGCTTGCTCACTGTTGTTCAGAGCACTCAACTACTACAATGCAGAGATACAAGTCTGGCTCTGTCCTGAGGGCAAAGAGTTCCAAAGGATTCAGAATGACTTCTCAGTTTTCTTTTTTCCACCTATATCATTCCACTTGCTTGAAATGCATATCAGACAAACTTTTTCAGTTTATCCCTGCAATAACTAGCAGGATATCACTGTGAGAGCTCCACTCATCTGACAAAACTACATACTCAAAATTTTCTGCCTCTTTAGTAATCTCTCTCTCAGATTCCAAGCATGCTGAGAGAAGCTTATGCTTGCAAATCCTAAGAAGCTCTTCAGGCTCATCATAAAAAACACATTCTGAGTTGACGCTTCACAGAAATTGGAGACAGGAGCATGAGTAACAGTCTAGGTTAGGCAGAATTTCAATAAAATAAGTAATATATTCCGTGTATGTTCTTAAGAAGTTTTACGAACATGTGTCAAAACACTTCAGTAATAATTGTGACTATTATTCCTTTAGCTAGGACTGTAGCTTTTACTACTGTAAGCAGAAATTTCCAGGAACATACATGCTGTCCCACAGCTTCACACTCCCCACCAGGCAGATCATGCAAGGCAAGACTGGGACCCTTGCTGCAGGCAACAGTAAGCAGTCTTATGGCATGGCTTACAGCATAGCAACACGGGAGGCCATGGTGGGTCAGGAAATCAGCCCACACACGGTGCATAAGTAATAGAGAATGAAAACATGCAATGAATAGTGAGACTTCACTAACACCAGTGTCATCAACTGTGCTACAAAGACTGCAAGACAATAACCAGGGAAGAATCACAGACATCACAGGCAGGACAATCCCACTTTAAATCATAATTGAGGAAAAGAGGAGCAGAAGAAAGAGGGATCTCTGTTGTACATATTAAATTCTGTGTATTTAGTTCAAGATTTGCCAGAATAAGTATTGTACTGAATTTTAAGGACTCATGTTGCTCCATATGAAATTTTACAGTAATTTACATCCCAAAGTAGCTATTTGTGTTGGCTGGACTAACTTGATTACACTGCGTTTTCAAATGGACTTGATCTTTACACATCTGTAGTGAGAACTTCCCCTTCAAAGACAACTCAGTGAGTCCATACACTGCTCCAGCTGCTTCAGGATATGAATTAAAAATGCAAATTAATCTCCTGTGCTACAGGACAACATCAGTTGCTAATGAATGCATGCAAGGCCCAGATATTTTTCAGACAACACCTCAAATATCTGGGCGTCATGCTGGTTATTCCTGCCTCATCTGCAACAGCTGAGTGATCTTTCAGTGCCACAATGGGACTGAAATCCTGGCATAAATGTGCCGTGGGACAAGCTCTCCTCAATCATATTGCTTTTCTATATGTCCTCAAGGACATCACCACTGACTGTGCCAGAGTAAATGCAATTTTTGCAGAGGATGAAGACTGTCAGTGTTGTCAAGCTCCTGTAGATGTTTAAATTGTGAAATGGGTCATAAGGCTATGTAAGTCTGAGCAAACACAAAGTCACAGTTCTGCCTTGCATCCATGCAGTCCCAGTTCATCTGTTCTGCAAGCTGTAACTTTTCATCCTTTCTCTGCGTGGGAGAGCTCTCCACTGGCTGTTTGGGGTTTGATGGTAGTTTTGTTAGTGTTATTTCTTTCCACTACAAATGAGACAGATTTGTCACATGCTGTCAGCATTCGTGATTTTAAGAAGAAACCCAAACAGGTTTTGTATTTGAAACTGGGATTTACTTTTCCAAAAGGCCCCACCCTGAGTTCCGGGAGAATAAGCTGGCTGTATGCATTTCAGCACATGAATTTCTCTCTTTTCAGATCAATATTTAATATATTGTTATGTACATGGGGCTGTTCATGCTGTGAAGATGTCGGGGTACAGGAGTGCTCCAATACGGGTCACAGACCCTCATCCAAAATGCAGCCAGGGGTAGGAACTGGGTCCCTCCAGGGACCCAAGGTAATTCTCAGGGAGCCAAATCAGAGAAGCAGGGCAGGGGTCCAGGCATGGCACTGCTTCGAGTAGGCCTGCAGCCCTGGCTGGGATTAAATACTGTCCCTATGCTCAGGGGGAAGGCTTCTGGAAGAGCCAGACAGGGAAAGTGAGGCTCAACAGCCCCCAAAGGGTTCTGAGATAAATTGTTTCCTTCCTCCTTGGAAGCATTCCTTTTCTGAAAGGTTGCATTTTACCACTTAAAACCCTTCAGTGAAAATACTATATACAAAATAAATACGAGATTCTAAAACATCCTTGAGGGTCTCTAAAAAAACATTCAGAGAGTAAATAGATGCACATATTACAGGTTAATTTCTGCAATATTTTTGTCCTCCATGAAAGTTTCTAAATTATTAAAGTGCACATTACACTAATACAAAATTCTTTCATCCACAACACAATTATTTTGCAGGCTGCATTCACTTAATATTTTTACACAAATCCTTCTTTTTAAGTTGTAAGATTGATTATATTCTGTCATTTCATTAAAAGTATCAATTCTGTTGCATGTCTATTAGGCATAAAAAATGCAAATTAAATGTGGGGAATCAGCAGAATAAGCTTTTACAAAGTAGGTTTTGTTTATACCTCGTTACAAGCAGAATTTGCACAGTCACCCATCAGATGTGTGGGTACATGACAAAACACCTATATCTACAGTAAAAAGATATTTTGTAAGGTCTTACAGCGTTAAAAAGTCCAAAATCTCAGCTTTGACCTACTACTTGTCTATAAAACATGTTAACAATACCAGAGAAGAAGTTATCCATAAATTTATAAATTATGAGAAAAATTTAATGCAGTGCCTAAAACATCAGAACTAAATTCTTCATGCAGTTAAAAGATGCCCTGACATACTACTAGTCAAGTATGCAAGTATTTTATTTGTTGCTGAGTTATCTGTCGAGATCACAGCAACACCAACAGTCAAGCTGGGAGCACTGCATTGGTGTCACACCCATACATCAAGGCAAATAATGAAAGAGTAAATACTATTAATTCAACTACACAGCTCATTATGATGAAAAATTTATTTGCAGATACCTCCTTGATTAATGACTAATGCCTGGTTAATCTTAAACATATCCAATAGGAAAGAAACTAAAGTCAATTAGAGGTACCTGACATCAGAGCGAACACAATTTATCACTCCAATGAATAGTCCATGGCATTGTTCACTGTGCATACAAACACACACAAACACTTCCACAAGCTCCCTGGGATAATGAAGCATCTAGGAAATACACAAAAGACAGAAAACTCATGAGGCACATAGTATAAGTATTTGCATAAACAGTAGACAAAGGCTACTGTGAGAAAAAGAGAGAGCGAAGACATGCCTGCTGAAAAGACTGTGCTGTCCCACAGTTTCACACTCCCCACCAGGCAGACCACGCAGGGTGACTTTGGGACCTTTGCTGCAGGCAGCAGTTGTAGCCTAATGGCTACTGAAAAGAGATCTGTTCTACTCTCTTCTGCTATATTCAGTGGCATTTTGTAAGTGGTCAAAACTGTCAGTGCTTTCTGCTTCCATACATTAATGTCATTTCCTCAAATGTGTGGAGTTGCTTGATAGATTTACTTCATACTCCTGATTAAAGGAATATTTTTTTCATTATGACTGCTGATATCTTAGATCTCTACAGTATTGCTTCTGAAGAATTAAAAAGGCAGGATAAATAAAAAGTGCTGTATTTCATACTCTGGACTAACCTGCATGATATTAACCAGTTTCTTCAAAACAGTTCTATGTGTTTAACTAGGCTCAAACTTAGGAGTAGGCCTTTTTATATGGGTGTCTTACATACATCAGCTACCGATCATAAAATTGGATAGGTTCTAAGTGACCTTTCAGATCATTTAGTCCAACCACCACCATAACTCCTCCAAAGCCATTAGTAATTTAAACTATTTCATATTGTACCAATAGATTCAGAAGAAGCAGACAGACAGTATTACATGGGAAGAGTACATGAGCCTGGCCACAGTGTGAATTCCTTTCTTCTCGTCTGCGGAACACTCATACATGGCCATGCAGGAGCTGAATCTTATAGGCAGCCTTCGGGGCCTATGAGATTCATATGTAGCCCCTAGATTATTTAGAGCTGTGGGAATGGAACACACTATCAAACAAAAAATTAAATAATTTCATTGAGACAACTTTTCTTTTACAGTAATTCTATTAATCAAGTCTACTAATTTCGTGGAGTCTACCTGCAATATGTACATAAATACAGACTATAATGAGCTCTGGAAGCTGATGCAATTTTATATACCAAAACAAAGCAGGGACCAATATACTGACATCCATCAAGGCACTAATAATCACTGCCAGCAGCAGCATGTACCAGTGATTACATCCCTTCTTTGTAATTATAAGGGAGAATCCCACCATCATGCCAGTGTGTCAGCAGAATCAGGGCTAAGGTTACTTCTTCACAGACCATCGCGACAGAGACCCCTTAGTGCACCTAGGACAACAGCTACCTCCATACTCTCAAATGAAGGCCAACAATCATGAAAGGCTTTCTGATAAATAGTTCAGGACATTCAAATGAGCAAGTGCTTGTACTACTGAGGGGAAACATGCCGGACCACAGCAGCGTGAGAGTGCAAGGTGAGCCCTGCAGGAAATGTCACAGCCTGTTACAGCCAACCCCATAGGTCACACCATCATATAGACCATATTTCCAAATATACTAGTCTTACAGTGGTGACAGAGACCTGTCATTGAAGAACAGCCATCAACTGATTTGAAAGTATTTTGGAGAAAATCTTCTTAGAAACTCAGCATTATCAGCTGCTACTTTGCTCTGGATAGGATTCTGCAAGAATTTAATTTCTCTTATGTCACATCTTAAATTATGAAACCTAAAGTAATTGAAGAAAAAAATTATACTATTTAAGGCTTTCTGGAGATGAAATATTTAATTTATAATAACCCTGATTTTTATGGCAGTTTTTTCAGGGGAATTCTCTTTTGCTACATTAACAGTCAAGCACTACTCTTATGGAATGATTAAAGGAAAGAGAACTGTGGGAAAGCTAGGAGACTGTTTTTATTCCTGAGTAATCAACAGGAAGACATAATGAGAATACCAAGTATGCAGTGCTTGTATTAAATTGACAATAAAATAAAAATAAGGAAGAATTTTCAATTCAAAATGTAAGAGAAAGGAATTACATTTTCATGTGCATCTGCAGTAGCTGTAGTTTACTCTGTGAAATCTATGAAAGTGACAAAAAACTTTGGTTTCTGAAGTAACTGCCACACAAACTCCACTAGAGTTGCTAGAGTAGGGAAGGAAAGATAAAAACCCAATATAGAATTGCCTTAGAATAAGGACCTCTTGTCAAAATTATAAGCAATGGAAACAGCACTGGACTCAGAAACATAAGAAAGAAGCTTATATTTATAGAGGTCATTTGGGAACGATAAGAATAAAAAATAGAAAGCCAGCAAAAAGCAAGTGGAGGTTCAGAAGACAAAGGGACAAAAGTCTCACACTAATGTAATATTTTCAAGATTTTCTAATGCCTAGTTAATCAGCAATTTGTTAACTTCTTAAGCCCTCAGGCTGCCTGTAAAGTGGAAATATTAGTTCTTAATACCCCACGAGAATATCTATACACAAGTCATGTTAAAAATATCCAGGCCTTTGGACTGACATGTGCAGCAAGGTCAACAATTGCACCTTGAAATGGCCATGCAAGTGCCCTAACTTCAATTTATCAGACACTGTAATACTTTAAGATGAAGCTATTTTGATAGCCCAGAACCTGACTGCAGGGAGCTTAGCCAAGGAAGAAGAATTCCTGGAGTGTTAAGATCCAGGAGAGACTCCATGGTTAAGAGAAATTAAGGTACTAGTCCATATATCCTTTGACTTTTCAATAGTCAGCTGACCTCCTAAAAATATGAGGCGACTGACCCTGTACCTCAATAAAATAGTGAAGTGTCAGCAACTTCATTGTTTAGGAGGCTAGCACGCAATTTTTAAAGACTCCTAGTCATTTTATTACAAATGACTGCTGATGGTTCTCTACCATCTGAGATGCAGCAGTGGTTCTATGGAAAAGAAAGTTTAGCAATAACTGAAGAATGAGTCTTGTTTGCATCAGTGCTCGGGTTCTCTTTAGAACATTATAGTGCTAAAAATAGTTTCTTATCTGCCCTCCAGTTCATAGGGGCAGCTGATATGAACTCTTAGTAATAAAAGACAAGAGAACCCCTAAGGATATTAGTTTGCTGTGAAATAACGAAAGAGAAGAAAGAAGCTGTTAGAGTGAAAGATGGTGAGCTTGAAAGGGGAGAAATGAAAGAAAAAAGAATGTAATATTTTCAGAAACCAATGCAAGTGCCAAGAAGGAGAAAGAAAGGAAAAGAAAACTGAAAGCTGCTGAGTGACCTTTACTTTTAGCATGGAAAATAAACGTTTCCTTTTATAGTTTCTTGTTAAAATAAAACCAGTGAGGGATCATGAATCTTTTTACAGTTTTATAATTTCCCTTTCAGTGAAACATTTCAGTTTCACACACAATTTTATAATGTAACAGCATAAAAAACTAAGCTTACCCTTAAAATTTCATGGTGAGAACTTGTTTATCTGCAACTACATACACACACATACATTTGAGTAAAGAAGGATTAGTAAAATTGCTTTAATTCCCACAAAAAATATGCTTTGGAATTGAAGTGAAATGATATTTCCTAACAGCCTAATAATTAAATCAAAACAGAAAACAGAAGTACCCCCCACAACCATACACGCACACAGCTGTAATCACTATTTTTTAGCAAACACAATCTGCCTTTGATCTCTCCTGGCCCTCTTCCATCTTCTAGACAGTATAGTCCCAAAGGAATCATTGTCTACCAGATACTTCTTCATCCCTCACTGGCCCTGGATTGCCTGCCTCTGTGGCAATGTCATATGGAAAACACATAAATGTCCTGCAGCTATGTCCTGAAGAAAGTGAGATCTGTCTACAAACTTTATATCTGACTTATTCTCCCCCTGGTAATAGACCCTTCACTTATCAGGAGTCCATAAGCACTGCTGGAAAAGAGGGTGGACATGTCACAAGATGTCTTTCATTACAGTTATAAATCAGCAGGTTCCTCTGTGTACCTATCCTGAGGAGGCTGTTAGGACCATGAGTCTTCTATAAAGAAGAACTAGCTGGCAGTGTCTGAGTGAGCAGTATCAGTTTGGATTATTTCTCAGAGTCAATAATTTTCAGAATATCTGGAGTTATTTCAATTTTACGCACCATTTACTGCTGCCAAAGACCAAACCCTAATGCTAGTCTATCAGTGCAGTATCTTTGATCTGAACTTGACCAAAATATATTTAGCACTACCCCTGAAAATACTTCCTCTAATATCTGGAATTGAAATTTTTCTGCTACCTGCTTTGCAGCGAATAAGGGCTTCTTCTTTTATAGACTGTTCAGATGCCTTCAGCATAGCTGTGGTATATAAATCCTTCTGCATTATGGTACTTCTCAAGTCTGTGTTGGCTTCTGTTGACTGTTGCACTAATCTGACATTCCTCTTTCACTGTGCCCCACTGCCTGCAGAAATTGTCTTCAAGTTTTCTGGCCTAACTTTTTTAGGTAGTTTGTTAGTCTCCATGGTGGATGCTTTGCTCTGTTTAAAATGCTTTTCCTTCACTGTGGTTGTGAACAGCCAGATGAAGTTACCTCCACTGAGGTTATGAACAGCCAGTTTCAATATCAGACCCACCAGGTAATTCAATTCTGAATAGCTCCTTCTTTCAGGAGGATAGCATGGATTTTCTTGGGGAAAATAAATAAATATATAAACAGTAAATACATAAATAACATGAAAAGCACTTAAATCACCAGAGTTTTTTAGTGATGTGCTGAATTTGGCTGGGGTAGCATTAATTTTCTTCATATTAACTAGTATGGGGCCATGTTTTAGATTTGTGCTGAAAATAGTTTCGGTAACACAGGGACCTTTTAGGTATTGCTGAACAGCCCTTACAGACTGTCAAGTCTGCCCTTTTCTGCTCCTCACTCTACCCTGCAAATGAGTAGGCTGTAGGCACACAAGAAGCTGGAAGATGACACAGCTGGGACAGCTGACTCCAACTGACCTAATAGATGTTCCATGCCATATGATGTCACACTCAACACAGAAAGCTGGGGGAGAAAGAAGGAGAAGGAAAGGGGGATATTTGAAGTTATGGCATTTGATTTCCTACATCACCATGGAGCCCTGCTTTCATGGAGATAGCTGAACGCCTGCCTGCTGATGGGAAGGAATGAACAAATTCCTTGTTTAGCTTTGCTTATGTGAGCAGCTTTTGCTTTAATTATTAAAATGTCTTCATCTCAACCCACAAGTTTTCTCACTTTTATGATTTTCTCCCCCATCCTATCATGGGAGAGCATCATGGGATGGCATTGTGCTTAGTTGTAGGTAGGAACTGAACCACAACAAGCAATCAGATGTGTCCTTCTCCTCAATATTTATCATTAGACTAGAGCACAGGAAGGAGGAAGAAAAGGGAAATATGCAGATTTCTTTTTTTCCTCTCCTGGTGGCAGGACAGACAGTACCTGCATACCTCCTTTGCAGAGGACAGGGGAAGCTTACCCAGGGAGGATGTGAGTTAGTACGTAGAAGCAAGGCAGGACCACAGGATAATTTTCCTTTACCTAGAGTAACAGAAACTCTAGTATAAAATATCAGTTAAGATGATGCACATACTTTAAATCTGTCTGCAGAACTTCTCTATCCTTCAATTTATAAAGCATTTTGACATTTTCTAATCCCTTTGGGTTTAAACTCTATTTTTGAACTCTGATTTTGCCAGGAATTCAGTAGCAAAGAAAAACTAATGAGAGAAATTTCTGTCCCTTGAAGTCACACCACAGAATGAGAGTCCACATGATATGCCAGAGAATATTACTTCTTTTGTACTCTTTTCAAGTGATGTACAATGGAGTTTTATCAATGAAGTCATACAAGCAGTAACCTCTAATAAATATACGGCACATAGCACCTAAAGGAAAAAGAAAACAACTTTAATAATAGATACAAGATCCTTTGCAGAATGTGTTTCTGCTGGGGTTATTATAAGTGGCAGCAGTGGCCTATTCTTCAATCTCCTGCTTTTTGTTACACTGGGATTCAGGGTTTGTCTTAAAATGAATGTGTTTCCTCAAAAATTATATAGCATATTGAGGTATGCTCATGATTTGCTGACAGATTTATAGCCTGCTGCTGACTATCCTCTAGATCATACCACTCTCTTGCCAGTAGAGGCTCAAGGAAGAGGTAGGATAGATGTTGCAAAAACTGACAAGAAACCACAATGATACAGGGAACACAGAACCAAAAATAAAAGACTAAAGATAAGAAGCAAAAGCAGCCCTCTCTTTCAGATTTAGCAAGAGAAAAGACATCATGAGAAATCACCTTCCTCTTCGTGAGTCTGGTTTTCCATTGGTGTAGTTCTCTGCAAAACTGCTCACTATTTCCACTGTCAGGGAGCCTGCAGCCACACCTTATATGGCACGTACTCCCAGAAGATGAAGGAGAAGTAAACCATGACAGATCCAAAACAGCAAAGCTGCACAAGGCTACAGCCTTTGGCTGCCTGTTCACCGTCACGGCAAGGGGAACCTCAGCTGCTTCACATGCCATGAGGCTATGCTCTTTGATTCCACACTACTATAAATCAGCACCAACTCTACTGACATTAATGGAGTTATATCAGCGCAGGCTCAGAATCAAGTCCTCTGGTGTCTTTAGGCTATACTTCCAATTCTGATTTCTAAATGTACAGAGAGGCAAGCAAATGCACTTGCACAGTATAGATATATACTGAGATGCACCGTTTCTCTGAATTTAGACTTGGAGAACCAAACATGTTCCTTCCCTGTAAGTGAAACAGAGGCAAGGTAGACAAAGGAGTTTGCCACTACTGGAGCAAGTTGTGCTGCCTGTGATTATTTTTAATGAAAACATCAAGTGCCACTTCTGTCCAACTGTAATCTGGAAATTAAAATCTCTTTTCCAAGTCAAGGTGACCAGAACCTACATCTGTGTTTCCTCTGTCCTGAGTCATTGCCTGAAATCAGTCAGCTGAAGCAGACTCCTGATGTACATGCACTGTTCTGCCGCCCAGCACTGGAGGCAAATATTCACATTTTTTTGCTTCATTTTATTGTCAACCTGAAAAAAGTATCAGAGCCCTGGAAACCACTGGAAATAGGCACTGATTTCCACTTGTCAGCCTCAGTGACTGGCCCATGAGATCAGTAACTAACCTCCAGCTACTACAATGGTAATTCTAATTCATCTTTCCAGTCTTCCCAGATGACTTCAACCTCTCTGTGCTCAAGACCCCCTGCCAGCTTTGCTGCTTCTCTCTGAACACACTATAGCACCCCAGTGTTTGTCTTGTAGTGATGGGCTCAAACCTTAACACAGCATTCAAGGTACAGCCTCACCAGTACTGAGCACAGGGGCATCAGTGCTTCCCTTATCCTACCGGCCACACTACTGCTGACAGAAGGCAGGATGGTCTTGGCCACTTTGGCCACCAAGCACACTGCCAGGTCATACTCATATAAAATAGCAGTTTGTATAAAAAGAATTAACTGAGAACAATATGAATTTTTTAAATTTTTTTTTACCAGCATCCGTGTTACTATACATCTGTATATCTATTTGTGAAGCTTGATTGTGACAGATGCAAAATATTTGTATGAGTTTTTGTGATTTAAGGCCAGAGGATTGTCACTTTCAAAGTACATGATGTTAAAAGAATGTTTAAACACAGACACATGAAAGGGAGAGTTGATCTTTACATTTATGTACTCACCAGTAGGTCCCTCATTCTTCCAAAAAACTGTCACTGGTGTCACTATTTGCAGACTTGAAGAGCTAATTGATGCAGCTGCAGCTGAACTCAATATTTTTGCTGGCAAAACAGCACAACATGCTGTGGAATTACAACAGCCTAAAGGATTTGCAGGTGGTTTGCCGAGAGATGCATCAAGAGACCAGGTTTCATCCATGAGCTCAAAAATGGCCTCATATAAAAACTGAGAAACACTTTATGTTGTGGGCATGCATGAGGATAGCTGAAGCCTGGGAAACCTCAAGCAATTTCATACTTGGAGGATTAGAAGGCAAGTAGCTGGATTACTAATACTGTATAACTTAGGGACCTCTCATTTAAAGACACAGTCCACCCTGTTATCAGGAAATCTCTGAAGGAATCCTACCCATTCTGGCTATTGCCAAGGAGGCAAATTGCGGGAGCATCTGTTTTGTCTGACTGCAAGACCATTCAACTTTAATTACGTACATGTTTCTGGAAGGAGTATTTGAAAGAATTTGGATTTTTGTGTCTTCATCTCAATTGCAGACTTAATATACAGTGCATCTATATAGATGCTAACTGTTAATTTCCATATTATTTGAATCAGTCTCAAGTTAGAAAATTTGATAGATTTATTAGAGAGCAATTCAGGGTTTACTTAATATGCCAATGCTATAAAAAAATGTTTGAACTAAGGCATTACTGTAGGCAAAGTTTTCATCTAACATAATGATCTGGCCTTTATTAATAGCCTGAATCCAAAACTTCATATTTCCATACATCTTTTTATGATATTTGCTTCAAAGTCTTGTCCATTCTAATATCTCGTGTACTTATTTACTTTCTTCTTTATCATTTCTGGAAGTGGTGATTTCATATCTCCAGGGAGACCCAGTCTGGATAGTTACATGTCACCTAATTTAGATTATTCTTTTTCCAAATAATTTATTTTGCACTTCTCTGTGGAGAATTTTATTTAATCTTGATGCATGAAAGTAGTTGCTCTTGTCAGCTAAAAATTCTCATGTTTCTTTTTCTATCCTGTCTTCTAAACTGCAAATTGACAGAAGGAATGACTTAGTACACAGAACTGTGGTGTGCCCTATTAAACTTTGCCATCTTGTAAAACAGTGACCTTTGTTTTCTTATGTTCTTTGTACATGTTATCTCTTGGTAGTGACTGCTTTTGTGATGGTCTGAACGTTAAACCACCAGAAACCAGGACCCCTGTCTTCTGGTCTTAACAAATCTAAAGAATAAGGATTTTAGAAGTCCTCATAGAGCACCAAAGCATTGGACCAGGATCTTTTCTCCTCTAGAGTTTTTTCATAGCGTTTAATGTGCACTCTGCAGGAGTGGAGTTACTAAGAAATGGTTGGATTGCATCAATCTTTCAGTACCTACAATTTGATCAAGGGGCTGATCTTTGCAACAAGCCCCGTCACAAGTCTACAGCTTTTGGAGACCATGGTAGTTTTACACTTCACAGCATGGTGAAACAGTTGCATTCTTCTCATTACTTCTTTCCAAAAATAACTGATTATTATAAAAATCACAACTTCTTTTTTCAGATTTAGAGATAAAGTGAATTGTTAATTCTGTCTGGAGAGAGAGAGACTGAGTGGAATAAAAAATGTCAAGTCTCCCCTCTTAAACTTGTCAGGAAGCATGGGGTATTGTTCTGTGAGTTCCTATAAACTGCTACATCTACTACAGAGAATACAATCATCACAACGAAGTGCTCAGCAGACAGTCTTGCAGAAAGCTTCAACATCATCTTCCTGGTTCTGAAGAGAAACAAGAAAAAACACTATAACAGCCATATATACAAGTGATTTTTCGTGTACAATCAAGAAGCTGGGGATCAGCTTTCTGTGAATCTTATTTATGTGAAATGTTATACATCAGTAATTCTCAGTATATTTTTTACTGTGCTGAAAAACAACGGGAATTTGTAATTTCCCCTGCCTGTAACAGGAAGACTATATAGCTTTTTAGATAAAGCACTATTTTTTTTAACACTACACAAGCAATTTTATTCAGTAAGTAAGCTTAGCAACACTGCAGGAGAATATCTCACAAGAAGCTTTTCTCCTTGTGATGCATTAATGCCATGCACAGGAAATAATTATATATAGCAAATGGAAGAGTGTGTAAATTTATCAAGTGTTTATTATTTGACTCTTACACTCCTGTATGTTTGCAATCATAAATCACTTCTCACCTAAGAATCTGGGTTTCAACCTCTCATTTTCCTTAACTAAAGTACTACCTGTGGTGTAGGCAACAAAAGTCTTACAGCACCCACACAAACACCTATTATACTGGATTTACACCTCTTCTCCTCTTCAAAATAATCTACTTATTTATAACATTTGAAAAATTAATAAGTTACAAAGAAAAAAATACTATGGCTATTGTGGGTGAAACTTAAGAATATATATTGGTGCATTATGAAGAAGATACTCTGTATTGCAGACTGAAAAGGATAATCATATAGGTAGACAATTGATGGCTGATAGTATGTGTCCTAAATATAGCTGTTTTACCAAAAAGTACAAAGAAGTAACAGTAAATTCTCTTGGCAAGACACACAGGCTTGTCAGTTGTCTTCTTCAATGCTGTACACATGTGCAATAAAATGAGAATAAGAAAGCATTCAATATAAAAATTGTATTTATCAAGAGAGCATCTAAATAACAGGAATTAATTTAGATGCACATTTTTCAGGTTGAGGAAGAAGGAATAATGACAAATTATTATATTGTATCATTCCAGCTGAAGTACAGAAAGTTTTTATATTGACGCTATTAGCAACTAACATTGTCATACTTTTAAAAGAAAAAAGAAGTAAAAGACTGCAAAACTCATATGAATGGACTTTTTATATGTAACAAAAATATAAGCAAGTAAAATGAAAAACTTTATGAATTCTAGTTATGAAAGTATTTATGTTAAGGAGGCTTATCAGAAAAAGACAACGAATGGAGTAGGCATTGGAGAAGTGAGGGCAAGAGCTGATGCCTTAAATGAACTCACACAGATATTAAAAATTCCATATTTAGCTTAGAAAAATAGAGATCTTTACATTCAACATTCAGGAAGTAGACTTTGTGTAATTTTAGTGCAAATTAGTATAGGTAAGCTAGTTTGATGCCTGTGGAACCTTATCACCACAAACCAGATTTTGCACAAAATCGTGGGTTTTTTTAGCTACCATTCCATTCCATGTGGTTTTATTCCTTGAAGAAAGACTGCTGCACAGCTGTAAGGCTGTATGCATATGTGTAAGATGTTACAGAAAACCAAACCTCATTCATGTCATCATTCACTGAGAGAGAGTGTGCTGGTGACAACATACTTGATAACTGGCTGAGTTGTTAACTGTAATAAAATTGTTTGGAACAGAGAGGCCTGATGTTTTTATTAGGCTGGTTCTTAGAAAACCATTACTGCAGTAGAGTTGTGACAGTTGCAATTTTTTTACAAATTATGGCACTCTCGAGTGTGGAAACACAGTGATAGAGAACAGCAGAAGAGCATCTGTTCTAAAAAGAAATGATATATAAGTATAAATAAGAATATGTATGTGTGTATATATATACATACACACATGTACCACATGCAAACATAGACAAATATTCTCACTGAATTATTTTCACATGTGGTACACATAGTAAACATACAGATCAGTACACAAGCCCCATCAGGAAATGCACTTTCATTGAAACAAGCAAAAATAGGATCTGGGAGATTTCCAGACTCATCAGAGAATTTTATTAATGAAAAATTGCTCTGTTTGCTGATAGAGTTTTTATTAAATGCACAAAACTCTCAACAGTTTCAGGACATGTGGACCAGCCTATTAGCTAGTATGTTATCCAACAGTTAAACTAGAGTTTATCACTTTCAGTTAATCATATGGCTGTAAAAAAATGGCCACTTTGACTAAAACTCCCCTCTAAATTATTTACCTGTGTTTGCTTCCTCTGTCCTACTCTTGCTTCAGTTTGTTTCCAGAAAAGTCTACCCAAGGAAGTACCTCTCCTTAGGCAGTGCTTTAGCTGGGAGTTAGAGCAGGCTACTGTAATTCAGCATGACATGTGTCAAGGGTGCTCCTTTCACCATTTCTGCAAAACACCAGTAGAACAAGACAGGAATAAGATTTTGAGAGGGTGGAGGAGAAAACCAAAACAAAAGAACATTTGTGCCTGGAACTGCTAGACCTTTGCAACTTAGTTTACTAAAGTTAAGAGAGGCAGAGCATAACTTTTTCTCTTGGCTGTAGCCCCAAAATCCTGAGCTTAGTGCTGAGTCTAAGCTATGGACTGAGTGATGTTATACTTCTGCTGTCAAGGAACTCAAGTGAACTGCTTAGAAAAAGCACACCCTGAGCTCCTCTAGTGCTGGTTCACACAGAGGGTAGCAACACTCTCTTTGCCTCAATGGGAACAGAAATCAAGATTATGCAAGGAGATTTCCAGGGAACCAGCTTAAAGTATTAAAAATAATCTAATTAGAGGTGCAAATTTACACATACTGAGAATGGAGAAAAAGAAAATTACTTCTTGTCTCTCTAAATTAGTCAATGCCATTATTATTAAAGGGGGTGAAAAGGGATGGTAAAAGTGAGTGCTGAAGTAGAATCAAGTTTCTTGCAGCTACTGAAATTATTGCTTCTTATTGCACAATGCTGATTTGGTTCTGTGGTCTTTATGTGCTGCATTTCTGTGATGTACTGCTAAAACACTCAGAGACACTCAGTTTCAGCGGGACAGAGGGAGAGATGCATTTTGAATGTGGGAAGTTCCAAGTATCAAAATCTCTAATGAATACTTTCCCATAATTTTGAAAATTAATTCTTGCATATTTTTGAAGCTGGGGTAACACTACCCAAAAATGTCAGGATAAAAAGCAGGTGAGGAAATTAATAATTCGTTTGTCACATCAAGGTCTAAAAATTACTCTGTAAAGTGAGATGGCTTAACACTGATGAGAGAGCAAATTACTGATATCCATCAAGCATCTTTATCTCAAAGTAAGATAATATGAAGCTAAACCTGCACGTGCTTATGTAATGAAAGGTTATAAGAAAATATATGCTCTAAGATTACACTAAGTTAAATACTGATATTTTTAATTGATTCATTCCCAGATATTGTTATTTTATAATACTCTTCTATAATAGTAGGTATGCAAATGAGTGGAAATAGAGGGAAATGATGATGATTGTTGCATTAGAAACAAAGATCTCTTACACTTAATATAATGCTAACTTAGGAACAGTACAATTGACTATTGTGAATGAAGGAAATTCCCACACAAAGAGCATCTTGTGGAAAGATAAGAAAGCATAATTCTTTAATGCCACCAAGCATCTCAAACACACAGTAGATCTGCTGCATTACTTGCTTACACTACCTGATTCAGCCTTACATTTAATCTTTAACATGAACCTCTTGAAAGCAGGTATACATTGCTGTGTGCCTACATATCACCAAAGTGTACTTCCAGAAGTAAAATTAATAATATTACATCCCTAATCAAAGTGATGAAGTCTGTACCACTACAAATCCATCAGGCTCACGCACTGTGTTTGTCACTCCTATAGGGATTGTGAATTTAGGGGAAAATCAAAAATAACCAATAGCCTTTTTTCAGTTTAGATACAAATTATTTTGAAAAAAGCTTGATTTATCAGTGGCCTTGAATCGGTACAGCTGTGTCTAATATTGTAGATGTCAATTGGTTTCAGGTGTTGGTTAGCTACCAGAAAAAAATCAGCTCTGGTGAGTTTGCTATACAGGAGTAAATATAAAATACCTTCTCTTCCAAAGGCAAACAGCAAAGTCTATGTGCAAGGGTAGCCCATTATTGCTCTCTCCAAATTGCTTCCATCTATGTTATATCCACATATACAAACAAACCCTACCTAAATATTTAAAATTAAGAGCAATGCTCTAGTGTTGGAATATTGACAGAAATAATGTGATCTCAAACACTATCATGGCAATCTATAGAATGAGACTTTGAAGAGTTTCCATTATCCCTTAAATGTTGCACTTCTAAGTCAGATAGTATTTCCCAGGCTCCACCAGAGTCACCTTCCTTCTAATGAGCTGGGGAATGACATGAGAAGCCTGATCCAGAGAGGAAGATGAATTCATGAGGTACCAAAATACAATTCCCAACAGGCAATAAAAAATCAGCAGGTTTTTGGACACAAGCCATTCATATTCAACTGCAAGGCAAAATATTTAACTTTTCCCATGGGAAAAGCAAATCCCTCTTCTCTTACTAAACAGTTTTTCTGGTTTGTTTTGTTGATTTTTTTTAAAAAGGAAGTGTCAGCCAATACTGTTAGAAATAAAAATGACTGAAATTACTTCTTGCAATTTCTACATACAAGTAGTGTTTAATTCAGAGTTCTTCTGGAGTTTGCCTTATTTTGATTACAGGCCTAGTCTATTACAAAAAGTCATTTACAGGACTTTTGGTTGGTAATCAACTTTCCTTAATATCATCTTCATTAAAATCAGAAATGTCTGCTTAAAAACTAGTGGAGGGGAGCTCCTCTTGATTGACTCTGTCTGTTTGGGTTTTGAGGGTATTTTTCATTGAGTTAAGGTCCACATAAAAGATTTTTAAAACAACTTAAAAAAAAAAAAGGTGTCATAATTTCAGGAGGCTACAGATACACTGTCTTTAATGGAAAGATATAATATTTGTATCCCCTATGGAATGAATTTAAGGTAGCGAAAGTAAAACAGAGCAAGCATTGTATGATAAAACAATATGACAAGCTAATATTAGTCAGCTTAAACAGTCTCACAACTCTTAGCAAGCTGAATATCCTGAGAAACTAACTTCTCTAAAAATGAGTCTGCAGGACTTTTCATGGCTGCAAATATGCATTTTTTAAAATTACATCTGGAGAAAACCTGTACTATTGGAGGCATCTGAGCCATCTGTTGTGTCAGTTCTTAACTAAATATCTATTGGCTGCAATACATTTCATGAGCAGACAGAAAAAAGGGCACATTTAACATTAAAGAGTATGTTCAGAATCACTCTTTTCTTCATAAATATTTTTATGCCTGTGCTTTAACCCTCTTCTCCCTGTCTTTCAGTGTTTTTTTCCTGCTGCCTACACCTGCAACAAATTTGGCAAGTAATGTTCACAGCTTTGTTTAAGAATCAAGTGTCTTGTATTCACACTGATAAAGGGTATGATTGTATACAGATGCTTATTTTCATTTTCCAATGGATTATACCTTTTCTATTCAGCCCTCTTTTGGCAGCATTTAAAGAGAAGAGGGGTGGGGAGGTGAAATAAACTAAGAAGAATTAGGTTTTGGAGGGAATTACATGGATATATGTGAAATAAACATTTGCAAAGACTGCAATTTATTGTTTAAAAAGCAGTTAAAATTGCTTACTCCTATTTACATACCTGGGGAGATTGTGCCAGTAAGCAGCTTACGATCCAGACATCTGAGCAGCTGACAGAGTTTGAATTTCACCATATGCTGGTGCAGAGCCTTCAGGTCTCAACCTTACTCTTAATAAATAATTTTACTTTTGAAGTGCATTTATTTTATCAATATGATAACCAGGTTCTGGTTATTTTCAGATATGTACCAAGGCTGTGGAAGAAAATGGCTGCACTTGCTTCAAATTTCAATTAAATCAGTGGTCCCTAGGAGAAAGGGAGTAATACTGCGACATGCCCTGCTTCCTATCTCAAAAACCTCCTTCCTTTCAGCATTGTTTTCCTTTTTCCATTCTCAATTTTGCTCCTTTAAGATCTCAAGGAGAGGTTACACAGTCAATCCGTAATCAAAAAATAATTGATGCCAGAATTTGAGGAACTCTTGTAAATTCAGCACTATGATACTTTTGTTACTTATTTAAAAGGCCCAAAAACAACAATAAAGAAACCCAAACCAACAACAATGAAGAAACCTACCACCAAAAAACCCCACATACATACAAATTACACATCTGGCTAAAGTTTTCATCTCAGTTGTTGCATCTCCATAGCTTTCTGTAAAGAGAAGAAAATTCTTATTCAGGACAGGTCTTGTTCAGCAGAGTTCAAACTCCTAAAAAACTGAGGTCAATGAATACAAAGTGAGTCTATGAAGGCATGTTGCTAGTGAGTCAGTAGATCTGAAGGTGATGGATGACATCTCTAGGTACCTGTCCTCTGGTTACTCTTGGAAAAATAAGTTTATATCACAGTTGTCAAAGGTGAAGCTTTAGTTTAAGGTGTTCATGCTAATCAGGCTATGACTGACATTCTCCTTGGTTCTCCTCCAATCACATAAGCAGAGAAACTCCATATGAGTCTAAGACACCTCTGAGGAATCACAGATGAGGAATAACCGGGGTTGTTTCAAAATTTCTACTGGCATTGTTTCACTTCATAATAGCTACTTTCTGCTCATCATTTTGCACTAACAGGTCACTTTTTTGCCACAGGCCTGCCTAGACATGCTGTTGTTTTTACAGCCACACTGCAGGAACACACAAAGATGAATGTCTCTCAGTGATGTTAACCCTCTGTTGTGTCATTTCTCAAATCGGTAGAGCCTTGCTCCTCTTCCCACAGCTCCTTCTCCCTCCCCCATCCTTATTCTGGAAGTTTATCCGCAGTGCAATTTGAGGAGGGCAACATGGGGAACCTACAGTGCATGGATCACAGAAAAAGTGTCCTTGGAGCTTTCCTATCCTACAGGTATGTCTAGATCTGGCTACTTCAGGGCCCTTCTGACCTTTTGAAGTCATAACCTACTTTTTCTAGAGTTATTGACTGAATATTCATATTTTATTAAATCCCTACAGCTGATAGATGCTGCTTGGAAGCCCTAAGTAAAGGCTTATCATGGTACACTGATTTAGTCCAGATAATGATTCTTCGTACTTATGAACTGGAATTACTTGAGGTTTTCTTTTCAGAGAGAGTGTTTTGTGTTAGCTTTTCCTAGTTCTCAATAAGGATTTAGTCATCAAAAAACCCACACTCTCATTGAATTAAATTATTTCTGATTTAGGAAGAAGTGAACATGCACAAAGAAAGACACACATCTGGAAAGTACAGGAAATGCAATTCAAGGGCCTGAGTAGATGGTTCAAGTTACTTTTCCCAGGTAATTATTCTCCTGTTCCCCTTCTGCTCGCAGACATTTCCTCACTGTAACTTCCAACCTCAAACATAAGTCTTTTCAGTCTATGAGTAAGCATGCATACTTTCTATTTGCTATGTATGCTAAGAAAGAATCTCTGGTTTCTGTACAAAGAGAGCTTTTACCTGGTTTGTCTGAGAATGAATTTGTGTCTTCTGCCCATTGTATATGCTTCTTGTCCAATTTTAACAATCTTTCTGCTAAGAGTAAATATTCAATCTGCCAACTTTCCATGCTGCTCTATTACCTTTGGTAATCCGCATCCTTAGGAAATGTAGCTAACCCATTACAAATTTCCATTTGAACAGCTATGCTACTGAAAAACAGGTTTTGGAAATTTCCAGTGTAAGTTGACATTTTTCAGTAAATGAAAATTAATTTTTTTTACCCCTGAAAATAACCGCATTCAGATTTTGCAGCAGCCTCTGTATTTCCCAAAATACTATAGACTAGTGCTATATCATCACCCTACATGACTCCCCAAAATCTAAGCATCAGGAAGAATTCTGTTTTTCTTAAATTAGAGTTAAATCTTTCATCTCTCTTTTAAAAATACCAAGTAATAGTCCTAGAATAATTCAACAGTTAGTGTGTGGCAGAGGCAAAATCTTGTACCATAGACTTTTGCTCTGCATCATAACTGGGACCCTGAGTCATAAATTCCAGAGCTCATCTGTGTTTCTCAGTCTAATTGCCTCAAAGGATGTTAGTTCTTATCTAGGATGTACTTAATATCTTGTTGCAGCCACAGTTTTTTAGAAATAATAATAAACTAGGTGTGAACTCTTGCATCTACTGGTTTGTCTTGCCTTAAGGCCTTCCATCCCCTCTCGGCTTTCCCCGTGAATCTCCAAATTTTCTCCTACAGCCTGTCCTTCCCAGGGGTTGGGGAGTCCCTTCCCTGTGCAGCTTCCCCATCTGTTTCTTTGCTGCTGGCAGGCAATTGACTTAGAAATCAGCCCAGCATTTGGCATTGTTCCCCATTCCCTTCTGGGACTGAGCTGAGTTCTTGTGCTTCTGCAGGGAAGGATGAGGTTGCAGGAAATCAAGAAGGGATTTTCTTCTCAGTGTCCCAGATAAACAGCACACAGAGGCTCCCAGTCTCAGCTTTTGCCCTTTGCAGAGGGAGCCATGTGTAAGGCCAGCAAATCTAAATCATCAGTCTTAACAGTGCCTTCCCCAAGTTCCAGCTGCAAATCATGAGTTTCACAGGCACAGGAAAAAAGTATGCTGAGAACTCATCACTCACTCAAATGTTTATTTATTCCAAGATCCCAGTTTCTCCATTTTGTTGGCCTTCTGATTTCTAAATTTGAAGCCTTTTCAATTGCTACCCTAAATAATTTAGTAGCAAAAATTCCTGTTGAGAAGAATGAATCTGCCTTGAAACTATGAAATCTATTAGCTGTAGCTATATTTCATGTGGGTTTTTTATCACTGTTAGCACTTTCCTAAAGTTGCCATAGTGTGTAAAAATTCAAAACATGAAACAGTGGTGAACCATGCAGTTTTCTTAGGATGCCATAGATACGGGTTTTTGTTAAGTGATATGGGAGCTCACAGTATTCCAGCTGCTCAACATCTGCTCATCCTGCAGCTCCCCAAAGGAAGAACCAATCTCATAACCAACAAAATCACCACTGCTAAATCAACTACCTGGCTTAATCCTCTCTGTCAAGAAACAGAAGAGCTCTGTATCGAAAACCATTATGAATTTTTCTATTGAGAACAAGAAACATTTAATACAGTTTAGGTATAATATGTACACATACAATTGCATAAAAACAACCCTCAAAATATTCATAGCCATGACAATTTTTAACCACCTTCCTAAAATACCTTTTCAGAAATGCCAAAACACCTAGTGTTCATTCCAAACATTTGGTACATACCTTTGCAAATCCAGCTTGAATCTATGTGTTGGAAGCTTTGTCTTGAAATTTTTGGAAACCCTGCCCTTAGTTCTTGGTGTTTAATGTGTACTTATGATAGCCTATTAAAAAAAACATGCTCAACAAACCAAATTAATTATTCACTTGAGAATTCTGCAAAATAAATGCAGAAGGGCTGCAATAAAAAGGAAAGTTTGATTTCAGATTTTGCTATTTAAATTTTATTATCTTTCTCAAAATCAAATTTTACTGAACATCCATAAAAATAGCTGTGTTAAAAATCTGACTATGCTAGCCAGGACATTCCTGAATTACTGCAGGTAAAATTTGGTCCAATTCACGGTCACTTCAGAGGGACCAGAATTTGGCAAACTAAGTATTAAAATACACATGTAGATCTCTTAATGTTTATATACAAACAGTTTCCAGAAACCACTTTTAGCTGTCACTAGCAAGTGATACAAGCTATGTAAATGCAACTAACTAGCCTTACCTTATTGTATGCTATTAAGATTTTTTTAATCATTATTTTTTCATATCTTTTCATTAAAGGTAAGATGCCAGCTTGATTTTTAAACTCTGCTCTCTGTGTTTATTTCCTTTTTTTTATATATTAACATCTGGAAATGAGCTGCAAAAGGCTGTTTTCCCCACATGAAGCAGTAAAAATTTCTTTGTCAGTCAGACATTGCTCAGCCACTACTGAATGGCACTTGAGATGATGTTGCTTGACCTGTGAATCTCCGCAGGCAAGGACTAACACCATCCGGGGAGAGCTGCATTTGTCACACGATAGATCCTTATTCCCACAGCGACTTGCAATCAGCTGTATCCCCATCCAACCAGGTATACTTTGCCTGTAAACAACAAATTTGCCCTGGAAACTTCCTGTATCAGCCTTTCGCTAGCTGTTACAGCCCCCCCCTTAATTTCATCTGCTTGATGCACCAGTAGTGTCCATTTAAAATGTCACTTTGTATTCACTGGCATGCTGCCAAAGATAACTATTGCTTTCTATCTATGGTGCAGATAATATTAAAGGTGCACTCTCTTGTGATTCTTATAAAATCAGTCACTGTTGGAACTACCAGTACTTCACAGCTACCAACAAACCATAATGGAAGGCACACTGGGAGAGGGAACACATGAAAACAGCCAGCAATTAAAACGCTCCAGGCTGGGCAAGGCTGGAAGGCCAAAATAAAGGCTGGTGACCATGGAGTGACCAGACCTGAGAATTGCTGCCGAGTGTCCTGAAGTGCTGCTTGTTCTCATGCAGGGAGGTTTGCACTGCAGTGTATCTTACAAGTGGATATTTCCATCTCTTATTTTAAGAATAGGAGCAAATTGCCCCTTCCGTAACAGACCTACTGACCTAATTACCATTTTATAAGGCATCCAAGTGACAGTCAATGGAGCATTAAGATGTCCTGAATATATTCCTTCCTATACAACATGAGGAAAGAACAACAGAAATAAAAAGTGCCAACAAGATAATTTAATTTGCTTCTCTGCTTATTGACATTTACATGGCAACTTCATTAGGCAAGTTATTCTTTTTTAATGGTCCTGCTTACGTTTAGTTCAAGATCAATCAGACACCTGGTACCAATATTTGCTTTTTCCTCCCTCCAGTGTCTATAATTTTCTGGAAAGCTTTTTGGTACAAGTCAAAGAAGTCACCCAGAAGCTGAATGACAAAGCCTATGGATCTACATTTTTCACTGCTAAAAGGAGGAGGAATGTGTTTGGTTTACCTTAAAGAGGTATTAATTAGGCCATGATTCATGAAGGCATTTAAACACACACTTCACTACAACCAAGGCAGTGTTTAACTTATTTGACTTTCATCTGTGTAGACATCAACATGTGCAAAAATGCATTCTGAATCAGCGCCTTAGAACATCTGTCAATCGTATTTGTGTTTCTATGAAGCATTTAGCACACCAGGACCAATATAATTAATGAAAACAATGATGTACAAACTCTTCCAGGCAAATAAAGTAATTAAAACCAATGGGATTTATTTGTAAAACCTCTTAGTTCTTGAATAGTATATATAGATCAAAATCTTTCTTTTCTTGATACTTAAGCATTTTGTTAATCAGCCCACCTAAAAGTAACTGAAAATGCAGTTTGAAGCCCATACGGCTTTTTAAGACTCTTGAGTTAAATTCAGCTTTTGTTCTTGGATAGGAAAGCTAAATCAGCTTCTCTGGAAAGTCTGTTCTTCATTTTACAAAATATAAGATTTTATTTTATTAATATAATTGTTCTAAATAGCTAAAAAGGTAAAAAGAAATCTCTGTAAACTTCCTAAAAAAAAAAAGAAATAATGAAAGGAAATAAACAGCAATGCAAGAAATGCAATTTCTTTCTTCAAATTTCTCCTTCAGTCTAAGAGATGAAGATCCAAATTCTTTCCCCACATGATTTCACTGGGAGCAGGCTCAAATTAACAGCTGGCAAAAGCCAATCTCATTGCAGGAGGAAACAGATAAAAGTAAATGTCCACCATCTGAAGAAGGATAAAGGAAAACAGATTAAGCCACTCAAGATATTGAAATGTCCCTTCCAAGCATCTACCACATGCAGCCTGGTGACACGTGTGCATATGTGTGTTTACATGTAAATAAATATATGTAAATATATAAATGTATATAAATGTATGTAAATAAATATATGCAAATAAGCCAACAAATACCAGATTTTTTTCTAAGTCTGTCTTCTACATCTGAATGTAGATACTCAAGCATGCTAAAAAGAAAAAAAAATTTGAGACAGTTACTGATCTACTGTGGCATGATACATTCTTAGAACTGCTCTAGCCTTTGAGATATGCCAGTAAAGAAAAAAAAAACATATTCAGATGACTTCTATAAATGTGGAGTTTTGTGCTTAGTCACTTTTTTTATATCTTTCCATAATTTCTGAATCACTGCAGTTAAGCAAGATAAGGTCTCCATCAAAAGTAACATGAAACTGTGAATTGAAGTTTTGTAAAGAGTTGAGAGGCACTTCCTCTTTAACAAGAGATGGGCTCGAGTGGAAGAATCCAGACCCAAAGCAAATTTTACTTCTTCACACGAAGTAAAATCTCTGTAATTACACAAAGACTTAATTCCTCTTAATTCCAGAAGATGCCACTCCTAGGAGCAAGTCTTAAGTAATGGACAGACTTCTCTCTCTACTTAGATGTACAGGAATTTTTTACTCTATCCTGAATGTTTTAACATAGCACTTATATGAGACATGGAAGTGGTCTGCTGAGCTCTCTCTAAGAGCAAACTGTAACACCTGAGGATGTCTAGAAGGACAACTTAACAATCGACACATAGAAAACTCAGAAAAGCTATTCCAACAGCGTTCTCCACCCTTTCACTTTCTGTGAAATGTTATGGTTAAAAGATTGCTTTAATATCTCTGCTTTGATTTATTTACACTTTCTCATCCCTTCTAACTACCTTGTTATGATTCATTCTGGCTTTGCAACATTTCATCAGTCATATCAGCTCACAGTGCAGCAGTATTTCAACCAGAGATTTATATACAGGGCACTAAATTTCACAGAACCGGAATGCAGGATGTGTCCTACACACACATTCCACTGAGGCTGCAAGGTCACTTAGTGATCCAGGACACAAGGGATAATGCTCTCCACCAAAGGGAAAAAGAGAAAAAAAAAAAAAAGAAAAAAGAAGGAAAAAGACAAAGATTCAGGCTACCCTGGGACAAGGCCACTTTTTTCTTCCATTGTGACAGAGTCTGACATTTATATGATGTAAGTATAAACCGTGTGACATTATACTATGACACAGTGGAGGAAGCAGCAAGAATTTATGTCCTCTTCTGACATAATCTATGTGCTTAGTTTTAAACTAGGAAAAATATACACTGATGATCCTCGTTAGAATGTGATGCCACTAGAGAAGGTATTTCCATGCCTCTTATCGCTACCTGGCTGTGGCAGTTGCTATTCAAAGGGCAAGTTATATTCAGAAAAATCATCACAGTAGTATCTCAGATACTGCGGTTCAGTAACTATGAATGAATGAATGCTGATTCTTCTATAGAAACCATTATCCTAGAATAACAGAGGGGGGAAACAGATAAATGAACAATGGGTTTTGCCTGAAATGATATTTAAGTGCAATCCCTCCAAAAGGAAGGTTATAAATTGAGCTGAAAATGGAACAAGAACCTGACCTAATTGCAAAATTACCTTAGATTTCCTGTGACCTGGAGCATAACCTTAATTTTCCCATACTTTTTCCAAGGAAAGAATTGTTTCTACTCTCACACCTGAACCTTGAATTTCCTCTCAAAAAGGAAGCAGCACTGAGATGGCAGGATGAGCAGCTTCATGCAGTGCATAGCAGGACTAGTCCCTGCAGAGAGCCTGCAATAATCCATGCCATGCTATCCATGAATGAACGTGGGCTCGGGTTCACTGCACTGTAAGGCTCCAGCAATTCTCTCCAGTGTCCACGCTGTTCACATTTGACTTCCCACATCTAATTTTCCTAAGCAAGCAGGTTGCAAAAGCAAGTCTCCCCAGCCTGACTTCAGCCTTGAGCAAAACTGTAGGTCGAATTGTCAACAGTGTATGTCTAAACATAGCATTTGAGGCAATTTTTAAAGCTTTCTGTAGCAAAATGGAAAATCAAACAAAAAATCTCAAATTCACTTAGAAAACAGCTTGTATGAAATTAAAATTTCCTTTATAAATTTTTAAGCCTTAATAAATCTATATAAGAAATGTAACAAAAAGAAATAAAATATATTTACTACTGAAGTTTTGAAATAAAATCTTAGCTTATTGGGTTTAGCCATTCTTCTGAAAAAAAAAAAGATTTATCTCTGTTAGCTCCTCTATCAAACGTTTTTCTTTCCACAAGATTTCATTTCCTAGTAGAAAGCATTACAAAGAAAAATTTCCAAGCACCACTAATGACAATTTACAGGGTTTGAAAAACACTATTTCTCTTGTACTTCAAGTTTCTATGTCATCAAAAGCTACCATGACACAGATGAACAATAAAATAAAGAGATACTTCAGAATTGATCCTGGTTTTATAAAGATTTATAGATTGTTAGTAATGTTTCAACAAATACGTCTTTCACAGACAAGTTTAAAATGCTACAACTTCTAAGCAGAGCCACCTGCTTTGAGAAATACATTTTGTGATCTTGTAAATTTAAAGGTTAATAAAATACATATTCTGGAAGAGACAGAGCAGGCTCCCCTCTCATATCCTGGTTTTCTACAAAAGGTAGAATTGGAATGGGTGACTGGCACTGGATCCCACTGACATCCAGGCAGAGTCAAGCTTTCTTGATAGAGGAGATCACATGGATACTCTCATGGAAATGGGAAAGAGGAAAAGATGGGACAGGGAGGTGAGTAATGTCACCACTTGGGCAAAATCCTTGGGTTCAGTTAAGAGCCATGAGAATGATAAGTGGACTGGAAAAAAATAACAGAGCCAAGGAGTTTGATCCATTTAGAAGATATTAGGGAATCCTAGTCACAGGCTTCATAAGCATACTCAAAAATCAAAAATTTGACTGGAGAGGGGATTTAAAGTTTGGAACACAAAAAGTAAAAAGTATGTAAGGAAAATAATTGATGAAGCCTAATAAGAGAAAAAAATATAGAATGGAAGAAGTAAGATGTAAGAATTCTTTATGTGTTGAGGACAATTTGTAACTGGAACAAAGTGTCAAAAACCGTACGTGGATTTTTTTCCTTTACTACAAAGTTTTAGATATTGGATATTGTTTTAATTTGAGAATATTGTAATTCAAACAAGATTCATTTCCCTTAAGTCAGAATATTTTTGATAAGTGAAATAACAAAAAAAAAACCCATAATGGCTCTTTCACAAATAGCTAAATTAAGATTCTTTTGAATATTGATGCTGAAGTCAGGCATTCATCAGTGGTTGGAGAACCAAAGCCCTGACTTTCACCAGAAACAAATCATACCAAAGAGAGAAAAACAAAACCAATAAGAAGAGGTGATTGTTTATTTTGATTATATGTACATCTGTTTTTCTTGCTCCTACTTATATGTTCGCATAATCTGGACTCAAAGTGGTAGGTAGAGTCCATAGTAGAGTGACAGGATGATCTTTCATGTCCTTCTGAGTTGCAAGAATGTCTGTTATCCATGTTGGACCTTCTGATCAGACTGTAGTTCTGTGTAAGCCTCAGAGCTCTCTTCACACAGACAAAACTGTAAAAACAAAATAAACCTCAGATATATCTCTAATTTGTTTCCAGCAAACTCTGTTTGTTTAAAGTAGAGGTGCCTTATTTTTCCACAGAAAATAATAAATACTCTGCTTGGAATTTATTTCTTTAGGTCACACTGGCAGAGAGATTATGCCCTTCAAAATGAAATTTCCATTTGAAACACTGCAAAAATTTAACGTTTCTCTAATTTAACCTCTTACTTACCTTGAAGTGGAGAAATGTGTTTGCAAAGATAGAATCTTAATAAAAAGCTGAGTTAAATAGTGGAAACTCAAAGCCTACCAAATACCCTTTTGCGCCTCTCAGATTCATCAGGCTGTTTCCTTCTGTATTTTCTGGCATGCCACAATAGAAATTAAACTGCCTTTCCTCCATTTGAAAAACAAAATCTGCAAAGTTTCTGTTTTAATGGAAACCTTGTCCTTATTCTCCCCAAACTTCAAAAGCCCTTGACACTTGATACACCAGTGGGTTAAACATTACAGGGCAAGTGAGCAATGGATGGCCCAGTGTCAGGCCCTTAATAAACCATTTGGTCTCCTAGAGGAACCTGATTCTCTTTGTCCATAGGTGCCATGGAGGGCTGATGTCATGAAATGGCTATGAGGAAGAATAATAGCATCAGAACTGTTTATTTAATTAGCAACAAGGGTAAAATCCTTCTAATGCAGCCTGATCAAGGGTCAGTTTGAGGGGTCTTTATCAGACCATGGGTAGCCTTCAGTGGCTGAGGCTTAATAATAATCTCTAGACTTCAATTTCCTACTAATAAAGGGTAATATAATGTAGGGTAAGCCCTCTTATTTGTTCAGATCTTTTTAACCACTGAGGAGCTAATATGCAACAACTGAACAAATAACGGCCACACAGGCTTCATTTTTAGAAGCACAGATGACCTCTGATGAAAGAAATGATCAGTCAAGCTCTGAGGCAAGGGTGGAAAGTTAGCTAGGCAAATGCATATTTTTTCTTCTTAAACCGAAGGAAGATCAAGCTGCTCTTAAATAACCACACACAATATCAAGTATAAGTGCCTGAGAATGACTGTGGAATTGTCATACAAATTCATTATGGCCTGCTGTGAGTTTCTGTTGATAGTTTCTGATGAACCTTGCAAGCACATTTTACTAAATGGAGTCCATGGAAAGCTCTACAGTTTTTAGTTCTGAGTACGTGATGGAGTTGCTGAAGTCTGAACAATGCATCTACACAATTTTAACAGCATCTTCACTCTGTTGTTTTCTCCATGCACTCATACCCAAATATCTGCTAAATTTCAATCCTCTTCAAGAAACTGCTGTCTATGCAAAAGTATAGCTGAAGCACAAAACATTTTTCTCACTATGGAAGAACACTACTCTTTTAAAAATTATTAAAGTCTGAAAAATACAGTAGTCTCAAATGTCAGGGTCAATTTCAGAACTGATGCAAGACTGCAGAGACATGTACACAATATCCACTTGCTGTAGGGTGAAATTCAATCACTTAAATCCAGGATTTTCAAGAATATGTTCCAAAAATTCTCCTGCTCTTTCTGCTGGGGTTTTGTTTTCAATGTGCCCATGGGTCTTTGAGTTTGGTTTGCAGTTATCTGCTTACTCACCATTCTCTAGATTCCACCCACCCCCCATCTTTACTCCCGATTTGCCATATTCTAATTTTCCTGGATGGTTGCTCTGGCAGCAGCTCCCTCAGGAAAAAACCTGGTTTCCCATGTCAGAATTTTAATCCACAGAGTCTTTTTCCCTGAGGTGGGTAATCAATACTAAGATTTATGCCCTTCTAAATATATTAGTTGTGAAATAACACTCAGAAGGGGCGGCATGTTATTTTGTATCATGTTATCAGGAAAGAGATGTAATGAATTCAATGCTTTTGTATTTCTCTTCTCAGACTAGAATAAATCTGAACACAAAGTTGGTAAAATGAGATACTGAAGATACTTGCAAATATACTGTATACGGTAGTATTTTACCCTACACCGGATTTCGGTTATGTATTCAAAGAATGAGAAACAAATTAAGGAATATGGTCTCCAGTGAAAAGAAAATGTAAATCCTATTAATGCTTATAAGAATTAAACCTACAATTTGAAAGAGCAGTATACAAGACCTTTAATTTGATTACCTGACAAATAACTGAAATGAGAATAATATTTTTAAAGCACTATGCGACTCCTTCTTGAACTCCAGGGCTCATGGATTTTACAGTTATGGAAGTAGCTTGTAAAGCTTGTAAAACATTATGTAATATATCCAGCAATGTAAAGCAGCAGAAAGATTTAGCATTTACCAAAATAATAATAATAATGAAAAGTTAAACCTAATCCAGTCTCAATAAATTACATGGCAATATGGTTGTAATTATCAGCAAGGGACACTACATAGGATAGAGATAGAGATTCTGGTGATAGTAGTTAGTTACAAACAGCTACTTAAAGGGTAAAGAAAATAAATAGCAGCAAGACTATATAGCATCTCTGTAAAACTTGCATTGAGCCATTGTTAAAGGTCCAGTATTGGTGTAAACTACACTTGGATCCTTCTTTCTGTGCAGACAGCAAAAAAATCTGCAGCATTTGTGAGAGAAAGAAAGGCATAAAAGGGGAAAGCAGTTATCAGATTTCACATTTGACAGAAACGTAATGTATAGAAATGTTTGTCAGCAGCTCTGACTTAATTTTACCTGCAAACATACTCTAATGATGTGAAATTATCAAAATTTCATTCTCTTGTTGCAAGAAACAAAAGATTAATTGGGATATCACTGGAAGCAAATGCCTTGCCAGCCCCCTCCAGAAATGTTTGCTAAATGGTGAATACAATTAGTTCTGACCTAGAGAGAATTTAGATTATTTTAGACAAGATTATTGACATGGTGCTTGAGGGAACATACCTCTGCAGTTGTTCTGATAGGTCAGGTTGTCACAACAGGTTGCTTGCTATTTGTGTCTTTCATAGAAGCTTCTGGGAAGCTCCACCCTTTCTCTTATCCCTACAGTCCTCATTCATGTCTTCACTTCCTATATGCTGTGGATTTACAGTATCCTTTCTGACTGGTTTTCTTGAAAGCACTATCAACATTTTGCCCTCTCATGATCAAGACAGATGTGATTTCTGGCAAGTGAATCCATCTGAATTCCCATAATTTTGTTCAGTACCCTACTGAAGCTTTCCTGTTCATCACCACAGAAAGATCCTGCAGACAGAAGTGATGGAATAAAATGCAATATCACTCTGCATACTTCCATAGTCCTTTATGCTTTATTCTTCTCTGTTATCAACATGGTAGAGACACTAACTTGTTATACTGGTAGAGGTTTCGTAGCAAATTAATAATGAACTAGCTAGAGTAACTAGTTAAGAACTGATTGTGGTCTGAGGTGTCCTCAAATGCCATAATAAAACTTCAAAAAGAGGCACAGTCAAACAACATCAAATCATAGTACTGGAGGAGGAAGAGGATGAGAGGAGGAGAAAGAGGATGAGAGAGGGAGGAAAAAATACCATACCAGACAAAATCCCTTCAGTCTTTTCTCAATTTTGGTTTTTCCATAGTATAATAATACATAAATACATTCCTTGACAAAAAGCAAATACTATGATCTCATATAAATTGGGGGAACCAAGTATTTACATATAGCACAGTAGAGAATGTCTTCTACATGTAATGCTTGTACATAAAGATATCACACCAACATTGAGTTTTGCAGGCCAAATTAATGGCCAGGTTAAAGGTCTATGTAATTTGGACGGCAAACCTCTGCTTTTCAAATTGTTGACTTTCTGTGATGTGAAATGAAATGAGCATGAAGACTTTATCCTGTATTGCTTGCAGAATTAGATCATTAGATAATTAAAACAACAAAAGACACACAGAAATATTGGCTATGGATGTAAATCAATTACTCTAAAAGCAATTACTTTGTATATAAATTAGCCAGGGTTGTATGTGAGATATATAATATTTAATTTGCTGTATGACTCTGGCACAAAGCCAGTCAACAGCCACAAGAAACAAAAGTCACCACTTCTTGGTCAAAGTAAAGAGCAACAAGACAATCACACTCTATTGGTGATCCCAGCTCTTAAAGCAAAGATGTAATGAGTGCTTCAGTAAGTTACAGCATGGAATGAAAATTAGGTCACTTTGAATCAAAACAGCTCACCATGAAGCAGAATGAGGACTGGCTTAGTCCTCATTAGGACTAGCTTAGGCAAACCATCTTCTCATTTCTTCTAGACTGAATGTGAATTCTGTCACCAGATAAGTGAAATTAATTAAAATTTTGCTCAAAAAAATTTGAAGTAGAAGAAAACACAGCTGGGTACCACAAAAACACATGCTGCAGTATTAAGTAGAAGATTTAAAGGTATGTTGTTACCCCAGAATAATCAGGACCCGGATGTTCTTGCCACTAGAAATGTTGTCCTCACAGACCATCCCATGCTAGGAACAAATGCCTTCCAACTGAAATACTTTCAAAAGGTTACGAGGAACACTTTTGTATCAGCCTTGAATGTAGTTGCACTGACGCTGTACAGATGCAGCTCTGATGATGTTCTCATACATGCTAACTTCTTGCTAGTGGCACTAAGAGGCAGCCAACATTTGAAGTTGGACTATGTCCTTGAGTTGAGGAAGAGGAACTATAGAGATAATCAAGTAAACCTATTCATGACATCTCTGTTATATGACATATTTATCGTACATGCCCTCTTATCACACTGCATAGTGATAGGACAAGGAGTAATGGCTTTAAACTAGATCAGGGTAAGTTTAGATCAGAGATTGGGAAGAAGTTCTTCACCATGAGGATAGTGAGGCATTGGAATAGGTTGCCCAGAGAAGTGATAGAGGCCCCATCCCTGGGGCAATCAAAGCCAGGCTTGATGAGTCTGAGCGGTCTGATTAGTGCAAGATGCCCCTATTGCAGGGGGATTTGCCTAGATGACCTTTGAGGGTCTCTTCCATCATAACACATAGAATGTGTTGTACAATCATCAAATGATTGTATCATTCTGTGTTGAGTTCCTCCCTCCTGGAGGGAAAAGGCAGATGGTGCCTTTCCTCAAGTAGCAGCTGAGCACAACAGTGGGAGATGTACTCCTGAGGCAGACGCATGGCATTATCCCCAGTACGAAAAGTCCCTGGTTCTTGCCTTTTTGAACCAAGTGAGAGGATGTCTGGACAGGTTGACCAGAGGCTGCTGGCTGAGCAACAGTCTCACACAGACTGTTACATATACACAAGACCTGATCTGGCTACAAAGGGGCAGCCTATGAATTGAAAAACACAGGTTTTTCTCCTTTTATGCAAAGCTCATAGCAAAACTCACTACAATCTCTTCTCTTTTCCCAGGCTGATTGTTGGCTTCCATTCTCCTGACTAACACCTTAGCCCCAGCCCTAGTCAGGACAAAACCTCTAGAGCAGCAAGGATTAGTGTTGCTCAAGGGTCAATATCTGGTTGACTTCCTTGGGCACTAATTTCTGTTGTCAAGGATCCTTACACAAGTTATGGTCTGGAATTTGTGAAGGAAATATATGCATTTTCACACTCTTCCAAAAAAAACACACCTTAGTTAATAGCTACATAAAAAATGTACTGAATTTTTTTTTTCTCAGTCACTCACTCAGGTTCAGTAAGCTGTGCTCTGGCACACAACTGGTTACACAGCCCAGGAGCACCAGGCAAAATCTGCATCAGCACCTTGTAAGACACTTTGTGTGGGCAGAACTGTACAAAAGGCAGAATCATGGCCTCACTGCAAGCGTCTGTCCTATTTCTCAAAGAATCATCAGGGTAGTTTCTTTAAAAATGGTTGCAGCTCTGCTGCTTAGTTGATATAATCCTCTCCTGCTTCAGAAAGAAAAGCCTCTACGTAAGTGATCACAGAGAACAGAACCCTGAGGTACAGCTGGCCATTATCAGAGCAAGCAAAATATATGTACATTAGTTGTATGACATCTAGAATCTCTCACATATCCCAAAGCACTTCAAAAAGCTACATCATTCATTTAGGAGAAATTAATCTTTGTGTCAGGCCAATACAATTCTAAAGTCACAGTTAAGCCCTTTTTTGGAGCAAAGCCCAGTGACAGGAAAGCTGAAGTTTCATTTTAATTTTCCCTTAGAGCAAGAAGGAGGAGGGAAAAGGAGGATAGTTAGGGTCTCAGATGGAGAGATGATAGTATAATGCTGCAAAAGGAGAAGGGTAAAAATTATAGGTAATCAAAAAGAAAAAATTCAAAGTACTATAAGTGGTTCTATGAAGAGCCCATATCCCACTTGAGAACTTAAAATAGGGCAAAACTGGTGTTTGAAGAGGGCAGTAGACTTCTTCTGAAGACCTTAGGCCATTCTGTTAAGTCAATTCTCTTTTACTGTATGTTTAATCTCAGTCTCTGTAAAGAAATATTGGGCTGAATGAAATCCCAGGGCAGACACTTGCATGAAAAAAAAAGTCCCAGAGCAAGGGATGCAGAAAGGATCAATTTTAGGAGGTCTCCCCAAATTGGTTCTTGCAAAAAAGACTTTGGAGAACTAGCCCCTTCTAACATATTGAATAAAATAATCTATTAAAGCAGAGAGACAGAAGCTTTTGTCATGCCTGTGCCTCAGCCTCCCCCCAGAATCATTTCAGGCTGACAGGGGGAGGAACAGCCCCCATTCCTGATCCTGTGCAACTACTGGAAAAATAAATTACTGAGCTAGGAATGAAAGAAAAAGAGCAATTAAAAATTTTCCCCTTTCTTAATCAAGGACTGTTTTGCCTTGGGGGCTTGGAGGGGAATGAAATCAGGCTTTTCGAGCTTTTGCAGCACAGACTTTGGAAAATGCCTGCAATAGACATTCTCATCTTGTACAGACTGTATTCTGCCCTTTTTCTTTCCCTTATGGTGTGTACGTGGGGAGATTTGTTAGACCTTAAACTTGTCACAAATGTAGTTGCTAACAATTTGCCCCCGTGTTCAGCCATGTTCAGATGCTCTTGCAATTGCTTTCTCCAGTAATTACTCAGTGGGTACGCTACAGCAAGCTCCATAAGTTACAGCTAATCACTCTTAAGTGCTGGAAGCAGGACTGTATTTGTGCAAAGAAACAGCAATCAAATATGGTAAGCAGATGGCTGTTTCTTGTCCTGTTACCACACTGTGCACAACAGATTAAGCCATGATGGATTTATCAGCACTGATGGATACATTAACACCATATGCTTTTATAGAATAAATAGCTTTTGACATTTCGTTATAACTTCTGATGCTCCAATTTTTCAAAAGCTGGTTCTTTTGAAGGGAAAATGCAGATGTTTTCATTTTTTATTCAATATGTTACAAGGGGCTAGTTCTCCAAAGTCTTTTTTGAAAGAACTAATTTGGGGAGACCTCCTTAAAATCATGGAAATAATCAAAGAAATCCAAAGCATCTTTCTCCTACATAAATTGAATACATAGTTCTCTAGAAGCTCTGCGATAATCAAATCTCATAACTGATAAATATTAGTGTTTTAAAACTGATTGAAACCTTAGCTCATTTGCTATATCACATGTAACATTATGTAAACAGCAGTAAACCAAACAGAAGTATCCAAAATCTATCTTTTTCCTTCATAGGCTGATGTGTAGGCTAGGGGGAAACAGTGAATGTTTAAGTGATAATTCTCAATCCCAGCAGAAAGCAAACCCTGCTATTTTTCAAAAGCCCTCAACTTGTGAGATGGAGAGAGGAAAAAAAAAAAAAAAAGTAAGCAATTTTCTAGGAATGTGGGTGTCAGCTGCCCAGGCTGCTGTCAGTAAATGAGCAGCTGAAATGTATAATGGGTGCACTGGTGCACTGACACAGCAGACACTTCAAACCAGGCTCTGAACAGCTATTGCGCACAGTCATCATACAAAGGGTGATCAATAGGTATTCATTTCTAGTCCCGCTGCCTCCAGAACAGCAGAATGCTAGCTGCTTAAAGAGCAATAAAACTGTTAACAAACCCACGTGCTTTCTGGCAACAATGGGCATTTTCAGTGTTTCTATTCAGTGGCCCACAGTAGTTGAAAACATGCTTAAAAGCCCATTCAATGTCATCAATCAAAACCAGCTGCATGCGGGTGTGTGAGCTGCTGCACCTTTTCCGTTCCTCCCTTCATATACTTAAGTTCCTGTACAGGTCATCAGTTTGGCGTTTGCTAATTGCTCGTCTGCAGTCTAAGTTTTAATCACCTGATCCATCAAAAGCCCTTCTCTCCTTGCCTGTATTCATCTTGTCAGTTAGTGACATTTTTTGTAATGAAAGCAGCAGATCTATTGATAGCATCCCTCAACAGGGTGGAAGGCATCCTGCATTAGCTTTGTCTTCTAAACCAGCCTGTTCTATTACAATTGACCTTCTCATCTTGATTATCACACAAATCATAGTCCTCTACCCACTCCTCCCCCTGCTTCCCTCCCCCCCATCTATTAGACTATTTCTTCTGTAGCTGTTCAATTGCCTGACTGCAGCTGGTAATTGGATTCATGTTTGGAGCACAGCTTTCTACCTACAAGCATGGAATAATTCAAATAGAACCCTGGCCTAGGGCTGGGGCCATATGTCAAATTCAGATTTGAGTTTGGAGTAAAATCTGGAGTACCCTGACAGGAGCGTAATCCACATAAATGACACCAAACCCTGTCCTACTTGCAACCCATCCTTATTTTCTAATCCAAAGTTAAATTCCATTTCAGTACGTCTTTAAAATGCTAAATGCCAGGCAATTTCATTACAATGGCTTGGTGAAATGTAAAGAGAACATCACTTCTACAAGTGTCTTATCTCATTCTGTGTTTCCCAGCTTGAATTCAAGCCTTCACATTTACATCAGCTCTCCAAACCCAGATGAAATAATGGAGAACTACCTGGGAAGTAGGTTACTCTGAAACCTCCTGTGCTCGATTGTACAGGTGGCTACCCAAAGCCATCCTCCCTGCCTTCACTGTCTTCACAGTTTGTCAACAGGTGAAAGGAGCAGTCTGAAACCATTCATGTCAGTCTCCATGTCTTGCAAAAGTACCAGAAAATAAAGATACTTTAAGAAAATATTTCAAAGTTTTGACATTTGACTGAGGGATCATTTTATACCAATGCAGCATCTTTTGAGTTTCTAATGATAAAGCACCCACCTGCGATGTGGAAGAACTGGGTTATGCTTCCAACTGTGCTTGAATCAAAGCAAACTGGAAACACAAGTGTCTCTGACGTACCTGGGAAATGACATACATTCTCCCTGCCCTGCCAAACAGTCAGCTTAGCTGCTCCATTTTTCCTAAGCAACTACCCCCTGGCAGGTTTCTGTATATAGTACTATATATATATCATATGCATGCTATCATGTTCCTAGTTTGTTACATGAAGTTTAAAGCAGTACCTTGACACTGCACTCTTCCATGACAGGTTTAGCACTCCCTTGCTCCCATTTTGCTGCATATTCTATTCAAGACCTACATTTTCTTGCTGAAAATATTACCCAAAGTGGCGCATTTCTGCAATGACTGGTTTTCACACCTTGGCATTTTCAAGTGTTCTTTCTCTAGAGAAGAGTAGTTCTATAGCGCAGAGACAGCAGCACTCCACCTCACTAACCAATCCAAATTAGTCAAACTACCACCAGGACAAGAGAAAAATTAGAATTAGCTAAAATCTTGATTCTCCTTCCTCCCCCTCCACAGCTGCTGCAGAGAGTTGTTCATCACCTCTTTCATCAGTAAAGATCTGAGGTATTGACTGATAATAGGCACTTGAACCATTTGGCCCATCATGGTGTGCGATCTTTTTGCATCAAGAAACCTAGATTAAGAAATTTAATAAACTTACAAGTTCAACCAAAGAACAGTCTAATATTCCTAAAAGTCCTCTTTCAAAACAAATCTTAAAAATAGAAAATACTATAATCTCTACTTTGTGTCACCAGCATGAGAAGGAGCCTGCAAAGTATCCATTAGCTCCATCCCTGACATTGCAAGTTCCTATAATACAACTCCTCAAAATGCAGATGCTTCCCCATTAATTTTTAAACTGCCAATTTCCAACTCTTTTTTCTTTATTTACCTTGAGACTGCATTTTGGGACTTATCAATTAAAATCTGTTCATAGGGTTTAAATCATAAAACCACAGAATAGTTTGGGTTGGAAGGAACCTTAAAGATCATCTGTTTCCAACCCCCCTGCCATAGGCAGGGACACCTCCCACTAGATCAGGCTGCTCAGTGCCTTGTCCAGCCTGGCCTTAAACACCTCCAGAGAGGAGGCATCCACAACCTCTCTGGGTGACCTGTTCCAGTGTTTTACCACCCTCATCATAAAGAATTTCTTTCTTATATCTAGCCTGAACCTACCCACTTCCAATTTACATCCATTATTCCCAGATTTACCGTTACAAATCCTATTAAAAAGTCCTACCCCTGCCTTTCTGTAGGCCCCCTTCAGATACTGATAAGCCACTATGAGGTCCCCCCTGAGCCTTCTCTTCTCCAGGCTGAACAGCCCCAACTCCTTCAGCCTGTTCTCATAAGGGAGTTGCTCCAGCCCTTTGATCATCTTTGTGGCCCTTCTATGGACCTGCTCCAACAGATCAATGCCCTTCTGATGCTGAGGGCTCCAGAACTGGACACAATACTCCAGGTGGGGCCTCACTAGAGTCAAGAAGAGGGGCAAGATCACCCCTCTCTTGAGCTGCTGGTCACACTTCTCTTGATGCAGCCTCATCTCATCAAAGAGGATTCAGCACTGAGCAGAATTTATCTTTTTACCCACATCTACCTTACAAATAAAATGGGGGTGCTTCTACATTACCTGCATTGAAAGTGTACAGGAACCAATGAAATATACTTCTTGCTGGTACTACCAACATTTTTTGTGTTTGCTGCTTTCCTTAGAATTGCAGTTCCTAATGTGCAGTAAAATTCTCATCTTCCTCTTTCTCCTTTTCAGTTACCATTCACCTTATTAATTCCTACCACTGTCTCACTCTCTAACCCGGAAAATCCAGCTGAAGTGAGATGTAAAGCCATTAAAATTACAGAAAGATATGTTTTTCTTCCTCTTAATCCTCATATTTTATGGTTTTAAACTCTTAATTCTTGTAGAACTGGAATGTCCTGTGAGTTGTGATTAAGGAGGCCATTTCTGGTCATTCAGTGATAGAGAGCCTCTTCACAGGTGCTAATCAACTTTTTCCTCTCAGAGGGATTTTGGAAACATAATGTAAGCTAAAGGTCACTGAAGAGTTACTTCAGACTGCAGGAGATGATTCACCTCCTCACAAGTCTTCTCATTAAAAGCCAACTAACTTAGTCAGACATTTCCATGACGTTTTGTACTGAGAAAGAACTAAATAATATTTCAGTGAAAAAAATCCCAGCATGTAATAAGCTCAAATTCACTGGTGACAAATTATTTCCCTCTTGGTTATACAAGCAATTGCAAATTAATGAATGCAGGTGCTACAATCTCTATAATGCTATTTTGTTTGTGAAACATGACTTAAAATTACATTACAATGTGTCTACAAATCCAGTTAAACCATAATTCTGTTTTTATAAACATTAACAGTTTTTGTTTCTCACAACGTGCCTTTCTGCTCTAATTGAAATCAACATTTACCCTCTGAAATATTAGGAAGTTAGGTGCTTCTTCTAGAAAGTTTGAGATCCCATATTTTGCCATCTGTTCTAATTTGGTGAATATCCTTTTTGAATTATAGAAGTAGATTTCATCAGTCTGAATCATAAAAAAAACCCTTGGTATTTAGTTCAAAATTGCAACAAGATTTAAGGATCACATATCAGTGGCATGATGCAACCAGAGGTCTGGAATCTCACATGTGGCTGTGCTGAGATTCATGACATTTGTAAAGGCCTATTTCCCCAGCTTGTCCAGGTCTTTCTGTGCAACATCCCATCCCTCAGGCATGTTGAACACAGCACTCAGCTTGCTGCTGTCTGTAAATTTACTGAGGGTACACTTGATCTCACCATCCATGTCATTAATGAAGATATTGAATAGTACTGATCCAAATTACAGATCCCTGAGGGACACCACTTGTCAAGAGTCTCTCATTCGGGACATTGAAATACTGACCACTATAGGATCACTGTCCTCCAGACCAGAACATCAGGAATTACCATATGATGGTTTTGGAACAGTCACTTTGACTGAAGACACATTTTAAGGCATGGACAACTTATTGAAACACCGGATGGAGTCCACAGAAATGGTTTTCCTATCCATTTGGTAACAAAAATTTACTGTAATCAAATTCTCTGAAAAAATGTGAGAAGCAGGATGATCCAGTGTGAGTCAGTACTGAATAAGCAGTTTCCCAAGTTATTTATTTCAAAGACAACTTGGCCACTTTGAGCTGTCATCCAAAACCATGTTGCTTTTGAAGGGAAAAAAAAAAACAAAAAAACCCCCAGAAAAACACACACACAAAAAAATCAAAATCTCAACTGTAAAAAAATTAAGAATCAAGTAATGAATTCTGATCCAGTTTCTGTCACCACCTGAGCACATAAACTTTAGCAGATCCTTTCTTGTGTTGCCTTCATTTTCCCATCTGTGAAACAAGCCAGAAATTCCTCCCTACACTTTTCCCAAACACATGTTGTGAGACCCACAGTGTTTGAATATAATAAACGTAGAAAGAGAAAAAATATTATCTGAAGGCTAACACCACCTGAGCCTGTGTTACAATGACTCCTATGTCTATTAAATTTTATGGAAAATAACCAGGAAAATGATAAATATTAGCTTCACCAATAGCCCTGTAAAGGCTGCATTGCCAACGCATCTGTAACTGGGTAATATGTACTTAAATGTGCTTGATTCAGTTTATGTGCTTGAATCAGAGAGAGAAAGGAAACACATACAAGGTAGCTAGATTTTTTTCCTCAGAGTGTGTCAGGGCTAACTTCATGATCAAGATCAGTACCTTCATCCTCCAGCCTTAGATCAAGCTACAGTGTGATGTTTTCTGGCTTCATTTTCTTTCTGCAAAAGACATCCACATTTTGTCCTGGTGCCCTTACAACCAGACTGCTCAGCAAACACAGTCCATAGGAACGCTTCCTTTTTTTCAGCTGAAGAAATAGTACACTGCATTACCTTCTATGGAGAGTGAAAGTATTGGAATATTTCTGGAACAGCAGTACAGCTATTTTTATCTCTGTGTGCTGGAGTGATGTGTGGTGGGGAACACAACTGTGAGACCCTCCCCACCTGTCTCTGCTCAATTACTACCACCAGCATGGTTTGACATCACATAGGATACTCACTCTACCAGACCACCAGATCATTTCTGTGATTTCATCTATACCACTGCATAGATCAGGGCTACCAACAACAAAGAAATTAATTTCAAATTTCACTCATAGATTTTAAAGCAAATGATTGTAGAAATCACTCTTGATTTGGAGTATACAATGTAAGGTTTGACAGGGTCCGCTTTTTATTGAGTAGACAATTATTTACAGATTCAGAGCACTGTGAAGATAGTTGATATATCTCTCACTATTAATTACCTGTTTCTTATAAAACTTTGGCCATCATTCTCAAATCTTTAGCAATAGAAATTATAACATGAAGTGACTGCAATCCTGCAGAACTCCTACATATGCAATTTAATTTGTAGTGTGCTTTGCAGTATAACAGACTACCATGCTATAGGAACATTCAAAGCACTATTAAAAAAAACCTGGTTTGAGCATTCAGATAAAAATGCTTGCCTAAACTTGAAAATTAAGTTAATCAATATGAATTTTCATGAGCTCTATTTTTTATTATAAGATTCTTTAGGAAAACCAAAATCAGTCAGCAGCAAGACACACTAATCTTACACATTGTGACAGTACATAGTATAATATTGACATCTTTAAGCATCATATAAATACCATATATGACCATACTTTACATTTATACTTGCATGAATTCTACATTTTAGGAAAAAAACACTTTATGTAATTTATCTTTTTTATATCAAAGTCTTAAGAAAATATTAAAAATGCCAAGAAATTTGTGTGCAGTCTTTCCCAGCAAAAGCAGTAACATTTCTATAGTGCTCAATGAAACATTTTCAATGGAAACTTGCTTTTTGTGGAGCATACTTAATGCAAAAATTTAATTTTCCAGACAGCTATATGTAGTAAGTTAAACATTAAAGTAGAAATAAACAGCATATTTGTATCAGTCTGTGGACCAAATTCAGCTGTGGTGTAAGGACTTTTACTGAAAAAGACACCAGAAGATAGCAGCAAACCAAAGAGACAAGTAAATGAGAACACAGAAGGACATGGCAGATTTCCAATTCAAGTTTACATAAAGGTGGGAAAAGAAAAATAGAGAATGTTAAAAGGAAAAATTCCACAAGCTGTCTTAAAGGTGAGGGTGCTGAAAAGTAATAATAACAATAATAGTGATAACAGTAATAATAATTTTACTCTTGGAAGCTCAAAAATAATTATTAAGAAGATCTGGGGAGAGAAGGGAGGAGATTTAATATATTGCCTTATTTAGAACCCAGTAAATAAAACAATAAACCAATTAGAATAATTTCACTCCACTTCTCAGACTTGTCTATGCAATGATTACAAACATACTGGACCAAATACACTCTCAGCATAAGAGGACATAACCCTCATTATCTGTAGTTCAAACCATAGTGACTTACGTAATGAATTACATTGATCCGGAAAATGCTACCAGTCATATGTACTATCATCCTACACAAACTGTTAAAAACCACAATTATTTAAAATATTCAGAGAGCAAGTTTGCACCCATTTAAATCTGTTTAAACATGTAGATTTCAATGTTAACATTTTACTACAATTTACTCTGCAAACATGTAATTCATTGCCTATCAGCATTGTCAAGTATGCTCAAACCATACAAATTCAAATTGGGCTTTCAGATTTTTCTTGCCATTAAACTCTGCCACTATTGTCTATGATTTGATTTATCAAGATGAATTCTTTTTGGCTTTTTTTTCAGTGGTGATATAAAGTCTGCAGTACAAATTCAGCTGCAGTTTTTGGATGTTACATTATCCATGCCAACTCATTCTTCCAAAGCCACACCACATGGATAACACTAAAAAGAGTATAAAGTACTCAGAGTTTTATCTTCGAAATAAGCATATATCATCTGTTTATTGCTACACAGAAGTAAAGACTGCTGGTGCATATTGAAAATTATCAAATGGTAATGACACAGGATGGCATTTTGGAGTGGTTGTAGTGGTGATGCATCCAAACTCAGGAAGGCTTGCAGTGCTATCAAAAAGACTCAGCTGCCAATCTGCTGGTATAATAACAATTAGCCAGCAAGCATAAAATCTCTCAGTGATTTAAATCAGTCAAATTAGTTACAATAAAAGAACATACTTGAGGGGATTAAAATCTTCATCTACTTGTGCAAAAAAAAATGAGAAGGTGCCACATTATGCCTGTGCTATCAGATGACTGGCTGATCCTGGAAAGTTTTAATAGAGCATAGTCACAGAGAACAAATGCAGAGAACAAATGTCACAAGGTATGCATGCAATTTTTTCTAGACTTTGGGCGATATGGACTTAAGCCTGCTCACATAAGATTTGTTAGACCAGCAAAGGTGTCCCAAAAGGAGGAATAAGTGCAGTCTAAAGGCAGAAATCTTAAATATCCACAGTGGGTTCTGCAAGAGGAAATCTGACTGTATTTTTGCATCCACGCAAGAGACAAATAAAGTTTACTTTGTTTCCAAAACTAGAACATGCTGCATCGGCATAGAGGATCTCATCTTTCCTGCAGTCACAAAAATAAATTGAGGATGTTTTGACAGTTGATTCTTATGCCAAAGAAGGGGGGAAAAAAAAATCAAACCAAAATATTGATGGACACAGAGTAGATATCTGCCTGTCATTTCATCAGCCCCAGAAAACTAACATAGGAATAAAGAGAAAGCTGAAGAAATAAAATTGAATAATAGATAGGAGTTTGCACATAAAGAACTGAATACCGTTCATTATCTTCCTTCACAATCACCATCCCACATCTATGTATGCTTAACACCTAATGATGAAGACAAAAATATTGGAATCCTTTCCGTAATGACACTTACAAAGTCAAAATAGTTTGTATGGAAACATTTTTGCAAAAGATCATGATCCTGCAGGACTCCATTGTCCACAAGAACCTGAATGACTTTCACATAAAATGCACGTACAAGGCTTATTTGTTATGAGATGCTGGTGAGGTGACGATAAGGAAAGAAAAAGGATTCCTACATATTTATAAGGACCAAACAATTAGCAAATCTCCAGTTCCAGATCCAGCAAAACCATATGGAGAGAAAAAGAAAATAAATCACATTATCATACACAAGATAATAATCTCATGAGAGAAAATTACTAAAATTACAAAAGGAATCTATGTACTTGCAACTAACAAAACTACAGCTCTAATAAATTTTCTCCCTTCTCAAATCACTACACAAGGCTAGAAGGGATCTATTGATCAGTCTGGTCTCTTAAATTCACAAGTTTTTAGACAGTGGAGCGTTATATCAGGAGGACAAACAGAGCATCTGCTCCATGCAAACTCATACACAAATCACACTTCACAGCCCTTTGTCAGTTTGAGTCCTCCAGGAATACCTGAAAGAAACAGAGAAACACTGAAGGAGATAAGGTGAGTCACTTTTGGAAGCAGACTGTGTCCTGGGAAAGGTGCCTTGCAGCTGATGTCTGCAAAAGTCAGAGCTCCTCAAATCACAACACAGTAGATATCAAAAATGGGATTTATCTTTTTTTTTTAACTGTTTATTTAATCTATTTTTTCACTATTATCTTGAAAAAAAACTTTAAAATATGTTATCCTTGGAAATACATATATAAATTTGTCTTCAATGTAAACACTTGCAATAAATGCCCAAAGACTGGTGTATACAGGGAGTTTTTAGCATCATATTTCTGAACTGTAGCAAGATGTAAAAAAATCACCAGTGTCATAAGTAGTTTTGTAAGAACATAAAGATCAAGCAAAGGAAGACTGCTTCTTTTCAAGACAGTTTTGATTTAACATGTGGCTGAATTACAGCACCAAGTATCAGTAATGTGACATCTTTCTACAGTTTCAACTTGAAATCAGACTTAGAAAGATGCTAAAAATGATAGCAAAATATTCTCATTTCCTTCTTATCTTCAAGTTCTACAGCATGAATAATAAATATGTGGATGTAGACTAAAAAATATGAAATAGATAGTCCTAAATTGAGTGCAAAATCTAATATGATATACTTTCCAAAAGAAAAAGAAACAAAATAATTGCATAAGCAGTCTATGTATGAAGACATTTCCCTACAGTATGAGATGCATATATTTTCAAGATATTTGTAAAATGAAGAACTTTTAATGTCTGTCAAATGAGAAATAATACATTAGTCAGGTTAGATGCTAATATACACACATAAATTCATCAGTTGTCTCCACTTCTTCGGTCTGTTTTAATAAATTCTCCCTTAAGGAGCATTTGCAAACATCTCTGACAAGCAGTACAGATTCTCTTTTCTCTTCTTTAATATCATATACATAATTGCTAGTAACTTACTGTTCAGGGTGCACCTTTGCCATAACACAAAAACAACAAAGAGAGAATGACATCTTGTTATAGCAATTTTGAAATTTATTTATATAATCCCAAACACTTGCAGGAATGCTTGGGGTTCTCAATTATACAACTAAGACACATAAAGAAACAAAACTTACTAAAAGCATGGAAATAAGATGGTACCTGGGGATGTTTCTGCCTAATGGGCAGCTGGGACATCTGGGTGGTTTCTTGAGTCTCACAAAGACCCCTGGGTCTGAAGGATTTCAGGCTAACCAGCAGCTGGGAGTACATGCTTTAGCATTCAGCTTGCAAATGCCATTTGTTTCATTCTTAGTATTTGTTACACTAAAACACCCTCTCCTTGACACCCACCAACCATTTAGTGTGTTTCATTTCTGTTCCTGTGTGACTTGATCTAGGTGTTTCTGCTCTGGCAGGGGGACTGGACTGGATGATCTTTCAAGGGTACTTCCAATCCCTGACATTCTGTGACTCTGGGAATCATTTTTCAGGCAGATTTGGACTTAAATATTTTGAAAAAAAGTGACATTTTCTGCGAAGTGTGACAATTCCTGTTCCCACAAAGCCCAACTGTAGCTTAGCTCCCATCCAAAGGTCAGAAAGAGTCAATGTTTTGGTTTACTTTCCACCCAGTTATAGAGTAGAAAACCACACAAAATGAGGTCAGTAGTGAGTTTGTTCCTTTTAGATTAGAAGACTATGCAGAATGGTCTTGGTTCCCAAAGAGCAGTCAAAACATCACTAAGAACACAAAGGTTATCTGTCTCTGGAATTGCTGTTTAACAAGTCAAGCAACATTTAAATACCTCGAGGGACTGATATGTTTAGCATCTTGAAATTCAAGCCTTTAAGAAAAAGGTATTCATGTCTAGTCTTTTTATAGACAAGTTACCTGGGGAAAAGCTGTGCACCTCTCTCATCCCTAACAAGCAGTGCTATCTCAATCAGATAGTCATCTCAGAGATATTTGAAGACAAAATCACTTGAGGAAAACACTACAATATAAGATGGAGGTAGATACAAATGATTATATACTTAGATAAAAATATGACTATATAAAAAGACTAAAAATCTTGACTTTAGAGGTTAATTTTCATCTTTCAAAATTTTGATAACTATATTACTGGGAAATTATATCTAATAAAATGTATAACCCAACTAATTAATAAGGTTACTCATAAATTCTCAGAAAACTCACTTAGCAATGAAAGCAAATGCAGTAAATGTAGGGTGAGTCTTTTCTACAGTTCATGTCTGACAAAGAAGGTTAAAATATTTTAAGTGTGAATTTTAACTTAGGAACTATTGCATAGTTTATATTAAAATGTTAATCAAAAAAGTATTTCCACATCTGGTTGTGTTCGTAATCAGATTGTAAAATTCTGTAGTATGCTTATTTGCAGGAGGAAAACACAAAATGCAGACAGGAAATTCCATCAGGAGTATTGTGTCCAGTTCTGGAGCCCTCAACATAAGAAGGACATTGAGCTCTTGGAGCAGGTCCAGAGGAGAGCCATGAGGATGATCAAAGGGGTAGAGCAACTCCCTTATGAAGCCAAGCTGAAGGAGTTGGGGTTGTTCAGCTTGGTGAAGAGAAGGCTCAGGGGGGAACTCATAGTATCTTCTCAATACCTGAGGGGGCAGGGGTAGGATTTTTTAATAGGATGTCTGATGTCAGGACTAGGAATAATGACTGTAAATTGGAATAGGGGAGACTCTGACTAGACTCTGTGAGAGTGGTGAAACACTGGAGCAGGTTGCCCAGAGAGGCTGTGGATGCCTCCTTTCTGGAGCTGTTTAAAGCCAGGCTGGACAAGGCAATGAGCAACCTGATCTAGTGGGAGATGTCCCTGCCTACGGCAGGGGGGTTGGAGCTAGGTGATCTTTAAGGTCCCTTCCAACCCAAACTATCCTATGGTTCTATGTAGGTATATTTAACAGATAAGTTTTGCATGCTAAAATCCCAGCTGAATCCAATACTCTAGTACATTGTTCAAGAGTCCCATATCATTTTAAGGAGCTATGTGTAAAAACCAAAGTAGCACATACTCATGAAAGCTGAAATGAAGCATGTCTTGGATTACTCAGATTAGGTTGTTAGTTTTTTTTCTTTTTAGTTTGCATTTGAAACCCTGATTGAAATGGATCCCAAGGAAGGACATGTCTTTGTACAACCTTCACTAAAGAAAAATCCACATCAGAGACAAAATTGTAATTCACTTCTTTCTGGTAATCTATATAGAGACAAAGTTCTAAAGGAAAACATAGATCAAATAACTTAGAAGTGGAAAATAACTACTGGAAAAAAAAACCCAAAATCAAAAGAGACTACAATGTTAGGTGAATACAGAAATGTAATAAAAATCTGATATGAACGAATGCTTTATGGATAAAATAATGACCTAGACTATCCAATATTAATGCTTGAATACTTTTATTATTATTTTTTAATAAGATTAAGATTACACTGTGTTTTCCTATGTCATCCACCCTTCTCTATTCTCACGCTCAGGATGTTGTAAGGATTAAAATACTAACTGCCACATAGAGCAAGTAATGTCTTTAGTTTTCTCTATTTGAAACACAGCACAAAAAGGAGGGTTTGTCTATATAATCACATTCTATTGATCTGGTTTAAAGCCACAGCACCTTAAATAGACTAACCTGATCCCATATTTCATCATCTCTCAGCAAAAGTATCAATATATCCCTGCTTTAGGGATGACCATACAAACGTCTTCACTGTATTTGAAGAAACTTCTTAGATCAACCTGCCAGTAAGTCCTCTACCTTTCAACCCAGCCAGGCATGAGAACTAATATGGGGGCACCTCCTTATGGGGAGTGAACCCCTCTCAAGACCTAGCATGAAAATTTAATTTTGAGAGGAGCGGAGGTAGGTGGCAATGGGTCAGAATTTATGCTTACACTCAGGTGAGTTGGTGTTGCAAGAGAAGTGGAAAGAAGGAGAAAAGCACTAGACATCCTCCCATCACACTTCTGGTTAACCAAGGGGAACTTCGTTTTAGGCTAAAAGTCTAACTCTCCAGAATGTTTACTGGCTTCTTAAGGGATGAAGAAGCTGGATAGTTATGAGCAATAGATGGAAGTGTCCCTAAAAGAGCTTAAGCACCTCTACGTCAGACCACTGCTCTCCAGAGAGCCAACTTGCCGCAGCTGCTGCAAGTGCTAGGGCCCACAGCCAGTTATTACTCCCATTAATGACATTTTTAAAGGGTGAAGACCTCATTGAATTCGCTGATGTTGACCCATGGGGCAACATTTTCTCAGTGCTGCTCAGTGAATTACGCAGGCAACTGCTAATAATGAAAATAGGAGAACTGTATATCCAGTTCCTAGCTCATAGGGCTGCTAACATACCCCATAATTTGAGAGAATTATGTCTTAAAGGCTAAACTGTGATGGAGAAATCACTCACAATGAAACAATGTTTAAGTGGTGTAAAAATCTTGGTTCTAATGCTAAATGAATTTCTCCAACACAGACTTTTGGACAAGTATTACAGGATGAAAATTTCACACTTCACAATATCTAATTTAAAATAACAGCTTATATATTAGGTACTCCGGCTTACTGAAATGGCTAGGCCCATTTTTGTGAAGCATCTGTCCCAATTCATTTTGTCAGGGATGTGCTGCACTATTTAATCAAAACAAAAACTGAAACATCCACATTTCTGGTTTTTTTGTGAATATGATGATTATGAATGGAATTTTTACACTGCCTTTTGCAAGAAGAGGTAGGCACCTATGAAAATACAAGTGACCTACCACCAATGCCATTATTTTAATTGTCATCTGTGAGCACATTTTCTTAGGTTACATCAAGACAGATGAGGGCCCTTTGTGCCCTTCTGACAGTGATGGCAATCATTAAAGATTTACCAGGGTCATTAAAGTGAGAAATAGCAGTAATGCAGAGCTGAGTATCACCATCCCATGTGGATTCAACAGAAGTGTAAAGAAAGCCAGGATGAAATTAGCCAAGATACTGCACTATCACCTTAATACCATAGTTAAAATAAAAACCCAAACCAGACCTACTTGTCTAAAACACATTAGAGTAGCACATTTGACTTAAATGGGATGCATTGTCAGGAAAGGACATAGCACTCCCCCTCACATTAAATCGCTACTTGTGCTCTCACATGGCACCAGGTATGAGACAAATGACGGAGGGACCCAGAGTCACTGCATTAGTGACAGCTCAGGAAATGTTTCTATTGGATTCCCCTGGGCCACTGAGCAAATGGTGTAGGAGGTGGCTCATTGGCCACCCATTGCTGCATTGTATGGCTTCATCCCTCAGTAATCAGTGAGGGCAATGCAAGGGGACACCTTGAGGAGGATCTGTGCAGGAAGTCACAGGATGTGGGCACACACTCATTCTTCCAGGAATCATTGTTGAGAAGCCAGCACAGTCCTAGCAGCATAATGGTTTTAGAAGGAAAGTTCAATTACTGTGAGTCAGTAGGCTGTTACCTAACAGCCCCGCCAAACCTGAACCTCATTTCCACAGCATCTGGCTTCCTTCTAACGCTCTCCTCTCTCAGCTTGAGCCAGATTTCTGCTTCATTGTAGGATCTGAATTTAAATAGCAACATCCCACTGCATCTCTGAAATACTGTCCTTGTGTAGGTACCGTGACTATTTTTAGTGAAGACCAGAAGAGGTAAGCAAAGAAACAAACAGCTGCAGGTATAATAGTGTTTAACACGTTTAACCACAAGCCTGATGACTCATAAGACACACACCTTGACAAAGCAGCTATCTGTAAATTATTCTAAGGTAAAAAAGGAATAAATTTTTTAAATCATTATCACACATGTGTTCAATTACTATAATACATTGTGAGTTGACATCACAAAAATTCTCAGAGAAAAGGTACAGTGGATTTCTAACCGTGCTTTGATTATCCTGTTCATTATATCAAATGGGACAGGAAAGTCATCTCCTACGGGAATCAGTCACTGCTCTTGTTTTCATCCACCTCCTTTGATTTTCCTGAGTAGCTCAGATTAAAGATAGACTTTCTCTTCCATCTGATGTGATGCCTCGCCGGGAGCTGCAAGAAGGAACAGGCAGCACAAAGCCCTTTGTCTGCCAGGGCTGTGCTAAACCAGCCAGCCTGTGTCCTAGGTACACTGCCAGCCTCAGCAGTGATGGAAAAAAGGCTTCTAGTAGGTCACCTGAAAAAATGAAACAATTGACAACACCAGGCACAGTAAGAGAGGACAAAAAATAATAGTAGGTTAAAAATAAACACTGTGAAGATCACTCTGGGCATGTAAACACATAAATGTGTGTTTATATTCTTAAGAAAGGATCACAGAGCTGTGACACACAACAGTTACGAATGCTACACTTCAGTGAATCAATGTGAGTACTCTTTCTACAACAGTACAAATGCTGGTTTTGTGGAAGCTGGGGGACAGTGATGCTGAAGTCCCCTTCCAGATGGCTCTCACTAGAGTTGCATATCCCAGTGGAAAAAAAACTAGTACTTCATGCTCCTATCAGCTCACACAATACGTTGGTCCTTCAGAGTCAGACATAATTACTGTGTGATGCACAACGGTGAACATGCTTTAAACATATGTTTTACATGGCGCAATCAATCACGATGCAACTAATAATGCTAATAGTTGGTATATGGTAATAATACATCCTCAAGCTCGTGCAGTGGTGAGATAATGTGTTTCCCAGGTCATTGGAGGCACTAATTTCACCTTCTGTCTCATGATACTTCCAAGGAGTGTGTTATCTCAGAGTAACACATGTCTGCTGGTACCTGACTGTTTAATTATTGTACACAAAATTCCAAATCAGAATAATTGTCATCTCAATGTACTGCTGTGCACTGCGGGGTCCTCCTGATGCAAGTGAACGAATGCAAGTTATGCAGCAAATAGAATGACCTTGGTAGAGGTTTTTTCCCCAAAACAATGGCTTCTCAGAACTTTGACACACAATCTCAAGAAGAAAAAAATGCAAATGTTGTAACCACATTTTCAGCTGAGCAATTTGCAATGTTTTTCCATTTGTTTTTAATATGGAGCTTGTCTTGGGGCATACACAAACAAGGATCTCCCCAAATATTTTCTGTATGCCATTTTTTAGCAATAGTAAATTTTAGTCTTCCTTAGCGACAGCATTGCAGTATATATAAACAAACACACACACGCAAACTCTTTAGACTAAGGTTTTACATGAGGTGGATGGGTTACAGAGTCAGTTTCCAGTCCAATGAAATAGTTACATGAGGAGGGGCAGCAGCAGCAGGTGGAAACACTGAGTAACAGATACTAAACGTGAGGTATGAGAGACCAAATCCTGATTCTTCAGTAATATCAGCACACACGCACACAAGTTGGCACCTGAATCTGCTCTCTGTGGCTTGAACAACTGAAATACCAAGCACCTGTGGCATAGATCTTGCCACATACAGCTAACTGGTTCCGCTTTTCTTTCAGGAGAAACCTGAAAGTTTGCAGGTTGCATTTTCTCATATAACCAGCCTCATAACCAAAACCATTCCTAGAAGCAGAGGATTTCCGGTCAGCTGCCATTTTCTGTCACTCTGTATCCCTGAAAAAGAATTAAACAGTGAACCCTTAATATCCATAGGCCTCCAAGTAACTTAGAAAAACCATCATTGCTGTTTTTTAAACACTCAAACATTGGGATGGTAGAAACACTTAAGTATCCATGCACATTTATGTACTATAAATGAGGAACTTTGGGCCAAATAAGGAACTTCAAGGAAACATGTGGTATCATATAAGCTCTGAACTACAGCTGCACCATCAGCTCTAGTGTGACACCTAGAGCAATCGGTCACAACTTGTCATGGAATGGAAATCCATCACTCGAATTGCTTGATGTTTGGGATGGCAATCCATCACCCAGGCTATTTGATACACAGCATGCCAGACAATATCTTACCATGAATCACTAGCAGGAAGATATGGAATAATACCCAAAAAAAATATAGGGCCCTAAAGGATCAATAAAGGTGATTTATTGCAGTCCCCAACCCTATGGCAGGATTATTAATATATGACCCAATCCAGAGAGATGTTTGTGCATTCTTTTACATAATGAAAACTGCCTTAGAATAAATGGCCTGGTGAGAACCCCAAGCACAGTGTCAAATTTGACTAGCTAAAGGACTAAAGGGTTAAGAAAATGGCAGTCACACCAATTAGTTCTTAAAAAGCAATAGTCAACTTTTTTCATTTTTTTTCTCTTTCCTGAAATCCAATTATCTTGAGTCACAGGAGAACTTCTAATGTAGTATACATGAGCACATGCAATGTAGAATCATAGTATAGAATCATAGAATAGTTTGGATTAGAAGGGATCTTAAAGATCACCTAGTTCCAATCCCACTGCCATAGGCAGGGACAACTCCCACTAGATCAGTTTACTCAGTGCCTTGTCCATCCTGGCCTTAAACACCTCCAGAATGAGGGCATCCACACCCTCTCTGGGCAACCTGTTTCAATGTTTTACCACCCTCTTCCAATTTACATCCATTACTCCTAGTCCTGCCATCACATTACCTATTAGAAAGTCCTACCCCTACTTTTCTGTATTCAGGTATTGATAAGCCACTATGATATTCCCCCCCCGAGCCTTCTTTTTTCCAAGAAGAACAACCCCAACTTCTTCAGCCTGTCCTCATAAGGGAATTGTTCTAGCCCTTTGATCATCTTCGTGGTCTTCCTTCGGACCCTCTCCAACAGATCAATGTCCTTCTTATGTTGAGGGCTCCAGAACTGGACACAAAACTATAAGTGAGGCTTCATCAGAGCTGAGTGGAGGGGCAAAATCACCCCTCTTCTCTTGACGCAACTTGAGTTCTAACTTTTCTTTCTACTTGGACAGTATCTTTAAAGACCTCTAAAATAGTCATAACTTCTTTAAAAATTCTTTTTACTGTTAATCATTCCATTTTTTTTGTTGATGTTTATATATAACCAATAGTATTTTATGAGAAAACTCAGTTCTGGAAACTGGAATTTACTTTGGAGTCAGTTGACATTAAGTTAATCTGCATAAAAAAGAAATATTTCCTCATCTAATAAAATATTCTGGAGGCTCTCATATCTATGCTTACAGGCATTTTGGAGGTTTTGCTTTGGACTACAGTCAGTCTGATTGCCTAACTGAGCATACCCAGTGGGCACACAGCTCAGAGATGGCTCAAAACCAGCTGTTGGTTCAGACACTTTCTTCTTTCTGGCAACATACAGAGCAGTTCATTTTCCTTTTAAATTAATCTATTTCAAATGCCATAAAATTGTGTGGTGAACCATCATGGGATGAGCAGGGATGGTCAAAGAGTGAATTTTGTCCCCCTGTTCACATTAAAAATTGCAATGGTCCCCAAAGGCAGGCATGCCTTCACCCCCATTTTTGCCACCAGCAGTCTTTCTGGCACACTGGCAAGCAAGGAGGAAAACCACAGGATCAACTGTCACCATGAATGTGTGTTCTAACACTTGATCAGTATTTTATGACAGACTCCTTCAGGAATTACCTACTTGGGAAATTGTCCACTTACAGGTAAGTGAGAAGCTGTTTGTAGAAGCGCTCTCATACACACACACAAAATAAAACCACAATCACATACTTTTGGCTCTTGGATGGATATTTTCAAGCTCTAAAAGGCATTGCCACAACTTTTACCCACCTGTGATTTTTCAGTGTCACTTTCCATTATGCTCCTGCTCAGCTGCAAGAAAGGAGAAAAATTATGAGCTCTTTCATGAAGGATATAGCTTTATTTTACTTGGGATGAGAAATTAAGGATGCCCTTACTGACAGCATGTGGTTTCTATTTCTGCTTATAAGCAGCCTTACAATAGTAGGTCAAAAGGATTAGAGGAAGGTCAGTGTTACTGTTTCTAGAGGAAACCAGCAATTGTAGATTCACTTCAATGTTCTTGCTTTCCAAGGGAAGTGGAAATCTTATATGACAGGGTTTTTCAAACACCTGCTCTTTTTCTCTTTAGTAATTGAAGTAAAGCAAAGGGTTGGGGAATTATTTACCTCTCTTTTTTTCCTTTTCATCCAGTACATAATAAATATTATATAGAGATGAAAAAAGGTTAATTTTTTTGTTTGATAGAGGCCCCAATTTTTTTTTCTGTGACTAAAAAGCAAAGAAATAAATATGTCAGTACAACCCATACTCACTTATGTCAAAGACATATCTGAGCAAAGGCACAGTCAAATACTGGAAAAGAGCAAAATATTCTTTCCAGTTACCTCTCTTCTTTTTCCATGTTCTCACAACTGTTGGATCTTACTATTCACTATGGGGTTAACCGTAGGGTTAACAGATTCTGTTGGCTCAGATGTCCTGCAGATGACTCTCTGGGAGGTAAAGGAGAGGTTTGCCCAGGAAGATTGAGATAAACAATAGATGGGGTATTAGTAGTGTTAACAATGGTGCCTTCAAGGGGAACTCCTAAGTGTACTGATTGTAGTGTGGAAATTTACCATGTAACTAGAAGATATATGGGGAGACTTTACACAGTAAATGCTGACTGTTGACTCACACCAGGTCTCAGAACATCAATACTCTGTAGTTCACCAGAATAACAGGGGGAAAAATCCACTCAATTCACACAGTTTACATCAGTTTATTAATATATTAACAACTTGTAAAGAACTGCCAATCTGTGACCTATAAGTTCTGGATCAATAACCACAATAGAGTTGTTGAATCACTAGGCTGGGCAGTAAAAAGCATTAATTTGCACTCACAAATGTCTATGATTATTGCTGTTTTTCAAGCTAACTCTTTTTTCTAAACTTTCCCCACAATCCCCAGGTTACAGTTTCATCCCACTGATGGCTGTCTCCCCCACTTTCAGCATGATGGGAGTTCAGCATTCCCTATATGCACAGCATATATCTCTCTATCTTACCAAGTTGTTCTGGAAAATGTGGTTTCTTGTATATGCCCCTCTGTCTAGGCATCCCATGCACGCCACTTCTGATAGCATATTGGGATGAAGAAACTGCATATTGTTCATAATACTGCAGCACACACACAGCAAATGGGGCATACCTGACTTTTTCTGAGTTACATAGTGTAAGCCTCACTCTATTAGGACCTAGTCCTCCTTCCACTAAAGAAAAGGAAAAAAAAAAAAGTAAAGGAAAAAATAAAAAAAGCCTGCAATGCTCCAGTTGCTTTTAATGGCTGAAAAATCATGTTCCCTTGAGCAAGAAGATAAGCTGAGAGGTTTTTTAATTAAAACTTTCTCTTCCTCATCTTTATCCCAAAAGTTTGTTTCATGTTAAAAGCCAACCTTTTTATCATTCCCAGACATCCCAGGTATGTCTTGCAGACTGCCTGTTTTCTCTCTTTTCTAAGTAAACTAGGCTACATGTACATACCAAAACCAGGGCCAGTATACCACAGGGCACATTAAGAGTCAATCATGGGAGCAAATTTGTAGCAAATCAACCTGAAAAACAACAGTATTTTTCTGCTGCACAAAGAAGTATTTCCTGAAGATGCAGCCAAAAAAGCCAAGAGCAGTGAGCTGCCTGCTGGCCTTCTAGGTTGTCTTCATAGGGCTGAAGCTATGGGAGCCTTCTGTCATGTCAGCAGTGAAGACACTACCACAGCTCATCTGTGGATACATCGCTATAGAAGGAAGGCAGGGATGTTCCACATACCTCTAAATTCAATACCTATTGAAATGAACAGCCTGCAACTCCACTATCTCTGACTAATTGGCAGATCAGGGGATCCAGAGGAGGGCCACAAAAAGTATCATAGGCCTAAAGCATCTCTCCTATGAAGGCAGGCTGAGAAAGCTGGGGTTGTTCAGCCTGTAGAAGGCTCTAGGAAGATTTTATTGTAACCTTTCAGTGCTTGAAGGGGGTTAATAAGAAAAACAGAGAAAAAATTTTATCAGAGCCTGCAGTGATTGGTCAAGGGGTAATGGTTTTAAACTGGAAAAGATTTAGATAAGATATTATTAAGAAATTCTTTACTGTGAGGGTGGTGAGATACTGGAACAGGTTGCTCAAAGAAGCTGTGGATGCCCCATCCCTGGAAGAGTTCAAGGCCAGGATGAATGAGGCTTTAAGTTACCTGGTCTAGTGGAACAAGTCCATGGAAGGGGGAGTTGGAACTTAGTGATCTTTGAGGTCCCTTCCAGCTCAAATCAGTCCGCAATTCTATGAATCTCCTGTACTTGGTTGTTGAGTCCATCTTCCAGTTGCTGCAGCACCTCCATGCTTGAAGACTCCTGATTCTGCCAGTGCTGTAGAGCTTGGTGCTATTCCTTACTCACCAATGCAACGGTACTAAGAAGCCTGCCAATGAACACAGCCTTCCATTTCTAGCTCACCCCAAAGTATCAGTCCTGTGTAGTCCTCCAGTTTTTGTCACTATGAAGATTTTACCTGGGAAGTATAGACTTGCTGCAAGAAAAGATGAATGCTACTAAAAAAATCAAAGGGGTAAATCAGAATGGAAATGGACTTTCAGACAGATATGCTGTAGTGGCATGAAACAGATAAGAAATCAGGTCTTGTCCAGGGACTTCACTGAAGTTACCCAGTGCATGAATTTTGCCCCAAAAGGCTAAAAATTTGATTGACTAAAGGTAAACAAAAACTGCTTCTAGAAGAAGCAGGTCAAAAAAGGTAGTCACAAATAAATCCAGTCCCATACTGACTACCAAGTCATGCTTCCAAAGGCAGAAGAATCTGGATATCCTGTTATTTGGTGAAAGTTTTCACAGATACATAACATCATTTCTTTGTATCAATCGCATAGATACATTTACCTACAAAAAAAGACATACGAACAAAATTAGTAGAACTCTTGAGAAAATCACCTCCAATGGTAATGTTTGGTATGTAAATAATTGAGTTATATTTTAGTTATTTTGGTTTTTAAGTGAAGAAACAAAATGTGTAGCCTGAATGAAAAAAACATCCCAATGTCTAGACAGAGAATATCTGGGCAATTAAGCAAATTAAATACAGTGATTTGAGCTTGTTTTGTTTGCCTTTTCCTCAGTCTGTGTTTACATTGTGAGACTTTCGGAGGTGAGGAAGGTACTAAAGCTCTAGGGAGATAATTCTTGCTGGTTTTTTCCCTCTTACAGTTTTATCATATGTTTTGTTTAGATGAGGTTTTGTTTAGATTGATTGGGTTTTCTAATGAGTTTTCATGTTTTTGTCCTGAACTCATTTGATTACCCACCATATTTTTGCAACATTCATTTGTCGGACTATTATCTTTTGATCTTCTGCTGTTTCTCCGTATGCTTAAAGATTTCTAAACTAATTAAGATTATTAACTAAAAAAGACTAATTGCATTCATACATGTGTTCATTCTGATTAGCAGGTGCTCTTCTTCTGTTTTGGATGTATAAAAGCAGATGGAAACTTGTCAGACTTGGCTATATTTATTCTACCCACTTCCCACCAGACCACTCCACTTCCCAGTTAACGATGCTAAAGGCAAGGAAACCTATGACAGCTTCAGATCACTTTTTTCTTTTGCCTTTGCCATTTCTCATTTGGCAATGGATGTCTCAGTTGAAACCCTGGCCATTCTTAACTGAGATTTTCCAAAGAGTTGTTTTTTCTCCAAAATATTCTGTGACCTCTATTCACAAGCTTCAACATACCTGAGAGGACAGAGTGAACAGAGTTAACCAGAAAGAAGGAACTCTGGTTTTGGTGTGCAATGAAAGGCATAATTATTCTTCAGTGATGATTTTCAAAGGAAAGCTATCAAAAAGCTATCTTTTTCACTTATATTCTTCTTTGCAGACAACATGTAACATTCCTTTTCCCATATCCAAGATTTGTTTCTGAATATTACCAGAAATTCTATTCTGAATCAGCTGTTTCACTGTACTGTATTCTCCTTTTATTCTGGCTTAACTTCTGCCTTGCTATATTTTTTTTTTTACTCATTATTTAACCTTCTCTGTGCTACCTCTTTCAATCTGCAACTCATCCCTTTCATCAAGTTTCTTGATGACACACCAGATAAAACTTAGCATAGATAGGCTAAATGTATAACTCAGTAATTATTTGCTTACAGGTTTTATGCATGTCACATAGCTTTCTCCAGTGCTTCAGAATTATTTTACAAATGTGTAATTAATTGTTACCCAAGATATATTGAGGATAATGTCAAAAAGTTATTTCTTTATGGCAATGCCACATCTGTAACAATTTGACTGCTGTACAGATAAGAACATACAACAACATTACAGCCACATGACAATATGGGAAATAACTATGCCATAGAGGTCTAAAAAATGGTAGAAACTTATAAATTTTATATGTACAACATATACAGTATTTGAAAGTACATGGAAGCAACAGTTTAATTGAGTCTGGAACCAGTTTAAATTTCAGAGGTTACTTTTTATGAAAGTAGTTCAGCATTAATCAAATGGTAACTACTCTAGGTTATAGTACTTATTGTGTAAAACAGTGTTTTCCATACGCTTTCTATCAGAGTAACTGTACAAAAGCTTATCTGGGATTTATTCAAATAATTCTGGATAATGAGCCAAAATGACTTATTAGACACAATTTTTTCTATCATGCAACTCTTTTAAGTGGAGGTATTCCAAGTTAAGTGAGAGGATGGCAAAGAAAAAATTATTTTTTAAAAAATGACATAAAAATTCAGTTATATTGAAGCAAAACCTAAGTTTTTCCACACCAAACTCTGATACTTTGACTGTCTTAAATAGATCTGGTCACACATTTATTTTATAAATATATACAAGATTGTTATAGTTTTTGATATGTCTAGGAGCTTCATTCATGTTATCTGTGGTAATCAAAAACAAGTTAGAGGATGATACATAAAGGATAGGACACACCAGTAATAGTGACTGCAAAAACCAAATGAATGAATGCATGTAGTGGGTGCTGATGCTGCAGATTTCTGCTTACATTCAATATGGAGAAGTGTTACCCTCCATAACTCTCATTTCTTTTTATCTCAGTTCTTCTCTGTTCAGACAGACACACTAAACAATAGGACTGAAATACAGAGATGCATAACTTTGAAGATAGCAGTAATGAGAAAGTATGCCAAGTTCCAATCAAAAATGGAAAGGCTATGATGGTGTTTCAAAATAGGTAAATGTGGTTCCAAGGGATTTTCTGAATTCAAAGCTTTTATTATATCCAGTATGTTACTGTGAATAATAACGTGCCAGAAGTCTAAAACAAACCCATATGATCCTGTCTTTTTTTCTGATATTTATTTTCAGCAAAAGGTTTAGATACATATGGACTCAGAGATTTTGCAAGGAGTGCAGCTACTTACAGATATATATTTGTTGTTCAAAAAACAAAACTTGGAAGGCATCTTTGCCGGTAAATCTGAGTAAGTGCTATTCGTACCAATTCTATTGAATAATACCATCCTGCATCATCTGTTTGAAGTGCAGTTATGAGGAACCATATGACTCAGGGAATTGGTAATGGGATATAGAGCCTTTCACCTCTAGGTCAATAGTTATAATCTGAAACAGACAGAGGCAGCCCAGGAGTCAATGCCATGTAATTCCCATCTACTGACTTTAGTAAAATTAGTCTGTGGCCTCCAGACAATTTCTATAGAAGATATTCTGTAGGCAAGAGAAAAATCACTGGCACTGGTATCTGGCACTGACAAGAACAGGAAAGCCAAGAAATTGTCTGGAATAATCATCCTAAAGTAAGTGGAAGTGTTTCAATAAAGAAGATAAGGGAAAATGGTTTGCAGGAACTTTTTATCTTTATATGACACTGGCAACTCCCATAGATCTGAAATCCACTTGAAATTTTAAGTGTTTACCACTCAGAAAACACTAGACATCATAAATTTTGCATCCTGTAAACAGCAAGTTTATGGGTATGGGATACCACTGCTACTGCAGCAATAGGCTTCCCACTATGGAGAAGCTAATAAAGGATGAAAAAAAAAAACCAAACACATGATGTAAAAAAGCACAGTTCAGGCATTCTGTATCATGCTGAAACACAGATAACATCAACGTGACCAAGAATATGAACAGATAAAAGATGTCATTATTAGCTTTAGCTGGAACATGTGATGCTGATGCACAGTAACCTGCAGATATGCTATACAGGTGACATGCAGTTCCTCATCTGGTGATCCCTTCTCCCATCTGCAATAAAAATAAATCAGGGGCAAGTGGCTTGAGTTGTCGCAAGGTGTACTATGAGCACCATGAAGCTGCAATAATGCTGTTTTCCAAACACACTTTGAATCCTTTCTGGAAAAAAAGACCTCGGCTATTTTGTCCTAGCATTAACTAGGATACTCAAAGAACAAGCATCTTCATTTACACTCTGGGAGCACTGTTAATCTTTAGTTGTGACGCCATTGACAAATTTATACAACTGAAAGCAAAGAATACCTAAGCATCTCAGAACTCCATGGGTGATGTATGTCAGACTATCAGACACTTCCCTACAATCATATAGATGAAACTCCACTAGTACATTTCAACAGTGGAATTTAGTTTGGATATTGATGTTCTCCTAGGACTCCTAAATAAAGTACTGTATCTTTTTTATTTATAAATGTTTAGATGATTGGACACATGCCAAACAGGAATCATTAATGCTCAAAAGAAATTACTTTTTTCTTGCACAAAACCTACTTTAGTTATCTGGTTACTAAGACAGAGATCAGTTCTTCCATTAGAATTTAAATTATTAGATTAGAAATTAGATTGGCTCTTAGTTTAGAAATGAGGCATGTTGGCCTCTTCTATACTTCATGGTTTTATTTTTAAAAATACTCCTTTATTAAAGCAAGACATAAAAATAGTTGGTAACTGGGAGGACTGTTGTTAATGCTTCCCTATGTTTTGTCAATTCATCAGTTACAATTCTTTTATTATTAACTATGAAGATTAGTAAAATGGATGGATATATCTTTGTTAAGTGAAGACTGAGCTTTGACTAATTTTTCTTTCCCCACCTTTTGAATATGGAAACACTATTTTGGTGATAAAACCCCCTCCATTTGTTGTTATTTCATCTAGTTTATGCTAAGACACATAAAGACTGGTAGGTCCTGTACTCAGAAATTTCACTAGTACAGGACAAGAAATTAATTTTTTGTTTGACAGGTGTGTTCTTTTGCAATTCTCTTTGAAAATCAAATTTAATTAAAATTAGGAACAAAATTCCAAAATTAGTCTAACATCAAAATAAGTCTAACTGTTTCTTGGTGAGGTTTTTTTTTCTTCCCACTACCATCCTTCATTTTGGAGTAGGCAAAAGTAAGAAGACATAGGGAGAAAAATAAATTCTTGAAACCAGACACAATATCAGCTGGTTTCAGTCAATTGAAATCATCTTCTTCTGCTCTCTTTCTTGGTTTTGCCTGGCACAGGCAGATTTATTATGTCAAAGCCAGGATTTTGGCACCTGTTTTACCACCAGTATTTAATGAGAACTGAGTATCTAGATCCTCTTTTGATAATGATCAAAACAGCAGTCCTACGTTCATCATGATGTTTTTAGGGCAATATGGAAGCAGCCTTTCTGGTTTTCAGAGCATATGGCCATGAAGAATTTTCCAGGCTGATACAGCCCACAGGACAAGTGCAGGGGAAGTAGCACACAGGAGACCTGAAGCTCTCCTCAAGCTCCCTGACAATGACTCACCAATGAGGGGGAGTCACCTTACAGCCCTTCACCTCCTTCTAGCACCTTTCATAGGGCTCCCCATCACTAGTGGGAAATAGTTCACATCCATGCGGACAGCGAGCTTTTGACAGCTACATTGCAGGCAGAAAAAACAAACACACACACACACAGAGTACCATCCCCAGAAACCTCCTCCTAGCCCTGCAGCACATTTCTACTCAGAGCATTAACTCAGGTCATTTCTCCCCCTTTGTCCTGGGTTTCCAAATTTGACTTTGCTGGCAGGATCTGGCCAAGAGGCAAGGATAACTGGTATCCCATCAGGATAGCTGTTTCCTCGGCCTGTTAACCTATTCCCTGGGCTGTGACAAAGTGAGGAAAGGAAGGAGAGCAAAAAGGAAAGGCAGAGAATAAGGAACAAAGAGGAAAGCAGACAGGTAACTGGCACTCTCCTGTGACCAATCTATCCTTGCTGACCTGAGGGACATAATTCTAAGATTTCAGCATGAACGCATTTCCCACATGCATTTGCCTAAACCAAATTACTAGCTATTTGTTTAGATTTTTTTTTTTAAGCAGTCCCTTCAGTTATTCATAATCTCCATAAAAATAATTCATAGTATTCTAGATAACATTATGAGGCTGTAAAGCAGATGTAAAGCAGAGCTGGCTGAACTCACCCCAAAAGGGCACTAGATTAAATGCAGGTAGCAGTTATGAATCGTTAGTAGTAATTTAGTGACTGCAGCAAGGGGAAGACAGAGGGCATGGTATGGTTTTCACAGCATGAATTAGGGATCTCTGGTGAAATGAGGGTGCTTTGTGCTGATTAAATTATAAGAAACGTGCACCTGGGCCACATAAAGGCCTGACGTTCTCTCCCTATAGTTTGACTGGTAATATAAATGACGAACATCATAATTTCTACATCATCTGAAAGTTTAATACATGTAATTGTGAGCTGCTTTTCTTCTTTGAAATTGCAAACACAGCAAAATTGTAGGCTTGGTGCTACTGATGAGTCATTCTTAGCCTGTTGTATCTGTATTACAATAGCCATCCATATAGAGAACCATGACACCCCAGTTTACCATCATTATGTGTTTCCTTTTGAGTTGTTTTCATAGATAAAAAGTTCAGAAGGAGTTTGGGTCAAGTAGTGGGGGAGTTGAATCGGTAGCTTGATATGATCATAGTATTTTGCATGAGGGAAAAAGCAGTTACAAAAGTATGAGGTACAGAAGTAGAAGATAAACCATTAATAGATAAATAGAGAAAACTGAGCATGTTAAATAGCCAGACATCTTTTACCTCTATCATTGTCTTTGTAAGTTTAGTAAAATTGTAAACTGATTTTACTCAAATGGCAGCTCCATAAAGATCCACCAAATATAGAACCACAGAACAGTTTGGGTTGGAAGGGAACTTAGAGATCATCTATTTTCAACTCCCCTGACATGGGCAGGGACACCTCCCACTAGACCACATCCAGCCTGGCCTTAAACACTTCCAGGGAGGGGGCATCCACAACCTCCCTGGCATCCTGTTCCAGTGTCTCACCACCCTCACAGAAAAGAACTAAAAAAATCCTGCATTTCAATTGTTGAAACACTCCACTGTCAATAATTTCTTCTTTAATCTTGCTTTCATCACAACTTTGGGAGTCTGGGAAGTACACATGGACACTCATTTTTTCAGATACTTTGAATCTGAAAAACTGAATGAAAACACAAATTTGAGGCTAACAGCATCTCTTTAATTATGAAAAATTTGAAAGAAAGGTACTGAAATAATGTATTACTATTTTAGAAATAAAATAAGGAAACTGAGGAGATAAATCCATACTTACTAGATCAAAGAGAGTAATATTAATATTTGTGAACATTATTTTAAAAAATGAATACTGGGGGGAAAAAACCTGCGGAGAAGATAATCTTCAGAGTATAGAATATGTTTGAGTAAGACACTCCTGAGGAAGGTTTGTTTGTTTCAGAGCTTGCTTCTGGTATTGCATAGTGAATTTCTCTGTCACCTCAGGGTTTTTTTGCATGTAGGCAGAAAAGTTCTCACTCTTTCTTTTGTAGACCACAGTGTGTTTGTATGTTATCCACAGAAATAATTTAATATGGAGTTGTTAGTCTTGAAATGCAGTTCAGTCAAATGATGCCTGTCCCTCATTTACCCTGAAAAATTATCTTTGAAGAGTAATCAAAAGTAGGTATAGAAATAGATGGGACAAAAGCAAATTCAAGCCTACCAAACTGACTGCTACTCCAGGACACATCATAGTAGACCACAACCTTCATTAACTAGAGAATCAATCTTGTTAGATAATCTTGAAGAGGATGTACTCTTTCAATCAAGCTCATACTCTGTATTCTAATCTTAGGAAAAAACATTCCCCTAAATCAAAGAACAGAGAAATTTATCCCACAGTTTCATTGTGATATATAGCAAGAATTTGTTTATTTAGACAGAGAACACACAGCTGGTTAGCACAGGGACAATTTTTTCAGCATTGAAAAATTATTTTCTACCTGGGGATAGATTTGGCATCTCCATTGCAGAGTCTCGGATAGCAGTAAAATCATAACAATACAATCATGATATTATCTTGTATGACAATGAGCAACTGATGTTATTGCCTTCAACAACAAAAAAAAAAGATAAAGCATATTCAGATTATTTTTTAAATTCTGATGATAGCTTCTGCAGAAAGTTTGTTCCTTAAACTATGAAACCTTCAAAGTGATGAAATTATTTCAATATAACTTCAAAATGCTCAAAAAAAAATTCATTATATTTCAGCTGGAACTGTAGCTTACCACCATTTCTTCTCTGAACCAAAACTGTTAATTTGTCCATGAGACTAAGCAAAAGTAAAGGAATATGAGAACCTTCATGAGTTAGATCTAAGGTAGTACCAATAGTAGTTCTTTCATATAAGCAGTAAGTGCTTATCATTTGATTGATCACTGATTGATACAAATAGCACAGTTCAAAGAGAGACATAGTCCATGAAAATTCCTGGAGAACCACCCTGACTCCATTTTTTTCAGACTACAGAGCTAGTTGAGAGAAAAGAGAGTGGTTGGAGAATGACTGCCTTCTTTCCCTTCTGAACTAGATAACTAAATATGATAAACTCCAGTTTCTGAGTACAAGTTTGCTAGATGTTAACAATATTTCAGGCAGAAAACACTTTCATCATCGAAAGCAAGGAAATGGGCTTTGCAAAATATGGTTGTGGCAACTATTCTCTGCAAATTATAAGGGATTGCTCTTCTAAACTCAGCAAAAAAAACGCTTAATCTTACAGCAAGCTTGTTTTTCACTCCTTTTTTGGCTAGTAACAAAGGTAAGACAGACTGGTGGAGCAAAGACAATGTAAAGGACTATATCAAAGCCTGACCAATTTTTCCACAGGCTAAAATTTACCTAAATACATGATTTCATGGAGCTTGCTAGGACTCAGTCCTTCCGTGCCAGAAATCTGTCACAAGAGTGAGGATTACTACACTGACATTTGGAAAACAAACATTTTCAGTCTTCCCTTACAGTGACACCAGTCTCAATAAAAATATTCAACTCCAGCTAGGGCTTTAACATCTATAATTCTTCCAAAGTTATGAGAGAAAATAAAAAAAAATAAGCCAAAGGAGCATAAAGTGACAGAATAAGACTTTTTGGAACTAGGCTGGTCCTGGGAAGAAATCATGCACTGGACACAAAGACAATTGAACCATAACCAAATAGAGCAGAAGGACAGAACTGCTTATTTATTAAGCAATGCTCTGCCTCCCTTGCTTGCAGTGCACAGTATCGCACTACAGTCTCACCGGGACTATTACCAGAGAAAATTACTGCTCAGCATGAATAGACGTGGAAAAGTCTGGGTCTAAGCTTTTAAGTGGGGTTGGGCTTTTTCTAAAATGTTTTAATGTGTTTTAAATTGTTTTTATTATTATGCACAGACACATTATATGGGCAATTCTGTACAGATGAATCTGAGCTGAGCTCTCTGTTGAAAGGTCAAGGCTTGTAAGTGTTGCTAATTAGGGACACAGGCACAGAACGAGTTATGTTTCCGTAGATAAGGAAGAGGAAAGAGACCTAGCTGTTGTTTAACAGTACATGAACCCCCTTCTGCTTCTCCATGGCAGAATTTTAAAATATCATTAAGCAGATGCCCTGCTTCTTGAGTTGCACTCTCTCCTACCCAATAGATGCAGAATAACAGAAAAGGCACCTATACATGAGGCTACTTCAAATTTCAGGAGAAAGCTTATCAATCACAAAGGTTTTGTCATTCTCACAAGAAGAGAGCCTAACATGAGATTTCTCTGTCAGAATCCACCTCAGTGAATCAAATGTCAGTGTGAAGGAGCATGTGATGAGAGCACAGAGGGTACAGAGAAGGCAGGAGGTGATATACAAAAGCTAGAAAGTCTATTTTGTGAGGTCAGAGAGGTGACAGTTGGGACCACTGAATCAGAATGGTTTTTTCAGGTTGCATTTCTCATCAGTGTGAAGGATGCTCTCTTTTAAAGAAAAAACATTGCAACTATCACATGGTACAGCTGGTACAAAACTGTAACTGAAAATGAGAACAAAAATCCCCCCACTGCTAGCTCTAAAGTTTTCAAAAATCAGTGGAAAGTTTTGAAACCTAGGCTTTGTTTCATCTGATGGCCATATAATCAGTTTAGACAAAGGACCAATGCCCATTACTCTACAGGTTATACCTGGTATACGCTGACATCTTCATCTCACACCATTTTCAAGAATATCAGCTGCCAACAAAGTGAGAAAGAAAAATACTAAAAGTCAGCAAGGAAGAAGAAACATTCCAGAGAACAACAACGAATTATTACCTTTCAAATCACAAGTTTACCTAGTAGCAGGTTGAAACTCATCTCTAAGACAAATACCCAGATCTGAATTCCTGTTATTAAGGCAACTGAGGCTATGATAATTTACAGAAGTGAACACAGAGGTTACACCCCTGACAGTTCTAGATTGCTTTGTCTAAATTAATAACAGCTCTGAATAAAAGGCATCTAGTCCAGCTGTAGAGACTCGCACTTAACTTTTCCATTAGTGTCACAGGCCTCCTGGGGGTCTCTTCTCATACTTCATATGTTTATGGACAAGACATAAACAATACTATATGCATCATCTGAGCTCAGTGAGCATCTCTCCCTCTCTGATATCCATCAAAATTATTCCCTGTGATTGCAGTATGATCGCATCAGAAATACAGCCATACCTTGAAAAGCTAAATAAAAGGCCTGGCAGCTAATCCTGGGAACCTTATTCATGCAAGAAGGCTTGGTGTGATACAGAGGTACTGCAGTTGATGAGGTAGTGCACCTGAATGCACAAGTGCCTCTTGCAGACAGATCCCTACCGGTTTCCACTTAGCTTTTCCTTTTTGCTGCCCAGCATGCAGTTAGTTTATGAGAAACAAGGGGTGTGCATGCTGAAGTCATACACAGAGAGCGTGAAATAACAAAGCTCTTACCAGCACTCAAGTCACAGAGAGGCATTGCTCCTGTTGCGGAACTCTGGATTTAGTGCTGAGCTCTACCTCAGGGATTCTCACTTAACCAGGGATGGATTACCTGACTGCCCAGGGAACATAGGGAAGGATTGAACAGAAATCAGCATCAACTCCGAGACGTCTGCTAACAGTTTAGTTGAATTTATTTTGCCACTGTGACTTTAAAGATCAAATAATCAACAAGAAACTTTTCAAATAAGTAGGTTCTTAAAACTTGTGATAAGGATTTTAAGACAAAAGTCTTGGAAAATCATGTTTTTCGAATACATTTGTCTGCTGTCCATGAAAACCAAGTAACTAAGTGACTAGTCAGAATCAGAAAATAAGAAGGACTCAGCCTGGCTGCTCTCAATTGCAATTCTGTCTACTCATCTGGTTACCAGTTTATCTGCTACATCTAATGTTAACTGCATTGTGTTGCTTGATGGGTTTATGATGTCGACAAACATAAGTAAAGAGTAAAATATGCCCATAGAAACTAATTTTCAGCATGACCTATGCCAGGATTAAACTGAGATCTCCAGCGGTGAGAGGAGAGCATATCAGAGTGTATCACTTAACTGTGCTTTATACCACCCTATCAGTCATAGAATACATGTCAAAGTGTTAAATCAACTTAGCTATACACACAAGATAATTAAATAGTATTTATTGATTTGCACTATAATTGACAGAGAGGTAAAAAGCTGTTTTGGTGGAAAAGTTTCAATATGTTGGTCTCACAAGCACAATAGTCTGAGAATTGACACTAAAATAAAACTTTATATCACATAAATACTAAGTAGGCTTTCTTTCCTTTTATCATTTCAGTATAACAAAGTATTGCTTTTCAATAGATATATGCAATACATCCTTAAATTATCCTCTCTGGACACTTATTCCAGATTTTAGAGAGCCTATTCATTTTAAATTATAGTCCTTGTAAGAGACTTAAACGAAATCAAAATAAAAACCAATATCCATTGAAAATTAAAAGTACCAATGTTAACACATGCAGTGTCAGAGTACCTGTCTGCACTGAAGGATGGTGAGACAGAAAAAGTCCCAGAGGGAAAACTTTGTTTAATTGTTTAATGGCTTAACCAAGAGTTAAAATATTATTTAAAACACCATGGAAAGCACACTAAAATTTAGCATTATTAAAATTCTGTGTAATTATAAAAAGAGAAGGAAACAAAAAAAAAGTCATCTGTAAAATAATGACCTGATCTCTACTATAAAACTAACTGTTAATAGCATTAGGCAAATAGGTCTAGCTGATATGACAGAAAGAGGAAAATTCTCAGCATCAAACTCATAAAACCTTTTATGTTGTACTTGATGTTACTCTCAGTGATTAAAACAAGTACTGCAAGATTTTATAGAAAAATCTCTCCTTGTGCAAAGTAGTTAAAAATAAAGCAATATCAGTGGAATTTTCAATGCTTGAAAAAAAAATCAAGGTGCACTTTAAAAGAGTAAACCTTAGGAATGTTATTCTTTACTCATTTAAATGAATTTATGTAAGTCAGTAATACAACCCAAGTGGGTAAGAGATACAGTGATATCTGCCCCCAATAGACATGAAGAGATATATGACTACCTAGAAGGGAAAACTGGAAACTCATTGAGAAAAGCAAAGAAAACAATTATTACAAGTAGATCTCATTAAGTAGGATTATATAAAGTATATTGAGAAAATAATGAGATATTATTATGTATCAAATAAAAAATATTCTCATAAAGGCTAAAATCTAATTTGCATGACCTTGGTCAGAAATATTGTCTTAAATCTGTTACATCTGGGGATGAAGCACACCATGTCTTTTCTCTCATCCTGTTCCGCTGTTTTATTGTACGTTTTCCCTTCACTTTTATTGTAACTTTCCCTCCATTCTCTTCCTTGTATGATGGGTCAGATGCTGGACTTCCAGATAAAAGCAACTATTATTCCATAGCTCTAATGTCTGTCCTGGTGCAGAATAAATATTTTGTTGATAATCAAAATGCCTGTCAACACATTGCAGTTCTTAACTGTCCACTATTTGAGATTAGTTCAAGAACAAAGAAAAATTTCATACAATCAGCATGGCTCACTGTTTGACTGGACTTTAGCAATTAAATATTGTCCCCACACCCTCTCTAAAATTTTTAATACTCTGGTTAGGCACAGTTTTGCTCATTGCATTTGACATTCATTGCTCTTGCAAGAATTCTGCATAAGCTGTGCATGTACCTTGAAATCTAGAAACAGACTCGAGTCTCTGACTTCAATGCAAATGAAGCATCTTTTTGGATGGGTGTTGCATAAAATAGGTTATCTTGGTGAATACTCACAATTATGAATTCAAAACTCACTTTCCATTTTCGTCCCACAGAATTAGCATAACATTTATTGCTCCAGTGAATATTCCCTTTATATTCTGCAGAATATTCATGGAAATTAAATGGAAAAGAAGTACAATCAGCTTCATTAAAAATTCAAATGAATGTTTTCTATTTCTGGCAGCATTTCTCACACATCATTAAAAACCAAAACAGCTATTCCATGAGAAATGTAAGTATAAATAAACAAATAAAAAAAATATCCCTGCCTCTCCCTGACTGTGACCTGCCATCAAAATAGTCCCCTCCAGTTTCCCATGCTCACTACATTCCCCCCTTCTCATCCACCCTCCACCTCCCTTGTTGCCATCAGCTGGTGACAAGCTCCATGAAGTGCCAACCATTTCAGGAACTATCCCTTTGAGACTTGCTACTTCCAGGAAATCAGGTTAATGTAGACTAGCACATTCATCAGCTTTCAAAAGTGCAAAAAAAGTTGAAGGCCAACAAAGAAATTACATAAAACAAGCTAATACCAGAAAAAAACACAACCTACTCCTCCGATATTGATTTCTTTCTCATCTGTCTAATGTGAATCATGTACAAGAAGCAAGTCCTTATAATGACTTCATTTTATGAGGGAGTAGGATTTTTCAAAAGAAAAGTAAAAACTAAAAAGAAAAAAGCAACTGTATTTCCACTGGGTATTCTCCTGAATTCTGAAGCTTGGAAGATCAATAAATGCAGGGTTTGTGCAGAAGCAGGGAGCCACTACCAACAACAGCAAAAGGGGTGCCCACAGGGACATAGGGAAATGCAACACAGGCCCACTGGCACAAGGTACACCTGTGGAGCAGCATCTCATCCTTGACATCTCATTTACAAATCTGGGGAGTGGGGAGGAAGAATCAGTAAGAGGAAAGAATGATTCTGATCCTTAGAATCACAGTTCTTTCAAGACCAAGCATGTACCCAAGTCTCTACAGCTGTTCAACATTTCCTCTGTGTATTTCTACATTCTGTAAAGGCATTTTTTCCCCCACTCACAGTCTAACATTTATTGAGTGCAAGCACACCTAATACACCTGTGAAAAAGTAATGTTGTCATTGCATCTACTTTGATGTGACTAAGTCCACTAAGCCAATTTTGCACAAAGTCCTGTGGAGGTTGCAGTCAACTTCGTAAATGGAAAAAGAAAAAGAAGACCTCACCTCTAGGAGAGGGCTGTGCCCTTCAACATTCCAGACATTACAGTGGGCAGGGCAACCTGGTACCATGACCTAGCCAGCAGGAACAGCTTACAAGTGCAGCACCTGCCATCACCATGGAGTCCTCAGGGCCACAATCAAACTTCATGGGGGACTTGAGGCTCCACTATGACTGCATACAAGCTCACCATCCCTCACACTTACCTACCCCGAATAACAAAAGCCACTCCCAAAAAGGAGCATTTTCAATTTGTAGATTTAAGAAATGAACATAAAACCTCTCACAGGTACAATCTCATAAAAAAACTCAACATACCATTTTACACTACTCTTTGTCCCAGAGAGTCACTCTTAGAAAAAGTGAATTGGAAAAAAAAATGCCAAATCACTATTTCAATATCACAATGATCAGGATAGCTCAGTCCACTGTTCTCAGTTAACTATTATTGCTTTCTTTGAGAGGAATATTTGTATTTTGAAGATTCTTAAACCTTTGTACAAAAAAAAAAAAAGGAAATTAGGTTTGTGTCCTGAAAAAAAGCCTTCACCCACTAGTCTTAGGAAATAATACAGACTCTCCAGTAAATATAACAAAGATCAAAGAAGCAATAGCTGACACATGCATGTGTAAAAACCAAAATGGAGCTCTCTAATAAAACACCAATAAAAAGAGATTTTATTACTGAGCTACAATCTTTTCCTTACATTTAAAAAAAAAAAAACAAAAACACAAATAAAGAAAAACAACCTCAACCACTATAAAAAGTAATATATTTAAACTGGAACATAGTCTTTAAACAGCCCTGAACTTTAGCTAAGAAACTAATCATTTTAGTGCTATCACTTTCCAGAAAAAAAAAAAATCAAAAATCCAATACCCTACAAACTAAATGCATAATCTTGAAAGATAAGTTCAAGCATATTGACTTATTCCTTGCACAAAAAGATAAAGTGTTGCAAACAACAAAATGTAAGAGAATGATGTTTAGGACAAAAATTTACATTATGCAAAATGTACAGCTATAAAAGATCCTCATTTTTAAAACCTTTATTACAGTATAAGTCTATATACAGGTACAAATATACCTCTATAAAGTCATAATATTTTAGCATAGTAGTCAACCATTTATGTTTAAAATAATTAAAATCATTATAGCTGACATGTATATCCGGGTGTTTTGTTACTTCATAATTGAATTAAAAGTGGCTCTCCAGGATGGGTAACATTTTAATAACTGATCATTTCTCTGTAGGGGTAGCACTACAGATACTGCATTCAGTGAGTCATTACTATAATGCAAGGCAAGTGGAAGAGAATCTTCCTTTATCTTCTTCTCATTTACTTCCATCTATACATTTGGAAAGGAAGAATAAAACGGATGTCTCTTGAAAAACAAATCAAATCACAGTAAAACACAGGAAAGTGAAACCCTCTAGGAGAGGGCTGTGCCCTTCAACATTCCAGACATTACAGTGGGCAGGGCAACCTGGTACCATGACCTAGCCAGCAGGAACAGCTTACAAGTGCAGCACCTGCCATCACCATGGAGTCCTCAGGGCCACAATCAAACTTCATGGGGGACTTGAGGCTCCGCTATGACTGCATACAAGCTCACTCCCAAAAAGGAGTGGCTTTGAGCAGGTAGAGTTTGTACCTGCTGATGTTGTAGGTTCTCTACAAAACCATATATATGCTTCCATTTCAATCTGACTATCATTTAGCAAGCGTCTTGTAACACACATGAAAAAACACAACTATCCATAAAAACATAGCCAATTTAAATACACAACACTGTAAGCCATACCACAGTATGCACTTACCTTCAAATAACATGAGTACACAGATCTTTACCAACACATTCACTTCAGCAGAACAAATAGCAGAAATGTAGAAGACTGTAAGTGGCAAAACAAGTGGCAGTGTAAAGACACCCAAGTGCTTTGCAATTTGTCTTCTTACTTCTGACATTTAAAAACTGCTGCTGCAATCAGACACCACTCCCCACTGTAAGGCAAAACTAACTTTTCACATTGTCAGTTTGCTTCTCCAAATTACTATAGGGAAATCAGTCCCCTGAACTGCAAATACACTGCAACAAATAATGAGGCCTGGGGAAGCAGCACATTGTGTTCCATGTATAGGGGAGAGGAAAAACTATGTGACATCTTAACACATTCAAAATCAAGTCAGCTTGGAAAAAAGATGGTAAACAGTTCACTGCATGAGCCAGTTACATATGCTGCTTGCTGAACACTGATAGTCACCCCCCATCACCTCCCTGTGGTCCAGAGGAGAGCCACAAAGACGATCCAAGGACCAAAGCACCTCTTCTACAAGGACAGCCTGAGAGAGATGGGGTTGTTCAGCCTGAAGAGAAAGCTTCACGTAGATCTTACAGTAGCCTACCAGCACCTGAAGGTTGCCCACAGGAAGGCTGGAGAGAAACTGTTTGTCAGAGCATGTAGCAACAGGATGAAGGGCAATGGTTTTAAACGAGAGCAGGGTAGGTTTAGAGTAAACATTAAGAAGTTCTTCACCATGTGCATTTTGAGACATTGAAACAGGTTGCCCAGAAATGTGGTGGAGGCCCCATCACTGGGGTCATTAATGGCCAGGCCTGATGAGGCTCTGAGCAACGTTACCTAGTACAGGATGGATTAGATGACTTTTGAAGGTTCCTTCTATGATTCTATGATCTTGCCCAGAGCTAAGCAACCACATAGCCTGGGGACAGACACATAATTTCTAGATGTAGGGCAGGAAAGAGCAGGGAGTTCCTCTTCTAAACTAGCTGTGTGCCACCAGGATGTTCTCCACAGACAAGTCATCTCCTCTGCCTTCAGTCCCAGCTTTCCTAACCTTGGTGCATGCAGATCATCTTTAGATACTTCTTCCTGCATACTTGTTCCTGTTTAAAATATGAAACATTATGTGAAACCTCACTCAACAATGCAGCTTTTACAAAGTAATTTGATGAAGACCACTGTGTAAAACCCCAGCTTGGCATTAGTAGACAAGAAAGGCTGTCAGTAGTTCATCTAAAATGTCAATACATCATTTCAAATGTTCGTACTCAAAGCTGATTTATCATCCCAAGGCAGCAAAATCAAAGAGACAGCTATTGCTTTTTTCAGAAAAAAAGGAGAAAAAATAGAAAGGCAATTAAGTCTCTCTATAGAAGTAACCCATTCACATTAAAAGGGTGTACTTCAAAGGACAGCGAAAAGGGAGACTGCATGTTTCAGACAAGTGAGTAACTTAGGACAGAGCAATAGGTCTGACACATAGGAAATCTAGCATTTTAAATAAGAAGATTTAAAAATTAAAATAGAGCTAGAAGACAAAATAATTATTTAAGCATAGTGCCCTCCTGAGAGAAAAACATCCAAAAACTGGCAAAGACACTCTCATCCACCACTTCTGCATGATTACATTACAGAGCATTTGCTTCAATTCCCGTCAAAACATTCACTGTGGAAAGGAAGGACAGCGCAGCCAGGAGGTGCAACTGATGTCAAACTACAAGTCAGGAAACAGATTACAAGTAAATAAAATTCAGTAGTGCTTCAGCAGAAAGATTTCTTCAGACATCTCTCATAGCCTCAAGCAAAGAGCAAAGATCTTGTACTGCATTTCCACTCTACAGTGATGGTATCATCATTACTGATAACAGCCATGGGTTGGCATAGGAGGTGCTCCATATTTCTGAAAAAAAAATTCCCTTATGCTGTGCTTCACTCTTGTCTTCTATGAATCCCCCCTCTGCTAGAGTTTTTCTGTGTCTTATCTTCCCTGACAAACTAGCTGGCAGCATAGTGGAGATGTATGTGCTGGACCTCATCTGGCAACTCGCTCTGAAAGCACCTAGGGTTGTCATGATGTCAGTTCTGCAGAAATCTGTGCCTTTCAACCAGATTGGCCAGCTTAATTTTCAATGGAAATCCTGTGTGAAAAATTAAAATTTTACATAATACATACCCAGAAAAATAAACAAAAATAAAAAAAGCTTTGGCTTATTTTTCCACTTGTTTCTGAAATTCCTAAGTCTAGCAGACTGCTGCCATATGAGTCTTCTGGGCATATTTGGTAATGTGTGCGAAAATAGGAATAAACAAACCAAATATCACACAAAAGCATCTAATTCTGTAAAGACTAATCTACTAGTTTACATGGCCAGTCATTTTTATCTTTAAATGAAATGGCCTCATTTTCTTGTGAGATTAAGGAGCTTCAGTACTTCAGGATGATGTCTACCATGCTGCATTTTGTATGCTGAAATTATATAGACTCAAGAAAAAAACCTCCATTTGAACTAAATTTCACAAGAGGTTCTGGGGAGAAAAAAGGAAACTAAATCATAAAATGCCATCAAAAACTTCAAAGAATCTAATAAAAGTTGTACACAATTCTTAATCTTTTTTAAGAAGTAGAGGAACAAAATTATTTATATTAAATAAAGGTATCCATATGCAGAACATGTATTCTTTGCTATTATTGAACACTTATTATCTAGGAATAATATATCTTCTTTTAAACTTCTTCCAGCTGTTTTAAGTACAATAATAGTTTAGTTCCTGCTCTTGTTCAGTTTGTCATACAATATATTTTCCTCTTCTGAGAACATCTTTTATTCCACATCATGAGAATTGTTCAATATTTCATTTCTTCTATTTTTTGTTTGAGTAGGGAGACTATTAGAAAACATAAGATACAAAACCTAAACTTTTCACTTATTATTAACAAATCATGCAAAATTTCAATTATGTTTTCATCAAATTCAAGATTCTCTTAAAATCACACTTCAAAATATCACTTTAAACCTTCAACACTTTGTTCCATTTTCATAAGAGATAAATATTCACAGAGATGAAAGATATCTAAGGGGAAGAAGGCAATACATGTACTGATGGAAGGGCAGGCAAACATCTAAGGGTTTTCATCATAGTCTTAAGGAGTTCTCTAGTTGCAAAAAGTAATGAAATTGAAAGGGTAGTGCCTACTCAACTATGTTCCCACGAAGAGTCAGTTCTCATACTGTACCTCTCCTTGCAAATGCAGGAAAACTACAAGAGCGAAATACTGGAAGTATTTCAGTTCAGTGCATTATAATCACTACAGAACAATAGTGTGGATTTGAAAATGAATAGTCTTCTTGCAGCTACTGATGCTAGTAAGATCAATTCATGCATTTTAACTCAAGTATATTTAAAAATTTTCTTTTTAAGCTGCAAACCCAGAAAATTTACAGGATTTTTTCGAAGGCTTGGTGATGTTTTGAGGTTTTTTGCATTTCACATCTTGTTTTTCCTCTTTTCATTTTCCTTTCTGCTAGCAAAATCTAGCAAAGATATTACAGAAAGAGAACTTTTGTCTTTTTTCTTTATGTGAATTTCTTTGTTACTGTTTTCTGAAATAACGTTTTCCTCTATTTTGTGAAAAGCAGTTCACATAATCCATCATTTCTCACAATAAGGGATTGAGATTCCAATTTCACAAATGTGTGATTTAAAACACTGCTCCCTTTCACAAAAACTTCAGCAATTATTTTCTACTACATCAGTTCCTTAGGCCCCAGTAAGGCTGGAACCAAGATCTATGCAAACATACAAATGCAGGAGTTTCATTTTTGAAGTGGTTACTCAGTATCACCCAATAAAAGACTATTCAAAAGGAAAAGTGCTTTTGAATATTTCCTCATTTCCATGTGGTGCAGAAATACACCAGCTTTTGCTTAATATTAAGACACCCTTCAAAGCTACAAAAGTTAAAACATTTCTTAATGCAGTATATACTGAAACAATTGGACAATACTTCAAAGCCTTTGGTTTAAAATCTTTTGGCATCATCAGCATTCAAGAAAAAGTATTTGTATAATATTGTCAAACAAAAATTATTTTGCAGCTAATCTGACAAAGTTTTGGAACAGAAGATGATAAAAATCTACTACATCCTGTTTATTTTCTGAAAAAGTGAAACAAGATCAGTTTAGGCACTTTAGTTCAGAAAAACCTTAAAAACTTTGACATTGTTTATATGATTTCAGTGTTAAGTATTTATCAGCACTAAACTAGAAAAGATGCAGAACAAAATTAGACAAGCTTTCCAAAAGAGTGTAAGAATGGAGCAGGTAAGGCCAGCTGACTGTCTATCAAGCCCTAAGACTTATAATCCAATAATGTCAAGGACACATGAACCAGAAACAGTAAGTTCTACTCATCCATAAATTTATACAATTGAGAAAAGAATTTTTTAAAAAGACCATTTTCTTCCCAGAAAGCTCTTGCTAATAGGAAATAAACTTCCCCTATTGCCACTGCCTGTCATTTGGTTAGTGGCTGGAAATCTTTTAATTAATTCATCCTATCCCTACTGACAAGTCTTGATCAGTATTTTCCACTAGTTCAGAAAGTGTTTAATCAACAGTCTTTCACATTTCTTTCCTTCTAACTCAATTGATTTGTAAAGAGAGGTAAATGCATGCTTGCACATAAATGCCTGGTCTGGTCTCCAACCTGCCATTCATGTACTGGCTGAAGATTACAGAAGTAGGTCATATAGCAGGATGGAAACAAAAACAACCCAAACTGCCCACTGCTGCTGCTCATGACTCTTGCAGATACCTCTGCTGATTTTTACTCTCTTTTCTTTTAACTAATGGTACTTATCATTATTTTTACAAAGTAAATTAATCTGTTTCAGGGCATATAATAGTAAGATATTCAAATAAGTAACAGGATGGACAGGATATCGTGTGTATACAGATTAAACTCAAGGACATGAGTTTTGAGTTTAGTAACACAAAATGTGTTGCCACCCACAGCAGTGAAATAAGCCTTCTTCAGGCAAGTCTTTCCTGATACCAAAGCAGTCAGATGTGTATTGAATCTAATGTGTTTGCCAGAACTTTAGTGTTTGGCATTTTAAACCAATCTAGAAAAGTAAAATATTTTCCCTGCTTTATGGGGTTGAATATTTAATCTTGGATTGAAGTACACCTGAGCTGGAGATGCCTGAAACAGTCACCAATTGACCCTTTTCAGACACCTGACAAGAAGATATTGGGGCTGAGATCAAGCCTTTGGATTGGCTACACAGCTCTGAAATAACTTAGCAAGAGAAGCAATCTAGTCTCAGGCTTTTTTAGCCTCTGGGGAAGGGTTTGCAGACAAAAGAGAACTGTTAGATATTGAGTATCAGGAAGGGATAGCACTCAGTACTGTCCGTAGTAGGTGAAATGAGCAATCATACACCTATGTTACAGACAACTTAAGAAACAGCTTTTTGTAACTCTGAATATACCATGATGTTTCAAAACTTGTCTCATCCTCAGCATGATTGTTCCTCAGTTTACATTTCACAGTGGTGTCAAAATTAGTTTTAATTTTCTTGAAATTAAAAAATTAAATACAAATACATGCAACCATTACATAATTTTCGTTTTGATCTAGTCTTGTACCCTCCAGTTCAGTGCCTTATCCAAACATGTTCATTGTAATTCTGTATGCATACTTGGAAAATACTACTTTCATCACTGCCACATAACTTCCACTGGACTGAATATATATTTCACAGTTGTCTAAATACTAAATCCTATTGAAATCAGTTATTTACTACTACAGATTTAAATTCCGTAAGTCAAATACTATATTAATAAACAAAGATATTTCTGAGGAGACACTCTAGAAGCAAAGTAGTTTTTATTTTCTAGTTCCATTTTATGTTTTCCAAGTGAGTTAAGCAGATTCTACTCATCACTGAAGGTTACTTCTGAAACTCATGCAAGAATGCCAGAAACTCTACTGCTTGTATATAATTTTCTATATCCTGAAAACATTAATTTACATGGACGTAGGACTGGAAAGTCATGACATGGCAGAACTGCAACTACTTGAATGTTTAAACTGTGCTTTTCCTGTTTTTGAAAGCACTTTGCCTCCTTTAAAGATGTGATTATATTCTAAATTCCTGAGGTTTATGAAGATTACTTTTAGTATATTGCCAAAATTCTTGCAATTTTTAGCAGCATGAGTTTAATTATTACATTATCATGGAAAAGAAAACTAAAACAAAGAACAAAATCACCAAAAGCTTAATTCTGCTTCAATTAATTTCTGGAATAAATGCAAGAAAGTTTGAGTCTTCTTTCACATGAATATTACAATTTGTAATGAATAGTCATATCAGTGAGCAAAAGTTCTCATTTGAGAAATGCCTTGCAAGTATTATATTTCTTGAGTAAACACAGAGGCATCATAAGAGGTAAGGAACCCTCTACAAGTTATCTCATTTTAATAGTTAATAAATAATTCAAAAATCCCAACACAAAACAGATATGTTTGGTTATAAAAATAATCTGCTTTTTAAAACTGCAGAAATGGTTCATCCAAACAAGTGAGAAGAGTTGCAACCTTTTCCAGATATTACTCTGGCTAATGAAGTGAGAGGTTAAACCAAACCAGCTAAAATGTATTTTGCCATAAAATCATGTCCCGGAACAATTTACTGCAAATATGAAGATAAAACACGAGACCCTGAAAGATTTGTTACTCTGACTGATTTTGTTTAATGGGTTCATATAAATTATTTGGAAAAATTAAAGTAGCTGAAGTTTGCCTAAATTTACAGATTTATTAAGAAAGAGGAATGATAGTTGGAATCATGTCAGAGGTAGGAAACAAACACGAGTCTGAGCAGGATAGAACAATAGGGACTGAGAGATCATCTGCAGTGTCAAGAGATATGATATAATGTCTTCAGGGAGGCCCAGCAAAGGATTAAAAATAACTCAAGTTAGACAAGTCACAAGGAAGATGAATCATGGATAATGGCAAAAAGAAACAGCATGAAGACAGGATCACAGAATTTGTGTCCCTCAGCACTATGAAAGTCAAAAGGTCAGCAAGGAACCAGTGGGTGAATCAGACACTTATGCTGTGTATTCTCATCAAATTTTAAAGTTCCAGAAGAGCAGTAATTTCAGAATATTTACACTTTTTTAAAGGAGCAGAGATTTGTTTCAGATGTTTCATCTTGAGCTGGAGAAAACAACCGTTAAATATGATAACCAAGAGACCAGTCAATGTCTACCCTCATGCATTTACCATCACTAAGGGAATTACAGTGCAGTTTCTCTTCTCTGTTTTTACAGATTATCTATTTTAGCGACTGTTTTACAAAATGTTAACTGTGTTCTATGCAGTCAGGTATTTTAAGTTGGGGTTTTTTACAGAGAAAAGGGGGTCAAGCAGAAGGTGAAAGCAATGCTCACAGAAGAAGCAATGTTCACTAACTGAAATCTCTGAAAAGAGTGATGTTTCATTGCCATAGCAGGCTGAGCATGTAAAGCAACAAATACACACTCAGAATTTCACAACTGGGAGACAGCAGCTTCATCTAGTAAGAAGCCAGGACTCTCATACTTTCAAAACATTTAGAGAAACACATTCTTACACACCCTTGAACTTCGAACTGTTTCAGATATTCTTCAGTCAGGCTTTAAAAAAGATTTTTAAATTACAGAGTGAGTAGAAAGCATTACACCTTTTAGAAGGCAGAAGAAAAAACAAGAAAGAGAAAAAATAACTACATATACTTCATTTTGATAAGCAGTGCTTTAAAATATGTGAAGACAGGTAGGAAAAAAGGATCCAAAACAAAACTAGCTAGAAATAGAGAACTGAATACGGTATTGTCATCATTTTTCACAACAGAGACAGTGTCAAGCACTTTATCTTCAAGAATTAATTCTTTTCAGACATTTATTGACAAAGTTTCCCTGAAATATTACAGACCTTGTGACATAAACAGTATGCATAACTTATAATCAGCAAATAGTACCCTGTTGTCCAGCAAAGCAGACTAGAGCTCTGCTTCTTTTCTTTGTACCATTCAAGGTGTAGCAAAGCACCTGTCTTTGACTAAATGAAAAAATTAAGGACTTTTTGTCTTGTTTGCTCTTAACCATTTTCTATGGTGCTTCTCGTTAAGGCTTAGTAAGGTATTCCAGTGTAATAATTCTTAATAATTACAGGCTCTAAAGCTATGCTTATGCCACAGACTAAACTATATACACTTTATAACCAGTTAAAGACATTTCTGATGATGAAATAATATTAAAAGAATTGGAGCAGAGTTTTCAGCTGTTAAATGTATCTTCTGAATAGCAAGAAAATCTAAAAAAACTCCTTTTTTTCCTTAAAGACATATCCACTGTCTGCATAAAAGATGTACTTTTTAAGTAAAGGAAGTTCTCTGCCTGAAGTTCACTTGTGCATCACAAACACTGTGATCACAAACATTAGATTCCAATGAACGGTGATAAATTATATTCATGCCATTTTGTTTCAGAGTGTTGAGATTAACATTGAGTACTCACTCACAAAAAAAGTGATAGGACAGTTCCAACAGTTTCAGGAGGGCAGACTAGATGAAAGTCACAAAGCCAACCTATTATCTGGGCAAAATTGAGATAGATGATAGCTTCAATTAGGAAAAAACAAAACAAATTTCAGTATTCCATCCTTAAAAGTAAAATGGTAGCCACACAAATGCTTGTACATATTAAGGTCATTTGCTATCCTTATTTCCAAAGAACTACCATGGTAAAGAAGAGTTCCTTTTATTTTAATGATGAGAAATCATTTCAATTTTTCACAATACTGAAAGAACTATAAAGCTTTGTTAAATCTGCTAAGAAAAAAATCAATTAAAAAATAAGGTGCTAGAATGAAAGTAGAATTTTTTCTATCTCTGAATTCGTGCTCTGTTGGTCTACAACATGTCCCTGTGGCATTCCACAGTATCATGAGACAAGTTGGCTCCATAATACCTTGCCCTTTCACACTGCCTGGAGATGCTATTTCCAATGCTACTTCTAAAATATCCATGAACTATCCAAGAGCAGCCATAAATACACACCCATAGAATCCCCACATTCCAATGGAAGATCTCAGTTCATTAACAAACCAGTTTTCTAGTAGAAACAAATATTAACTGGAAAAAATAAAGAAGCAGAAGTACTAGCAAATTCAATTACTATTTGTAAAGCTGCAACTACAAGCATTCAAGCCAGGAGTTAGAAATCAATTGCAAGTAAGGACTAATAGCCAGACAGATGGTATGCCAGGACTCACACACTTTTTGCAAGGGACCATCCAGAGCCTGAAATTCTTTGTCATGTTGAAGTGATTGATGTCATTCAAAAAATCAAAAAATTCTGTCTTGAACAGGGCTCAGGTGGATATTCCTTTTAATGATCCATCAACATATAAACTTCTTTACTTCCTCTGATCTTGAATTAAAGCTTGCATCATTAACAAACCAGTATAGAGTTGCTGTAAAACAGCTGAAAGCTAATGTAATATTTCTCTAATGAATGCAAGTCTTATTGACTGGGGGAACATAAAACACAGTATCAATCAATCTGAGCCTGTTCTAACTGAGCATTTCAGTGCTAATGCTGTACAAGATAAGCCTAAATGGTTCTTGGAGATAATTTGTGCTTTTAATTTGTGCTTTTTTTTGCATAATCCAGGGGTCAAGTTCTATTCCAATTTAAAGTCACTGTGCAATAGACATGAGTAGTTCAGTCATTATTTACACTTACCTATTTGTTTCTCCTACTTGTATGGTACAACAATTTGACAGAGCTGAAGGACAAGGGGACAAGCAAAACCAGCCTGCCTTTTCCAGCTGCGATGGACTGACCATGGCTGACTGCCAGCCTCCCATTGAGGTGCTCTTTCACTCCCACTCCTCAACAGGAGGACATGGTTCCTCTCTATGGGCTGCAGTTCTTCAGAAGCAAAACTTCCTCTGGTACAGGCTCTCCACAGCCACTGTTCCTTAAGGGTATATCAACCTGCTTCAGCATAGAGCCCTCCACATGATACAGTCTTTTACTTCAGTGTGGTCTTCTCCATAGGCTTCAGAAAAGTCACTATTCTGGCACCTGGAGCATCTCCTCATCACATTGTCCAACTCAGGAGTTCTCAGGACTGTTTCTTACACACATCCCTGCTCCCCAGTCCTTGTCAGTATATTTACTTTGTTATATGCATTTACATCAAATTGCTACAACATATGGCTGATGGGCTTAGGCATGTCTTGTAGTGATCTGTCACAGGGTAGCCCCTGGCCTCTCTTCGCAGAAGCCACCCCTGCAGTCACCCTCAGTTTCTAGCACTTTGGCACCTATGCCCAGTACATCATAGAATCATAGAATGGTTTGGGTTGGAAGGGACCTTAAAGATCACCTAGTTCCAATTCCCCTGCAATGGGCAGGGAGACATCCCACTAGACCAGGTTGCTCAATGCCTCATCCAGCCTGGCCTTAAACACCTCCAGGGAGGGGGCATACACAACCTCTCAATGAACATATTCCCCTCCCACTGCCTACCAGTATCCCTGTGCCCTCCCAGTCCACCCCAGTCCCAGCTCAAGCCCTCCCAGTTCATCCCAGTCCCTCCCAGTGACCCTATACACTAACATATTGTCCTCCCAGGACTGCCCACTCCCTCCCAGTGCTCCACCCAACGCCACCCAGTCCCTTCTAGTCTCTCCCTCTGTTCCTTAGGAGCTTTCCAGTAGCCTCCCAGTCCATCTCAGTGCCCTCATCAGCCCCACAGCAAGTCTCTTGGCAAAGGCCACAAGAAGCAGTCCCAACACCAGAAACAGTTCCTCGCAGCCTATCAGACTAGATATATCTTTGATTCTACGACTGTATGACTCGAAGAAAACCAGGCCAGAAATAGTAGGAATAAGTTGGTCTTTCACCTATCCTAATGCTACATCCCAACCTTAACCCTAAATGCAGAGCTATGTCCTTGAGTCCCACCTGGTCTTGAACTCTCATTACAATTTGAGGAACTTATGAACAATTTCATGGGAAGATTTGGCATTAACATATGACCAAAGAACAAGTACAAGTAATCAGAGTTTTTTCATTCCCGCTTCTTTCAGGATTTCCAGCACTATTTTATGCCATCTTCTATCATCCACATTAGATTGTCCCCTAGCCTTCCTCAGGAGACCTACAACTATAAAAATGAATTAAGCTGAATGCATACATTTGCACATAGACGGCTAATGGAACAACCACACTGCCAGCCAAGAGAAGTTTCTCCATTGATGCAGAGACAATTATTGACCTAAAAATTTGAATTAAGCTTTTTTTGAAGTTTAATTATGGATCACATTGAGGTTCTATGCTTAAATAATTTGGCCTGGTTACCTGGCAGATTTGGAATAAGAATTTATTGAAAGTATGAGGAAGGTGGGAAAGTCAACAATTCTAATCATTAAATTTTACTTAGTAAAATTTTACCTCAGACTGCACAACCCTGTCACTTGTATAAACACAAAAGTGCATGCAACATGTTAAATTAAAGACTAATCCCATGAGAATTACTAGGATTACTTTGAAGTGAATAGAGAAGGCACCAGATGAAAAAATGCCTAAACTTTTATACTACAAGTAAAGTATACTGAAGAGTGGTTCTATTGGATTATTAGTACAGAAGTCATTTTAAAAATTACCACTTAAATTGCAAATAATCATGTGCTCCTTTGCCCTGTAGGATGCAAAGGAGAAACCAATCTTTGGAGAATTATTGAAATCTGATTACAATAAGCAGATGAAGTAAGATGCTCTTTGGTTACTTGTGGCTGTGACCCTCATCTGTACAAGAAACTGAAGATGGGTGAAATCAGTCTTACATGCTGACAAATGAGCCTTATGCATTCCAATACCAAATCCACTTTTTACCTCTTTTCATTTCTTAATGGAAAAATAGTTGCTTAGGAGAAGATATTTTGTTCTTTTCTATTTTCAGCTTTCTTCAGCTGCTGGATAAAAAACAGCACTGATTATGCAAAACTTGATATGTACTTTACAAAAACTGGGGGTTTTTAAATCTACTGAATAGATACTTTAAATAGCTGCTGTCTCCCTTTCCCATCAGAGCTGGCCAAATTCCGTGCAACTGATTGCTTTATTGTGGAGTCCAACTTTTGACTCCCTGGTGACAAAAGCCATAAAAGATAAACAGCTGGGGTATTTTCTTCACTCAGAGATTACCCTTGCCAAGAATGCTTTTGACGTGAAAGAAAACACACACACAGACACATACACCAGGGAAAGACTGTGAAAATTATCTATGGAAAGCTGTAAACATTTGCTCACTCCTTCTAGGATTTTCTTTCAAGCTTAGGACTGTACTGTGGAAGTAACTCCTAGTGCACAATTGAGCTTAGCCCCACAGCATTGCCAATTACATTTTTTTCAGTTACACAGGAGAACAACCAAACACAGAGGTGTAATATTAATTCCCTAAAATCATAAAAAGCAGCTACAATATAAGTAGGAACAGAAGACAGCCACATCCATGTACTGATTTCCATAGCATTCATTCCCTTTCTCCTTGTTCCTGGGAAAACTGGACTGTATGTTGAGCTACTCATGGGCCAAACCTCTGATCCCAATGCATGTTTGCTATTGCAAATAGGCCAGATATATGCCATGGAAAGGGACTTAATTTAGAAAATATGTATACGCACAAAGCTGTAATCACAAAGGAGATGAAAAGAGAACCACTGATACAAAGAGGAAAGGGAGTTAATGCAACCAATGTGCCACACTAGCAGGGTTATTTTAACTGCAGCATTTCAAATCAGCTAATCACAATGACCGTAATCAAGACCAAAGAAAAGAGTGTGAGACATGATTGCTTGGATGTGAGTTCCTAGGAGCAATATTCACTCACCATTTCTGTCTAGTCAAGAATTAGGGTGTGTCGAAGATATGTCCTACTTACTGAAAGGTTATTGTTAGAGGGGCAGCAGGGAGATGATGTGAGGCTACAAATCGAGACAAGATGCAGATGTCACCCTAAAATATGCACTGAAGAGACAAACAGGGGTGGCAGGCAGAGCAGTTTCAGTGAAGTATGTAGGAAATTATACAAATTGGAGAATGTGAGGTGAACCTGAAGAGCGAGAGCTGTAGACAGCACTCATGGAGAGGTCATTTATGGAATTAAGAGGTAAGGAAGATAGCAAATAATATTAAGATAATAAAGAGTCAAGATCAATTTTAAAATGTCTATGGTTTGATGAGGCTCTGAGCAACCTGATCTAATTGAAGATGGTCCGTACTCATTGTGGCATGGGTTTGACTAGATGAACTTTGAAGTTCCCTTCCAACCCAAACCATTATATAATTTTATGAACACAGTATAATTTTACTGGAAAAGAATTTTAATGAGGAGGTTGTTAGGATGAGAACAAGAATAAGAAAGGTAGGCACTACATTAAAGTTATCAGGAGTTTTACAGCAAAGCATGAAGACTATCTGCCCCAAAGAACTTATACTTTACATAAACGAACCTCTTGCACAGCCTGGGATATTGCAAAGATTTAGCCTTTGTTAATACATGGATCAAACTCACAGATGAGCTTCGAGTGTGAAATATCCCATCCGGCTTGTAGCACTCACCAACCTTTAGACAGAAATAATAATAATGTGGTGAAATGGGATATGGCATACACCATCTGGCAGCTGTGCAAACAAGAAGAAGAACCCTATGAAGAACGTTATTACACGTTTGGGGACCTGCTGATTACACTGCGTGTCTAAGGTTAGACATTTTGGTGTGTAAAATTTGAGAACACGGTCTAAATCATGGATAATTTAATAGGTTGCACATGGACCTCATCTCTATTTTATTAATTCTCTTTTATTCAACAATATATCCCTTTTTAAAGGCTACCTTGCTTTTGTGGTTAACCACTTAAAGTTCTAAAGCTGTTGCAAACACAAAAAGCTGAAAAGAAGAATTCTCACTTTTCTATAACAATAGGAATATACATAGGGGTCTGCTTCTATCAAGGTGCTCAGCACAACCATATAGCTGAAAGTTCATATTTCAAATTGATATGATCTCTGTGTGGATGGCAAAGCATCTTCTCCTTAAAAAGACCAGGCAGTTTAATTGTGCCTTCTTTTCCTTTTTTCCTCATAAAGTAGAACAACAGAAAGTGATTAAGGAGAGCATGTTAATAAAAAAAAAGCTATTTAAACCAAAAAGCTTATGGATTTTTGAAGGACTGCCAGAAGAGTCATTAACTGAAAATATTCAAAAGGCACTTAAACATGTCCTTTGACTTCAATAGATTTGTTTCTGTCACCCCACAAGAAAACAGAATAACTCAAAGCTAAGGCTCACTCCCTAGCTCTCTCAGCTCAGCATTTCAATTATCTATTCAGGCCTTTCTTTGCTGTCAGAACTCTCTCTCCTGCTCCCTCTCCATATAAGAGACACTCATCTTGCCCTCACCTACCTCACATTGACTGTTTCTGCTACACAAGGCTCTGACTTATTGCTTCTTCTTTAAAACATCTCTATTACCAGGGAAGTATATTTCATCATACATGACCTGCACATTCCTCTCCAATCCCTACTCGTTGTCTTATGCCAAATTTCTCCTCTTTATGAAATGCTGTGATATGTACATCTTGGTGGTACTGCTACAAATGGTGCTTTGGAGAAAAGAGATCAGGTGCACAATTAAGATGGGCAGATCTGAAATTGCAGATTGAGATTAAATTTTCCAGGTGTGGAGAGCATGTTTGCATTAGGTGCCACGCAAACTTGAAAACTGTTGTCAAACCCCTTGAAGCTATGCTTTTACTTGTAACTGCCATTAGCAATTTCTCAGGTTTCCCATAAGTGTAGGAACATTAGGACCTCATATTTACTAACCTGTTCTTTCATGCTGTCTCAGGACAGAAAAGCAAGGTGTTTCAGAATTATGGAACTGCAGAAAATACAATTTCTATGGATTTCTAACTCAATTTCTCTATGTCATCCCCACCCCAACACCTCTAGGTATCTTTAGAACTTTCCTATACCTTTTAAGGCCAACCACATAGCTCTTTGCCTTATACTCTCCCTGTGACTATCATAATCCCATCNCCAGGGAGGCTGTGGATACCCCCCTCTCTGGAGATGTTCAAGATCAGGCTGGACATGGCACTGAGCAGCCTGATGTAGTGGGAGGTGTCCCTGCCTATGGCAGGGGGGTTGGAACTCGATGATCTTAAAGGTCCCTTCCAACCCAAACTATTCTATTATTCTATCCTTCTGTCTCCTGTTTTTCCCTTCAATACTCTTAGCTTTCATTCTATGACTTCTCCATAAAATCTTGGGTTTGTTCACAAGCTTAGCAAGGAACAGAATGTGCTACTACCAGCCCATCCCTCCACATATTAACCATCCTAATGACCACTGACATGCTTTTTCCTAGAGTCGGTATTAATTTAGTCTCCCTTCTGATCCCAAATGCTGACTTCCACAAAATTCAGTCAAATTTGGCATGTGGAATGACTGCTTAAGCTTCATTTCCTTAGGAAACTAGCTAAAACATTTCACTTCCTTTTTCTAAACTGTATTAAATAACTGCAAGATGGATGGTGTAGCAGCCGGACAAACATGACCTGGTCAGGAATGGCGCCAGGGCTCACAGGTGCTCCTTTCAAAGGCTGGAGAAAACAGCACACAGTGTTGACTCATCTTTCAGCCCTCATGGATTCTCCTAATTGCTCAGTGAATTATTCACCCCGGCTTGCTATTCCTTCCCTCACTCCTCTAATGCTTCCTTTGCTCATGTATTTGCATGCAATACCTATTTGGTACTCTCTCTCTGAAGTACCCACAAGTAACAAATTCAAAAAGATCTGCCCCTTGCACAGCATTAAGGACTGATATTTCTTGGGGTCAGTCATCCAGCACATGGATAACTGAATAAAGAAACATTTTGAAGTCCTGTATTCATCATAATGCAATTGCAAATAAATATCCTCCAGTGGAAGTATGGACGTGTTTTAAAGCTGGGGAAGGCTGAAATTGTTCAATTATAACAGTGTTTGTGACAAAATACATGAGGAGGATGTAGCATTAGATTAGTAAATTACAAGCTAAATGACACAACACTGTTCTCATTCACCCTTCATTTAATTTCACTGGGAAAAATACTCCTTTTGTTGCTTTGCAATGCATTCTTTCAAAATACACAGAGCACGTAGTACCATAGCTTTTCTCCCATCTCCCATTGCATTCAGCAAAATATATTACATTTGAAGTTACCTTCTTAGTAGATCTCAAAGCCGAATAATATAATATACAGTCAGAATATTGAAGCCAAGGATCTGAGCTTGTTCAATCAGTCCAAAAGATCAAAGAACTACTCAGTGAAACATTGATTGTAATATACTGATCTTTAACCAGGAGACACTAGGAGTTCATACATGCAAGGCTGAAAAACCAGCAGATCTGATTCCTCAAATCCTTTCAGCAAAAGATTTGAGAGAGGTTACAAATCTTAATTGACCATAGCACCACATGTCAGGAAAGGTAAGTAGTGTCATTCCTATGCCAAGCAGGAGAAAAGGAGTACAAGAGGAAGGAGCAATAGGTCAAGCTTGGACAGCATGACAGCCTGGATTAGAAGCCAGGCGTTGCTGGCTCTCAAGCCATGCTTAAAAATCGCTGCTCCAACAACAAACAAAAAAATTTTTGGCCAAATTTGATTGAATTTGAGAGACCATTCTATAATCAATCATGACAGGGTTAAGTCCCTTAAACTCTCACTAGCAGATGCTAATCTGCCCTGGAGTACATCCGTGATTCCAGGATAATTATGAATGCAAATCTCAAAAAGCTGTTACCAAGTAAAGAACTGTGCGTGGCTTGCTTTCTTTATTCCTTTTCTCTTCTTCCCAGTAAATTGGGACACTTACACATGAACACACACATACCACAAAATCTTTAGTAAATACTCCCACTAAAAACTAAAACTTTAATCACATCACAACAAGGCAAGGTGATGAATATACAGATTGACTGAAATAAGCCAGGAAAACTGTAACAACTTAATAGGACTGAGTGCATTCAGTATGAGGAAGCAGAAGCCTTTCATGAAATAAAGCACAGCTCCAGGAGATCTTCACTCTTCCCTAAATGAACTTGATTGTTCTACTTCTCATCCTGCAGCCCAGATGAAAATACCTGAAGAGGAAACAGGATCCTTCCAATTGAATTTCCACTTTGAACTGACTTTTATTCTGCCTGGGGAAAAGAAACAGAACCAAAAGACCCCCAACTACCAGAAACCAAACCAACACACAAGTAACACATCCCCTACCAGACTTCTACCAGTTTTGGAAGAAAAAATTCCTCCTTCAAAGTGAGGAAAAAATCATAGCCAAAACCCAATTGCTCCTATATAAAAGATATATGAAGTTCAGAAAGAGACAGAAAAAAAACCCAATAGAATTAAATGAGAAGGAGGGGTATAGGTCATCAGCTCTTATCTCCTGCTGGTGGACTAATAGGAGTGAAACATCTTTATAAGTGGAAAGTCTCATCATTTTTTACCCCAAAAATGCAAACACTTGTTGCCCATTCCAGAGGAATAACCCTCACACAGTGTTCAAGTCGCTTTTCTCCACCCACCAGTAGACAGCAGGGGTTTCACATAAAGCATAACACACCAAAGTAAATGAACGAGCTCCTAAAATCTGAAATCTCTTAGAGTGAGCACATCACAGCACGCTCAGCTTTTCTACAATGATTGCAGTGGTTCTGAGAGAAAAATGGTTGGGGCTACAGTACAGCTGTATAATTCTCTGAACACAAGTAATAAAGTTGCTTTTCTGAGGAATTTCTGAACTTTCTTGATGGCTGCTTTCCCTCACTGGCTATTACAAATATAAATCCCCCCTAGGATACAACAACCAGAATACCTGCAGCACGATGAGCAGCTCACCAGCAGCTGCTGGATAAGACAGCTAAGTCTGTTCTCCTTCAACTGAATCCTGAATTTGGGGTATTTTCTTCTGTCACTGTATATCTCTTAGGAAACTCAATATAGTTTTAATAATATTCAAGAGTTCAGCTTCATTTTCAAGCTGAATTAAGTAGGGGAATGAATTTCAAAATCCTTTGGGGGGGAGAAAAGACAGACAGAATGAGACCAAGAAGGCAGCTAGGTGAACTTCATTTCTTTAGGACACAAGCCTAAAACAGTACTACCTGGGAAGCTGGCACCAAAACCCTGTGTTAGAATTCGAGCCTTGTAGCAACCAACATTAGCTTAAGAAACAAACGAAAAAGCTAACAATTGCTTTTAAACCTCTAAACAAAAAAAGTCAGTTATTCTTAAAAAGCAAAATAAAACAAACAAAAAAAGGCAAACCAAAAAGGAACAATGTAACTCTGCTGTCTAAACAAAAAAAAATAAAAAACTCAAATAAACAGTCCCAAAACACAGTGGCACAGTAACATAGTCCCACTAAGTAAAGGCAAAATTCTTCAAAGGTCCTCATGGTTTGACATGTTCTTTCTCCAACTAACATTTTTCCCTTTTCTGATCTTTTTCTCCAAGTGTTTTTTATTTTTCAAAAAGTGGCAGAGGTCGTGGGGGGAATGTCAGCATCTATGCGTTTGAGACAGAAAGAAGGACAGAGAATGAATAAATGTTCCCTGGAGCGGATTACAGTAGCATCTACCCAAAGATGTTTATCATATTACTGCTTCTGGGATCAAACAAACAGCTGGTTTACTGGCATCAAACAGCAAAACTTAATGAATGGACAGGTGTGAACATGCAAAGTTTTGGGTTTTTTTTCCAGAAGTTAAATACATTCATTTCAAAGGCAGTGATGTCAGTAAAGCATAACTTCAAAAATGTGTCTCTAATTAAGTGATAAAGCTAATTGGATCTGATTTTATGCCATGATAATAGCCTGCACTGCTGAGATAAATGGATACGGAAAACCAGGAAAAGGATTTCTCTTCTTTAAGCTCCTATTGAGGGACAAACTATGATTTGACTTGATCACAACACTATTTTTAATGCTTAAGATGTTTTGAAACAATAGAGACTCCATTACTTACATCAGTTAAAATGTGAAAAACAAGTGAGGTGTCACATGGCTATCATTTGATTCCCAATCTCTAAGGTTTTTGGTAATACAAGGGCTGAGTGAGAGAGGACTCATTGAAATACACACAAAGAGATGCTGTCCTCGCTGTAGCTTAAGGGGACCGCATGTCCATTTTTCTAGTTAGAAAAAAAACACACTAAAATACTAAATTTTACATGATAAACTGCAGTCAAATAAATACCTTAAGTGAATTCATTTAATAGGCACTGCTTCTTGTGAAAAATTTAACTTGATTTCACTTAGAAACAAACAAACATAAAAAGGCAGTGAAGAAGCTGATCCAATTAGTATTTTGCTTAAAGGCAAGTTTCCCTTCAAGTGGACAAATGGTCTCATTGACTTCAATATCTAAGTATCTTACTGGATTGCATCAAAGAGCTAAATATGTTGCAGAATCAACTCCTAAATCTCCAGGTGTAACAGTAGGAAAGAAAACATGAATATGAAACCAAAGAACTGTAGCAGAAATGTCTGCTTCTGTCTAAAGCATCGGCTTCAAGAAGTGCAATTTTCCCAGAGGTCAGCTAAGGGGTTAACTCAGATGCCAAGAAAATATAATTTAGATGTCAACATTGTTAATTATTTAATTGCTCATAAAAGCACAATTGGTGCAGACTCAACTAGGAAAGACATCTCATTCCTCAGACAAAGCTGGGGGGAGGAAGGATTGCTTTGGAAAATATGGTTATTTGTATGCCTCAGTATCTCCCCAAATGAGCCTGCTGAAGGCGCTCTGTCCCAGCCTCCTGACAGGGACACCTTTTTTTACAAAACCCCTTGGAGATCCCGTAGATTCACTTCTTGGAGAAGGGGCCAAGAGCAGGACAAGCCCAAGCACACCCTCACATGCAAACAGAGCACTTATACCCCTGGCTACGTGCCGTGCCTCTCGCCACCAGCATGGCTGACAAAAGCTTTCCTTGGGATAAAAGGTCAAAAGGAGAAGCACCAAAAATTTCCTTCCTCTGCACATTACTGTTTTTTTCCCACCCTCCCTGTCACAGAAAAAATCCCCAAAACTAATAACATTTTTTAATATTAATATATAATAATGTCTGATCAACAATTATATGTTTCCTGGAGTCATTACTTTTCCCTACAGATTTGCCATTCTGAATGAGTTTATCCAGAATGTAATATACTGTTCTGTCAGACCAAACATTTTTAACCACAATACCTCCAAGCTGATTAAGAGAAATATTACATACCAGTGGAAACTATTTTTCACGGGTATTGTTGGTTTTAACTGAAACTGAAATTTTCACAGAAGAATATCTTGGAACAACATTTAGCAATAAATACATAAAATAAACATTTCCTCTTCATATAAAGCAAAAATAGTTTTCTCTTTATGATATCCATGACACAACGCTCCCTCTCTTGAACAAATCAGGCCTAAAGAAAGCACATGGATACCTGTACTATAACAATTCCTTTTATCATGGTTTATGGATCCACTTTTGTGACACATTGTAGGACTCATTATAAAATTATTCTTCAATTAATAGAGCTTATTAATACATTCAAAAAAAAAACCTCCTACAGTTTTTAGGCTGATTTAAAATGCAAGTATGTCTTTCTTTCTCAAAATTCTAGTCAACATTTTTAAACTGCCACTTCAAAATAAAATGCTTAGTTTGAAAATATAAAACTTTGAGTGAAGCAGAAGAAAGTTAAAATGGAAAAATACTGTTCAACACATTTTTGAAATATGCCAAAGACATTCCTATTTGTCTACAAAATACACATGCTTCCATAAACCTACATTTTGTATCATAATTATAATCAGAAATGGTAAAAAGAAAATCCTCCCCTTTAGAAATGGCTGTATATCTCTTATTCTCAGCAGACCTACCTGTAATTACAGTTTACTCAGTTCTGCATTTCTCCCTGAGTAGAGAAATACCAGAACTAACTCCAAGTTATGATCACAACATCAACCTCAGATCACCTTTTTAGCATAGACAGCTTAATTAGATTTTTTTTTTATTCCCATATATCAACCAACCCAAGAAGGTGAGACTAAGGCTCTCCCTCTTTCTGGCTATTTATCTAATCACAAAGACCCTACAGGAATCAGACTTGTTCTGCTTTATCTTTGTGTCCAAGAGAATGCAATTAGACTTAAGAAATACAACATATCAAGTTCCACCAAACCCTCCACAGAAAGATCTATGATTTATCCAGATTTATTTTTTCCTCAAGAGGCTTAGATTATTTCTAAAAGAACAGGTAGTCTAATAGAATTAAAGCATCTATAGGTCAAAACTACATGGTTAGAAGTATTTTTATGGAAGGATTTCTTCAATAAGTGAATTTCTAATGCAGATAAGCTTTTGTGAATACTTCCTATTATCTCATTAGCATGTTTTCTGACCTCTGGACTTGCAAATCTCTTGCACAGTCTGGATTCCTAATCTTGTTTAAACCCATATTTAAATGCAGAATAACTGATTAACATCCTTTGTGCTACACAACCACATGTGTTTCATGCTTTTATACTGAAAAGTGTCATGCATTGTTTTTTATTTCTCTGACCTTGCAGTGAGAAAAAAAAAAAAGGCAACACAATGTGATAATGCATTGCTTTTTATTGCAAATTCAAGGACTTGTCTTTTCAAAAGTAAAAGAATAAAAAAGACACACTCCCCCAAAGGCTTTCTGCTGTACCATATAGTGAAAAGAATATTTCTTACATACGTGAACCACCATGATGCCAAAATGCAAGTACAACTAATGAAGTACCTAAATGCACTGTGGTGAAAACCTGTGCAAGAGAAAACCTGCTTGCACAGTTTAAGACACACTGTCTTTAATTTATGATGCTTACTTATGTCTACTGAGAGTAGAGAATGCACAGCACTTATGCTTTTAAGAAATACAGATATTACAAGATGTCAAACTCATGGTATTCTGCATTGGGTTCTCAGTGAAATGAGATTCAACCTGTACTTTATATATACTACATAACATCATTGTTACAAATGAGATAATTTGAGCTAGTTAACGTATCTGCTCCTCACTCAAATCTCAGAAATTTGAAGCATTTTATAGCTCAAATTAGATCTTGCCACATAGCTTGAACACTGGGAGAACTCTCAAAGTGTTTCTAAAGCGAAGCATATTTAGAAAGAGGAGAGAATTGCTTCCACTACTCTTCAAAGTAGGAAACAAAAGAAACAGAGCAAGACATATTTCTCAAACTTTCAAAGCCCCAAGTATATAATTCAAATTTTCATGGTGGGCACAATGCTGGGAAAGCTGCATTAAAGCATATGGGAAACTATCAAAATAAGCTCCATTTACATTGTTTTCCATTGCCTTAGAGATGACTTGCTGAAATTACTATGACTTTTGCATGCATACTTTTTTTTCAGAGAATCAAAGGAAACTAATTATGTGGCACTGCAAAGTATAAGATCAACTTTTAAGTTTCTACACTTTCAAAATCAGTGATTACATCAAAGAAAATTCAGTAATAATTTATTCAAGAAATTTGCTACAATGAAACACTGAATTAAAATAGTTAATCATCTTCATACAATTATTACAAATTAGCATACTATTAATAGATGAAAATATATCTGTATTCATACTAAAAAAGAAAATTTGTTGTAATACTACAAATTATACTTAGCTGCAGATGCTAATTCAGAACAGGTTTTGACAAACGTAACTGTTTCATATTGAGTTTCATCAAGGATAGTCTTTACAGGATATGTGCTGATTATAACTGTATGGGTTTATGATTAAATTTGTGACCTACATGTCAGAATAAAAGCCACAGAGTAAGATGTCTCAATTAACCTCATCTGCAAATAATTTGCAGCACAGAACTCTGGTAGTGTGATATCAATCCCTAAACCTTTGTTATTTTCTGAATCAAAGTACACATGTAGTAATTGGCATTAACTGCTATTAATGTTGCTGGTACTAAAATGGAGTTAAGAATTAACACTGAGAAGAAAGAGAGGCCAAAGACATCCTTAATTCAGCTACATTTGAAAAAAGACAGTTATCCAGCTTGAAGACAAGGGTTAGAGTCATCGGAACATGGAATCTCTTTTTATTCAACCTGGGGCTTAATTAAGCTATGTAGTAAAATAATCCTGTTCTTGGATTCATCAGGCTGTTCTCTTATTCAGTTATTCTACAAGCATCCATACTACTTGTCTCCAGGGGGGAGGAGAGAAACAACCATGATTATGAAACAAAATATGTACAACAAGTTTTTAATTAAGTATATAACAGTTTGAAATCTTATTTGAGATATAATTTAAGGAGCAGAGCAACAAATCTACAATAAAGAGCTAATTAAGCGAGGCTATGTGCTACTGTCAGTTTTCCTACAAAAATAAATGTAATTTTCAATTTTGTCATATACAAACATGAAATTTTAATAGACTGAAGCCTCATAAGGCACTTTGTAATTGTGTTTTTCTTCAAATGTTAATTATAGCTTTAATATTTTTTCTTTTCCTGCTACTGGCAGTAGTTGATAGGACTTTCTTATGCCTGCCTTCTTGGTTCACTGCTAAGGAGTGATTGAAAAGGAATATTGTGCCTTTAAGCTAAATGCCTTGTGTGTGTTAACAAGCAAGTACTCTACAGATACATGATTTATAAAATTGCACATTCAGACTGGTAACTTTTCCTACCCCCAAAAACTGTTTCTGGCAGAATGTGTGTCCATAGCAAAGCTTTTGCGAAGGGAAAAAAACACAAAAGGAAAATATCCCCCACCCTTCTGCACTGCTTATGTGAGCTAGTATCCTCTCCTTGCGTGATTAAAACAAAAAGAAAAAGCACGACAGATAATCCCTGAATACCCAGCCTTTAAATATGCAGGAGCCTCATGCACGCAGAAGCAAGTTTAGTCAATGCAAGCATTGTCCAAATTGGAGGTGTGGAAGCAACACACAATAAACCCTCACATCCCCAATACCAGCCAGCTTCAAGCTCCTTTTTTCCTAGAGGCAGAAATTTAACAATTTCAAGAAACACTTTATCCAGCTTTTGGGTGGAAAATAACTAAGCATAAATGAGGCAAAATTTGTGGTCATTCTGAAGTGATGTAAGGAGGCTGTCACTTTTCATATATGTCGGAAAAGCAATCGACTTACAAAGGCCATAAGGTACATGCACATCTCATCTATTTGCATCTACAATCTATATGACAGATTTTTAGAGGCAGAAAATAATCACTTTTTAGCTCCTCTACATTAAACCAGTGTTTTTCAAGCTGTCAGGCAGAAGTCATCTAATTAATATATCGGACCTGGTAACACAACTTTTAAAGAACTACATAATACAATTACATATAAAACTTATCATCTCCCCAAGCACGTTGTTAATGTATCACACAAAATGCACACAGGATGGAAAGCAGTACTGCCAAACTCATCTGATCATTCAGCTCTGTACTCCAGTACAAAAAATAGTTTTCAGTGTACTGAAACTGGCACACTTCTGCATAATTTCAAAAGTAATCTCACCACATATGCACTTAGAGCATCTACTAACAAATACAAGATATTCAGCCTGACTTCCACCAGCAGAAGCCAAGGTATCCTCATGTATGCAGGTGGTGTGCTAAGCAACAATAATCTAAAGCCATCTTCCTCCTGATAGAGGAAGGAAGCAAGTCAAAAATATGACTGCACACTCACTGAGTCTGACACAAAGAGGCCCAGTGGCCGGGTTGGTCTCACTGTCCCCTATCAAACCCGAGGACAAACATCCTTGCCACATCTATTCCAAATATTTTCTGTATAGTCTTTGAACCATGGGATCATGTCAGACACACTCAATTTTTTTTTAAAGGAAAATGGATTTTAATATTATATCATAACAAGGAAAACAAACTGTGAAGAGACTGAACAGCCATTAGAGAAAGAACTTCAGATGCATTTCATGGTTCTGGCCAGCTATCTGTAGATGTTCTTGTCTGAGCAGAGGGGTTGGACAAGATGACCTTCAGAAGTCCCTTCCAATTCAGCTCAAAGTATGGAATTATTTCAGATTTATATATTTCAGATTTATATATTTCAGATTTATAAAAATAACAGTTAATGCTTCACAAAGATACACAAGAAAAAAATCTTCCCTCTGCACCCACCAAAGAGGGATATGGAAGTTGGAGTAATTATTTGCATACCTTTTTGGTGTTCCATTTTATCCGGCTAACTAATAAAATAGCAGAAATTTTATTTAACTCTATCAAGGTGGCTTTTTTCCTTAGACTAAAGGTAAGTAAAAGTGTTGTCCTTTATATAGAGCAAAACAGACTTCATGGATCTGGAAGGAATCATGCATTACCCACATTAAAATTAACTAGTGGGTGGGACAATTTACAACACAACTCCCAAGCACATTTTTTCTAGAAACCATACCTGTGGGTTTTCCAAGTACACTCAGAAATTAAAAGAAACTGTATTCTTGTGCACCTGTATTCTTTGTGACAAAGCTCAAGCTGAGCAAAGTTGCTGTGGCCTCCCCTCCTCGTGACTACAGCAGTATTTGACCTCTGGCTTCCTGGGACCAGCAGTGCACATAGACTATATTTCCCTCTATATTGTTCATCTATGCATCCTTGTATAAATATAATACTTTATATTTACTTATACTTTATTATTATGTTCCCATCTAAAGGTGTTTTCCCATGTTCCCCACATCCTATTGAGAGGAAAAAAAAAACCCACAAGAAAATCTATATGATCTAGAACTGCATTTAGATCTGTATAACAGGAAATAATAAAAACACATTTAACTAAAAGCACCCCACAAACCAACTGAACAGATGTCAAAATATGAAATAAAAATTCTTTAAACCATCTGTCACACCTCCCCCTTTGGGCTACTATTTTTTCTGTATTGTCACCAGGGATGGATGGAGAGTGCATTGAGGCAGGGGGGCATAATCAGTAAACAGTATCAGGAGAGTACAGCACAGCAAGGAAGCATGCAACATACCCCAAAAATGTTAGAGTTATTCACACTGATAGTGAAGTTCCATTCAAGACTGGAATCACTGTTGCTTGACTAGAATTAAATGAAATCGAGTCTTGTGAAGTGACTGTCCATTATATAAGGAAATTATCTCAGCCATGTTTTGTAGTCACTACAAAGCAAATTCCTGTCAGTTCCTTATTCTAACAGTGGAGCTACATGAAGCACAATGAAGAACTCAGCTTCTAATTCTTAGTGAAATAAATTAACTGGAAGCAAGAACATAATCTCAGTCATTTTGCAAATTAGAAAAGCCATCTAAGTTAATCATCCCACCAATCAGGTGAAATCACACTTAAAGGAATAGTTAAATTTACAAAACTTCATTCCTTCTCCAGCTCTGAGCAAAAAACAAAAGGTAGAAAGAAAAGAATGTGGAGATTCCAGTAAAAGAAGCAATACATATTTAAGTATTTTATACAAATTAAAATTTTTATACAAACAGATAACCCACTGAATGATAATTACAAAGAGTGCATGGATTATGGACAAGTAAAGTGGTGTCATAGCAAATAATGCATTACAAGATAGTTTACACCGTCACAGAATAATTTATGTTCTCACAAATCTGCACAAAATGCTACAGAAGAAATGCACTGGGTGGCAAAATCCAACCCATACTAAAACACATTTGCTTACAAAAGTAAACAAATCATCATGGCAATAAACAGGGTAGTACTTAAAGTGCCTTTGAAAACAGGAACCTTTCCTAGAAGGATAAAAACTAGGGCTAGAGCCGGAACTTTACAAGAAAAACTGTTATTTTGTTCATACTGCTTTAAACATAGCTGCATCTTACATCACAGGTTAGCTTTGTTATGCATCATTTCCAGGAGACTGTTAGCTTTTGGCATTTTTTAACACAAGATTTCGTTTTAGTATTCATCATTCCTCATTTTCCCCACAAAAGACCCAAGAATAGGCTGTAAAGAATGCCATTCTACCTTTGAGAGCACCAGCGTAAAATCAGAGGATGCTTGGCTACTTCCAGCAGGATGAAGCTGTGTGCAGGGATGACCCACAGGAGTTTATGGCAAAGGCAGTGTCAAAATCCATTTTTCCTCTCATGTTTTAGAGACCAAGCAAACAAAAGATTCAGAAGCCTTGCCTTGTTATATATACACAATAACAAAAACATACTATTTGAAACATAAGGAGCATTATTTTATTGTGAGAGTGATAGATAAGTGCTGGTCTAGAGTGGAGTAAATTCTGAGTCGTTTCAAGTAATGTGCACTAGTAAAAACTGAAGAAAGTGTGCTCTATAATTCACTGCAAGTTTATTCCACTTGTCAGCTTTCATCCACAACAGAACTAAATCAAAGTTGTCAGTAGTTTCTATTAAGCTTCTATGCACTGTGCAACTGCCTAAGTAGTTAATAAAACAACTACTGTTTCCATTTTCTTATCTATGTTAAATTCTTGAGTTTCTTCTTTTGCAAGTACTTAATTCTTTTTAAAGCAGGAACAAACTATTGTTTCTGACCTTCATATGCCTTATAATAGCATTAATCATGCTAAATTCTTTTGGTGCTCATGTGGATATAATGTAATTATAACAAATTCCTGAAGATTTCTTGTTCCTGTTGGTCTGTGCGGCAAATCTAAAATGCACTTAATTCATATAAAGAAAAATATATTGTAAAACTTCCCTTGGAAAAATAAAGATCATGAAGTAAACAATAAAAATCAATATGAAACAGTAGAAATTGTTAAACTTAAAATTAATAACACCAAGTCATTTCTAAATAATTTTTTCATGTTTTCATCCTGGCATCAAAAGCAATAAAAACCTTCAGAGTGCCGTCCTGAACCGCAAATGTAGTTCACCCCCCTATTAAAAGAAACTTATTTTTAAAGCACATAAACCTGCCATCATTCTGTATGTGCACATGAGACTGTTCTCAAAATAATACTTGCTGCCTGGAATCTAACTACATTTAATCTGAAGAAAACATTAACAGAGAATTTTTTGTATCAACTATGCGTGCCTTTAAACAAACTTTTGCGTTCTTTCAAAGTGTTTTTTTGTTCTGTTCAGTCTTCTGGAAAAAAAAAAAGTTAAATATCAATTGTACTAATCTGCTTGGATGCAACTGTTGCATTTATAATATTCCTGAACAATATTTTGCATATCCACAAGCTCTAAAATAGTGGCTAAGTCAAAATATGCAATGTCTGAAGAATAAAATTCTTGACCAATAGATTTTAATTTTAATAGTCCTCCTTTCTTTTAGTGTAACAAAAATGCAGATTTACAATATCATCTATTATAAAATAAAGGCAAAATAAACTTGGAGATTTTTCACTCTCAAACAACTAGGAAAATCTAGCAAGTGCACAAATTTAATACAAATTAGAGAAAAAATACTTTAAAATTTGAATTTTTAGTTTTTATAATGGAAATTTAATAAAGGCCATTCAAAAAGGAAATCAGCAAGCCAGACTTTCCATATCAAAAGTGCATGGAGTTTAATTTGATGTTTATAAAAGCCAGTTTCTTCTGTATTTCTTGATAATGATAAATACCAAAGACATTTGCCCTAACTGTATGTTCTAAAATATATATATCCTAGATCAGTCTATTCGTTAGAAGAAGCTTCATCTGTGAGAATATTACAAAATAATTGTCATCATTAATTCACAATGGAAAGAACTCACTGCTTTCAGATTTCTTATAGCTCAGGAAAAAATAACTACTGTGATCTACAATATGGATTATAATGAAAAAATGTAGATTTATGTATTAAAATTTATTTTAAATTACATATGGCCTTTAATCCTTAGAAATCAAATAAGGTCCACTGGAAGTCTCTATAAACAGATGGAAGTTTAGTACCAGACCAAGAGTGATCAGTGAAACTACAGAGTACTCTGAGAAAATATCCCCACAATGGAGAGCCAATGTTGTCTAGCTAGAACTCTAAAATTAATTATTTTATTTTCCTGACCATTGAATAATGTTCATGAAAATTATCCTAAGTAGCTGCTTTTTATTGTATTTCAAAATTCTGCTCTTGGCCCTTTCACTATGTACCCTCTCATATTTTCCCATCTTACGCAGCACAACAGATGACTTCAGTAAATAAGTTTAAACTTAACAGGTTGATGCAGCACAAATATTAATGCATTCATTAAAAGAAAAATTCTCTTCATGAGAAATAGGTGCTTATGATTTAGGATTAAATAGAAAGGGTGAAATTAAAAGAAAATCAAGCTTTGAGGTTATAAACTTTGCAGGAGCCAGGACTATCATTTCCTTTGTTTTCATGACACAAACCAGAGAGGGTTCCCCTTCCTCCTCACACCTCGTGGATGTTGCTGCAGCACAGTAAATAATTATAAACACTTCCCTTTGTACAGTATGGCTTTGTTGATAACAGCAACTACAGCAACTCTCTAGCTCAGAAATCAAATATTATGTGGCAACTGAATATTTATTTTAATAAGATGCAATTGGAAATACTGGGATGTTGGTGCAGCCTCTAATGTGTCAATACCACTTCATTTTCACCTTTGAGCACAAGTAATATAGGCGCTGCTATAAATGGCTTTCATAATCTTGCGTGCAGTGTAGGGCAGGCTGAGGCAATGTAACAAAAATCTACCCCACATGTATTTAGAGACAAAAAACAAACCAAAGACAGTCATCTTCTCCAAGGAAAACCATGGCAAAATGAATACACGCACTCAGAATAATGGACATGTTTAACCCACACGTGCACACACACACAAACAAAAATAAAGCAAAATCAAAATCAGATTGTCTCCATCCTAAGCAGTGAATCTAAAAACTGCTCTCCACAGAAGTTTGCCCTTTGTAAAACCAACGTCTTTGTAAAGAGCAGCTAAATAAACCTTTGCTTCCTTCCCAGCTCTCCACAGATCAAGGACAGGAATTCCCTCCACCGACCTCTTCATTTGTGAAAAGCTGAAGAGCAGAATCCAGCAATGAAGCCTTGAGTCTCCCTAGTCCCTGACCTCTCACTCCCCAGCCCACTTCCCCTACATGTTTCCAGTTATTTGAAACGGAAAGATGCACAAACCTCAGCAATGCATTCACAACTCCTCATTCTAGAATTAGGGGCCATTATTCATCCCTGGTTCCTTATTTCTCTGCTATTTGCCTCATCGCCTTGCTGTTACTATGAGTGGGGAGGGCGGGAGGGCAGTGGGGGAGGCAAAGGAAGGTATTACTATGTTCCCAGACCTCCTTAAACTGCTCAGAGCAGCATGGCTAATCTGACCACGCAATATTCTGAACAAGCGCTCATACAGGGAACCTTCCCCTTTGTCTAAAAAAAAGCAAAACACAAAAAAACCCTTCCCCCCAGNCCAGCCCACTTCCCCTACATGTTTCCAGTTATTTGAAACGGAAAGATGCACAAACCTCAGCAATGCATTCACAACTCCTCATTCTAGAATTAGGGGCCATTATTCATCCCTGGTTCCTTATTTCTCTGCTATTTGCCTCATCGCCTTGCTGTTACTATGAGTGGGGAGGGCGGGAGGGCAGTGGGGGAGGCAAAGGAAGGTATTACTATGTTCCCAGACCTCCTTAAACTGCTCAGAGCAGCATGGCTAATCTGACCACGCAATATTCTGAACAAGCGCTCATACAGGGAACCTTCCCCTTTGTCTAAAAAAAAGCAAAACACAAAAAAACCCTTCCCCCCAGCCGCTGTGTGTGCACATTAAAAGCATTTTTATTCCATACGATGCCTTTTTTCCTCCCCCCCTCCTCTCCATACACTTCCCCATTTCAAGACCCTCAACAACAGCAACAGTCTCTTTGGAGGGGCCCGAAACAGCTGGTATTTTCACACTTACAAATAACCACTCAGAAGTCTCACCTTCATTCATACAGTGGGATGATTCACATGAGGAAAGTTCCTGAGGTGCCTGAGGATCATACAGTCTTGCACAAAGATATTAAAAAACAAAGAATTAAAAAAAAGTCTCTGGCCATTAGATACTTAGGCTTGAATATATACAGTGGTTGTTTGTGGGGTGCTATCTCCTCCTCTCCTTCAAGGTAGATCTGGCCATACTTTGACAGGGCTAATGAGGCTACACTCATGCTAAATGGGATGCTGATGACAAAACACCAAAAATCCACTATACCTTGCCTGCAGGATGGTAAATCACCTGCCACAGCAAGTGTCTGAGGACAGTTCAGACCTAATACACTGCATTTGCCTTTTCCCCTGAATATAAAGTACTGTACCAATGCCAGCTGGCTCAGAGAAGGAGTATTTTAATATCACACAAAGTGAGTAGCTCATATAATTGTCATCATTTTTACCTTCCACTGTCAGAGTGATATTAAAAAAAAAAAAGAGCAGTGGCCCCTTACAAGGAATGAAAAAGAAACACCATTTCATTTTTGTCTGGGGGTTTTACTTAATACTCGTTTCTTCACACAGTACTGCTCGCAAAAAAATATTTGTTTGATATAAAGGACATTGAATAATTTATGCAATATTTAATAATGCAGTAAACCAGGGAGAGTTCAGTAAGACAGGCATGGCACTCTACATTATTTGCCTTGCCTGCCTTGCTTTTTCAAATAAATCCCCACACTTAAAGACCATTAGCACACAAAATATAACAAAAAAGAAATACTGTCTAATTTGGAAATTAAACAAAATGTCTGGTTCTAGTTCATAGGATAAAATATCCACTTTCCCAGTCATGCATTTTTAATAAAAATAAAATAAGGCCTTCAAGAACAAAATCAAAATTAATGGATCAGGATTTATACCAGCATCCAGTCCATTCCATTCAGCCCAGAAGCTATATGATCTTGGTCGCAGTAGAGTATTAGTGTGATAAATGACTTATGGTTCTTCAGCATGCTGCATGGGGTATCTTGAAAGCAAATAACATTTTAGAATACTAGTAATTGCATCAAGCCAAGTTCAAAGCTTTCACAACATATTATGGGTCTCCTGACTTTTCATTCTTTGAAGAGTCATAATATACATGAGCAATATATCTTCTTCCAGTGCATTTTGCTTTGGTTTTTGGCTTTTATAAAGCATTGAATACATCCTCTATTCATTTCTTAACTCCAAGCTTTTCCTGCTTTGACATCAATGAACAAAATATACTTGGATACTTTCAAGAGATATTATTTTTCTTAGTCAGAAAATATGAAATCTGTATCTACAAACAAATGAAAGTACTGTTTAACATTATAAAGATCAGCTCCATTTGTTTCTTCCGTTTTCATATTTACTTAATATTTTTGGTGAGCCATATACCAAAGCCTGACTTTTGGATGGTTGCTAACTAAGTAGTGTTTGAGACCTCTGGCTATGAAAAGTCAAAATTCTTATGCCTATGTTCTGAAATTATTTGTCTCATGAAATTATTACTCAGTGTTTAGTCTCTTGAATTAACTGTACATAGTCCATAGAATATCACTTTTCCTTTGAAACCAGGTACTTTATTATTCAAGAATAAAACTTGATTTACTAATGTGATCTTACAGGTTTTCCAAATTCATTGTAAATTTTCTTTTTCCTTGAAACACCTTGTGTAGTGAAAATGAATCATTCAAATAAAAATAGGCTACAAAGTCTTTAAATTGTATTATTCTGTACTGTATGAAAGACAAAAAAAATATTTTCCACAGCAAATCAGGCCAGCAAAGAATATACATATTCTTAGTTCATCTTTTTATAACCACTGACTTTCAAGCAACCAAAGAAATTGCAAGTTTACAACTTGATTTTCACCACCAGCATCAAGATCCAATAGAAACATTATTCTCTTGTCCTGCAGTCACATGAAAAAGCCCCAATCTTTATGATCCCTAACTGAGCTAAAGCATGCTTCTCTTTTTGGCCATACACTTGTTTACCATGAGAATTCCTAATGCAATTATGTTCAATTGCAAATGATAACATGCATTGTGTGCCTAGATATCGCTTCAAACCAGATTTTCCTATTTGCTATCTAATGGATTAAGACATTTCAATTTTTTTCCCCCTGATTTATTGTTATAATCATTTTGTAAGGAGTTTGCTGCTTTGGTAACTTAAGTGTCCTCTTATGCTACACAAAGACTCAGGGATGTTGGCTTCAGGGAACTTAAAAATCTCACTTCTGTTGTAAGCAGACTATTGTTGGTGCTTTTGTCAGTCTCCACTTAAGCTCTTTTACTTCCAGAATTTTGCACACCCATTGAGCAATGTAACAAGTTCATAATGCCCCTAACAAGAGTCCATTAATAATAAGCTGCAAACTTTACCAAAAGGAAATCACCAGAGATTAATCATTGCAGTAATTAATCTATCAGTATCATGGAAAGTATCAAAACAAAGGAAAGGCTTTTGCAGTTACTGTGCTAAAAATTGTTATACAGCTCCTCAATAAGCAGATGAAATAGAATACCAAGTGCAATTTCTGCAAAACAAACAAGTATGTGCAGCTGCTTAAGGATTTTATTTGTATCTCAAAAGCTTTATCATTACAATTCTTTCTGCTATTCATAGAGGAGATAAAACATACTGGTTTTCAGTTGAAAAACCCAATCATTAGGCTAAATTTCATGTTTGTCTACCTAGTGCCACTTCACTATTCTGCAATCTGTATGTTCAAGAGCACAGAGGGCACGCAGAGGAGAAAGTGAAGGGCAGCAGGGCAGAGGGGGATTTTTTCAAGCCTGAAAGAAAGATCATTTTGTGGGAAGACGAGCACATATATTGCCTTGTTTCATCCAGAATCCTAGCAGCCAGCCTGAATAGCAAGTTGAAGCCTGCAGATGGCCTCTTCCATTTTCAGCAAAAGGCAGGGGAGGAGGGAGATGCAGAGCGGGTAGTTGCTGAGGCATAGCTAATCTGAGAGGACAGTTCATGCTTATTATAGACCCATTGCTGATAATAAAATCTGAATCAAACTGCCGACTGGAATCCACTTGAGACTCTCCGCTTCTTTAATTTTTAAAGTTATGGAAGCACTTGACACTGAGGTGGATCAAATATCACCAGTTTGCGTGCAAACACTTACTTAAGCAATCCAGCGTGCCCCAATCTGTGCAAAAATTTCAGGTGAGCACCGTGAAACAGCAACTAATTATGATGTTCCATTACCCCTTTTCTAACCACCACAATTGGCCCTAAGTGGTCACGGCTGATTTATTTCAATTAGTTTTCACAGGCTTAGAGTTATGACAAATTTATGTTTTGGCTGCAGGAAATTGGTAGCAATCACGAAACCACCAAAACATCAAAACAGAAGGGAGCGCCCCTGCCAGCAAGGAGGAGGCTCAAATCCCAGGGCTGGGAGCAGGGCAGCCAGCCTGACAGAGAGAGGTTTGGGGGAAAACCACTCCATTTTCTCCTGGGTGTTTCCCCGAGGTTTCAAGAGACATGGGGGAAAAGTGCCTCCTCTAGATGGCACTAGAAAAAGGTTGTGCTACAGCAAGGAACAGTTCTTTGGATGGAGAATATTTATCTGCTTTGTTGCCTTTTTGTCGCTGTCCCTACAGTAATCATAAATAAAAAGCAGCTGTCTACAATATAGTTTATATTGGCTATATATGGAATAATTGCATGAGGAAGTACATCCAAAAAACATGGACTAGTAGTAGTGCAGCAAATTATTCCCACTTATGCCAGTAAAAGGGAAAAATCGTATTTCAGTCAACCCACGGATCTGAATGCAAGTTCAAATTCTGATGTAAGCAAATTTATTTCCATAACCAAAAAGACTGAATTTGAATTCTTGTGTTTTTTAATAAAATCTGTACTATAAAAAAATATCACAGTTTTAAATATCAGCATTCATTTCAACAGCCTGAAATGTTTTATATAAGCATTAATTTCAATATCCTGTCAGGTAAATTTAAATTAATGTAATTTACCCATCTATTATAAATGGAAACACCTTGCTTCCTTCCCACAGTTGCCTTACTTAGAAATGTATGTCTTCTGGTTAGTAACTCTTTCCTTCCTTAGTTCTCCCTTTCTGTAGCATAAGGAAGAAAAAAAATCCCAGTGCTTAAAGAAAATGCTGTGACACTAGGCTCTAGTAAGGAAGGGAATCTTGTTATGATGCAGTCTCATGACACGATTATATTGATTTTCTGCAGAATAGGCAAGTGCATGCACTGTAAATATTGTCATGAATTAAAATCCTGTCTGATAATTTACATAGTAGTACATTGAAATTACAGCACAGTTTTGTTTTTACATATTGGTTGCCTATTTCAAAAATACCTACATGTATTTTGAACTGTTGAAGTAATACATATTACTTCAACAGCTCACTGGTACAATACATCATGGAGAACAACATCCATTTTCTCAAAACATTGAATTTCTGTTCAGTGTACAGCCAGTGGACTATATTTTTTGCCAAAAGACTTCTCCATTTTAAAAACAATATTCAGGGATGCAACTATTCTGAAGAGATTTTTCACTGAAGGAATAAAGCATCTTTATTTATATTTTTAAGGTTAATACATACATATGTCAACAAAGTATGTACAGGAAAAATAAAGGTTTCTTTCTAAATTAGAATGTATTAAAGTCAGTGTTGTGCTACAGAAATCACATTTCAGCAGATATTTTTTCATACAGAAAATTATCCCATTGTACATCTATTTATAGTGATACTGTAATTAAAAGCCTAATATTTCAGAAAAAGTATCATGCCAATAAACAGAAAATATTTTTTTAATTAAAACCTTGTTCCGCTAAAACAAAATTCTTACACGTCTTAGATTTTCAGCTTAAAAATGCCTTTAATTTTATTGGGTTTACTCAACATGTTTAATTGTTCTTTAACTAAAATATATCAGTAATAAACTTGACCTAACATTTCTAGGACTCAAACTCCCCATGACTGGAGTCAAGGAGAAAGTGGTGACTCTAAGAGCATATATAATTTTGTTCAAGCAAGAGATAAAATATGAAAAGAGACAATCTGATGTAATTTTATTTGCAACAACTAGATATCTGTTCATCTTCATTTAGGCAAAACTCAAAAGCTATTATCTCAATGAAAAATAACAGAGACTTTCTCAAAGGTAATGGGTAACACTTCATTTTGGGAGTTTAGTGCTACTTACAAACACATTTTCCTCTAGGAAAGAGTATTTTCCAGGAGCTTAAAGAAACTGAAAGGACAATATTTGATGCTAGAACATAGTCTCTGCCTATGGGAGGGGGATTGGAACTTGATGATCTTTGAGGTCCCTTCCAACCCCAACTATTCTATGATTCTATGATTCTTTCTTAAGGCTCTGAAGGACTAGTATGGCCCATATTAGCACAGTATGTTCCTCATATTAGTGTCCATTTCCATACTTTAAAGTTTTTCATTGTTAATAACAACAGTGTGATTGCTTTTTAATTTTTTGTTTCTTTTCTTTAACTGCAAATTAAACTTATGACCAAGACATTCCTAATAGATACTGTCACGTAAATTATCCCACAATGAAGATACAGGCATTGAGGACAAATTATATCATATTTAAATTTGAAGAGCATTACAAAAATGTTTAGCTTTTGTGGAAGAAGAAAAAAAAATTGTCAATGAAAACATCCCTCCAACATTTTAATCCCCACCATTCTAAAGAGCTAACAAAGAGAAGTGAGTATTTTTTAGCACCTGGAAAACATTTCAGAATCTTCTGGCTCACAGGTACACGAATAACTATTTTGTAAGGCCATATTCTCAGCATATTTACATATTGAAAGTTGACAAATTAAACATTTTCTGTTAGAAGAAAATTTTCTGCTGATTAAAAAAGACTATTTCAAACTTTAATTATGGCCTTCAAGACCAATTGCTAACTTAAAGAAAGGCATATTTCAGCACACTCAACACATGAACCAGACAATTCAGTGAAAGCAGGAATTTGCTTTTACCTTTTACTTGTGAACAAAAAAGTGTCTTCTGAAGTCAACATTAACATCAATATCTTTTAGTGCACAACAAAACTGTGAAACATTTGAATACATATTCATATTTTCAGGTACTCTCCCATCTAATAGAGCTTTCTAGACAGTGCAATATATCAGTGGTCACAGAGTAAAAAGATACCTACTTTTTCCAAGAAATGGTTCTAGGATTCAGATAGCTTACATGAGGTATTTCAGTTGGAAGAGATGTTGCAGGTGTACCTGGGTAAAAATTCTATCATTCTGTGTCACAGATAGATGATGTTTATGAATGATGTTAAATATCATGCACTCTGTTACTTCTACAGTAGCTATTTTTCCAGTCTCTGTATTTTGATAGATTACCATTACAGTCACCATCATGATTAATATTAGCATACAGTTCAACCAATTTAAAACTCATCAGCAATAACTAGAAAAAACTTCAGAACGTGTGTAGCCTGCACATCCTCTTTATTGAGCCAGTAGAACCTAAACACAGAAACAGTATTTAACCCCTAAGTATATGCAGAAAACATCACCTTTAACTAGGCACCAAAACCTGAAGGCAGAGGGCAATTATTTGGTAAGCAATTATTTTAGGTACACTAAGCTATTGTGTGCATACATCATGTTACATCACATTTCATTGGGCATAGTTATTGCTCACAAAGAAATTGAAGATAGATTTTTACAAGTCCTGCATGTATGCAAGCTACTTTTAATGCCTGAGGAAATAAAACAGCCTTCAGCAAAGAGAGGTCCAGCCCGGTCACTCAGACATCTCCTGAGGGGGAGTCTCACAATATTTTTCTGATAATTTTGGCTTGGCTCTTTAGATTTCAGACAGTGTTAGTATAAAATTTAAGAAAGAATCCATTTATATCAGGTTTTCATTTGCTTTTTGTTGTTACCCAAGTCTTCATCTTGATACAATTCCAAAAATTACAGACAATCCTCCTGTACTTCTTTTTCTTTCAGTTTTACCATTCTTTTATCATTTCTTTCTCACCTCAGGACTTAACAACTTAACAGGGAACAGCATAAGCCAAGGAAAATTGAATTTTCTTTTTATATGGGCTGTTCTCAAGGTGAGAATTTCTAGTACAACCTGGTAAAGTTTCTGACAGAAAACTTCAGAGTCTGGCAGAAACTGGCCTACCTCCTTTCAAAAATTTATGCTTCACACGTTCCATGATCTCTATAATAAAATACTCTAACTCCTATATGGATTTTTATTTTTTTCCTGTTTGCATAGTCACTAATGAACCTTACTAGACACATGATCCATTTTCTATTTGACCAATTTGCTCATATGTTTCTCCAACTGCAAAAATCAGGGTCAGGGATATAATATGCTTTAACAGGAAGTCTCAAACATCTCAATCCCAAACATTCACAAAAGTTACACCCAGGATTTTTAATTCATTGCAGTCTTAGGAAAATACCAAAAGTGGAAACAAATTGAGCAATGAAGTGAGTTTTTTTGAAAGACTGTATTTCTCCAGGCTGAGATCTAAACTGAAACAAAATCTTTAATGAACTCTTAATTACATAATGCACCACAGCAGTTAAATTCAGCTGTCCAATTAAAAGAAAGTAAACAAGCATTTGTTCCTAAGAAGAATAACATCACAGGGAGGCCATCATTCAATTCAACAGCCTTCCAGACTCCATACAAATGAAAATATTTTGCCAGGATTGTTTTGCCTTCAAGTAGCAAAACTAAGCTTTCAGATTCAACACAGTTACCAGCAACTATTGTGCTAGGTCTTTTGAAGGCATAACCTTGAGAGGACAGATAATTCACAAAAGGACAGATTACCAACCTAAGATGATAGCCTCAATGAAATGGAGTGGATAAGCCTTAGGATATCAGTTCAACATGGAATGCTGAAGTGTTCTTGTAAAAGAAATTTTCAGTTACAGGATCCATTAAACTTACACCCTTCAAAGAGATTTCCACCACTGAGTAGATTAACAAACTGCTTGGTGGGTATCATACATCAATTTCAAGAGACCAGAAAGAATAGGGTCCAGAAATAGTTTAAGTTTTGCTTTATGAAATTCTCTCCAAAGAGAGAATATAAACTTCGATTTTCACAGAAGTGTAAAGTATCCAAGGTATTCTAAATACAAACTCATCATTAAAACTAACATAAGTTCTGAGAGAGCCTCTCAGTTCTCAGTGCAGAGACTGACATCAGCAAATAATAACTCCCTGGAGCATTTCAGCACTCCTGTTTCCTCTACAGGTACTGAGTAAAGAGTCAATAGTCTTAAGTTCTAACGTAGTTTTACATTTTAATGCATCATCCAAGCTTCAGGTTTCAATTCAAACTTTCTTGACTTTCAAACTAGGCCTTGCAAAGAGGCTGAGAGAATGGGGAGAGTGAGAGTGAGTGCTTAGCATGCTAGAGGAGCAAAAGAAACAATCTATTCAGAAATGCTTTCTTAATAATGATTAATAATAAATTTTGTGCCCTTTGCTGACAGAGAAAACAGAGCAGAAAATTCCCTCTTTCCTGAGGCTATAGAAACACCACAAACTCCACTAAAGTTTTCAATAAGGCTGAAGAAATAGCCATATCATGTCTTTGGCAAATAGTAAGTACATATAATAATTATCCTAAAACAGGAATCCTGTTATAATTATGAAGCCAAACTAAAGCACAATAAAACTCTTTGCTATTTTAGGAATCTCTGTAAAGAACACAAATAAAATAAAAATAAGTGACTTCTGGGGATGACATCCTTTCCATCTGAGGTATTTCTTTGAAAGACAGAGGTAGGGTGAGAAAAAATTGTCTTTATTTCTTAGATTTGGCTAGAGAAGACAATAACTTGAGTATCTGAGTATTTTCATTGCGCGTGAGAGCACCTGAAGAATTTAGAAGTTAACTAACAGGGTATCTTATAGTAATTTGTCCATAGCAGACTGTTGTGTATTTACCAGAGGAAAACCAATGCTGTGACATAATTGAGGTAAGAAACCAACCTAGAGTAGCAACATATTAATTTTCTAACATATTAACTTCTACCTTAGTTTGCTATACAGTTTGGAGGAAAGGAAAATTCTGTCATCTGTAATTATCTTGCTTAGGATGACAGCATAATTGCGGTTGGAAGGAAGCTAGGAAGTGACTTAAGTCCAACCTTCTGCTTGGAGTAGGGTCAGCTGTGTGATCAGACCAAGTTGCTCTGGGCTTGATCCAGTCAGGTCTTGAAACCCTCTGAGGCTGGAGACTGCTCTGAGCAGCTGCTGCCCTGCTCAACTCTCATCTAGAGGGAAAAGTGTCTCCTTCTATCCAGTCTGAACTGCTTTATTTCAGCTTCTGTCTATTGTCTCTCATCCTCCCACTGTGTACCACTGTGAAAAGCTTGGCTCCAAGCTAGTGTAGCTGTACATTAAGAGTCCTTAACGACACAGAATTTGGATCAATTCCTGCTTTCTGAATAAGGATTAATATTAGTCATAAGCACCGCATGCAAGAATATTCCCCCTTGTCGGGAGATCAAGTGCTTTAAAAACAAAAAATTAAAAGAAAAAACAAGAAACAATTTTTACTTCTGGACCAATTTCTGAAATTGGTTATTTGGCTGGTACATGACCAGTGATACATCTGCTCTAAAGGAACCCAGCATTCCTTCCTGCTTTGCCACTGTCACGCTCTCAGTGTACGAAGGCAGCATGCATAAAGCATTTCTGAAATATTTACAAAGATTATAGCTTTACAGGCTAGGGAGAATGAATGATTAATGCTAGAAGACAGTATTACCCAATAGAAAACCAGGGTAAAAGCAGCAGAAGTCCTTTTTAGGCCACATAACAATTTCCAAAGCAGGCTGTTTCAGCACAAGACTGGCAGCCTTATATTTGATTCTTACGTCTCTGGCTGACACTAGCTCTTGAAAAATATTTTCCTGTAGTCAGGTAAATTATTGGGTTTGTTACTTCCATTAGGAAGTTAGGCAGCAAGGTATCGGGCTGCTGATTTCTATCAGGGCACTGCAGGGGCTGTTCCCTGGGGCAGCAAAGCAAGGCTTAGCTGGGGAAAGCCAGGCAAGGACAGATAGTGCCCTCAGGGCCCTCACCCTTTTCCCAATATTGGTTTTATGTGCTACAATTCACAGTTAGTTCATAGAGATAAGTCTAATTTTTCTCTCCTAGCCTCTTGTTTTGATTTCAAACTGTTAATGGTGAAGAAACCAGACAGTCACAATATTCTGGCCACCCTTAGAATTATTGAAGCTGGAGAACATCTTTAAGACCATTGAGTCCACCTATTAACCCAGTACTCCCATGTTCATCCCTAATCTGTGTCCTTAAACATAACATTTGCATGCCTTTGAAACACCTTCCAGAATGGTGAGCCAACCTGGGAAGCCTGTTCCAATGTTTGATAATCCTTTCAGTGCAGCAATTTTTCCCAGTATCCAATCTAAGACTAATAATGATTCTATGATTCTAAACCTCCCCAGGCACAACAAGGTCATTTCTTCTGACCCTGTCACTAGTTACCTATGAGAAAAGCTTGACCCTCACCACACCAGGTAGTTGTACAGAGCTATAAGGTCTCCTCCCAGCCTCCTTTTCTCCAGGGCAAACACCACCAGTCCCATCAGCAACTCCCCACAAGACTTGTGATCTAGACCTTTGACCACCTTATCATGTTGGTTTCCCCTGTGGCTGAATCAATTCACTGAATCTGTTCTAATTTTTTCCTCAGAGAAATCTGCCATGTCATCCTCTTTTGGCCAGTTCTGATAAAGTACCCAAGGGCATTCAAGAAAATGTAGAGAGACTTCAGATTTGCTGAAAGCCATAGGAGTGCAGAAAAGCCCTATGCAATCTGAAGATCATCAAAAAATTGCTCAGCTGGTCCAAAAGAACCAAACAAAATAAACAACTCCCTCTCCTGCTGGCATCAATAATTTGGAACATATGCAGGCTCTAGTCCTTTGGGACCCCAGATATGCATAGTTTTCAGTAACATCCATGAAGCTCCTTTAGGAGTAAGGAATCAGGGGACAAGCATGTGCTGCAAAGATGAGCTAGGCTATGATCAGAAAACTGGCAAAGAAGAGTATGGGGGAAGTCTGCATAATTCTATCTGGTAACAATCTGCACTCACTTCCAGTAATATGAAAAATGAAAGCTATGCAAGGCAGAGTTTATTCTACAGACCATGAGCTGACCACAGCCACCACGAAGACAGCTGCAGAAATGTATAATCTTATTTAGTTACAAATTAAGACCATCAATGCAAGAATTCCCAGGTGAAGTTTCATCGCCTGTGTTACATAAGGAAATCAAATTGAGCCCAAATATCTCCTTCATGTCCTGCAAAAATCCAGCTACATTTAGTTAGTGCTAATCAATAATATTAATTCTATAGCTGTGACTTTAAAATTTGCTTGTCTTTGCTAAACATGTGACATAATTTGAGACCAACAACCATGCAATATGGCATATGAATCTTCAAATTGAACACAAGGTAAGCCTGCCTATGATTAAATAAAATATATTCTTATGTGCTAAACTAAGTGCCATAGAATAATTGTATGGTATGAGCCCAGGCTCAACTGCAACTATTCAAAATAGGTTCTCCCTCTGATCAAATTATAGAGCTTTTCAATAATGATTTTATTACTTCCATTATATTAAATGCCACCGTGCCTGTACCAACAAGAAAAATGAAACTGCAGTCCCAAATATTTGAGCACTATTTACAAAATTTATCAGCTACCACTTCTGAATGAAAAGTCCTCTACTACTGTTTATTCTTTTTCTAAATACAGAAATAAATTGGGGTTGCTGGTTTTATAAGTAGGTAATGAAAAAAACGACTCTAGGCATCAGGGAGACATTCACAGCTCTCCATCTTATATACCTGTGGGTACAATATAATACAGGACTGTTCCTAGCATGCACCATCCTCATGGGGCTAATACACTGCAGCTAAGAATACCAGTTACCCTACATAACACTTTGCTTCAGAAGGCAGTAGCCTTGATCAGATTGTAGGCTGTATCTTCAATGACATTGGGAAGAGACATCCTGATGCTCAACACTTATTAAAAAATACAGCAGATTTAATCACCACTGATGAATTCACCAAAAATCTGGATCTAAGGGAAAGCTTGTACAGTCTACTCCAGAAAAAAATTACTTTTAAAATAAGACAAAAACATGTCTTGATTTTTTACTACTGCATCCATTTAAGCATGAGTAAAACAGGAACAGTAGCAATGATTTGCTTGTAAGATAAGAAATGACTGCAGAGTATTTCAGTATCCTTTGATATTGCTATGCTAGAAGATGATAATCATTTCTATTATCAGCCAGGTATACTTCAAGCTCTCTAAAAATTATATGCAGCTCTGCAATGAAAGAAACAGACTAAAATCAACAAAACAAAGATCTGAAAACACTTGCCACCAGTGAGCTGAATAAAGTACATTTTTGGCTGCAAAGACTCTTTGACATAGAGCCTAAATGTGAGAATTGTCAGTCTTGCCCCTCTTGGCAAAGTGAGCTTAGTATTTCATTTCTGAGCACAATGACAAAACTCCTCAAGATGGCAGAAAAGAATTTAAGCCGTTGATTTTGGAAGCACAAGTTCTAGCATCAAGTTTTTCAAGCAGATTTTGATAGTGTGAATAGGGCATCCAGAATTATGACAACGTCAACTGTGTTGAACAGATTCTTGACTAGAATCCAAAACAAGTGCTTAAGACGATATGGTCTACAGTTGGGCGTTTTTCATTTAAGGGATCTGATCTTCATTGTGTAAAGATCATTCAGATTTTAAGCTGCCCAAGCAGACCTATGTAATTTTTTTTTTTCACTGAGATGTTAAATAGCAACAAAAAATTAATTCAAAATTAAATACTTTACATGAAGTACCCTTTAAAAAAAAAAATCAAACTTAAGGCTTCAGTTTCAGCCCATTTTTTAAAACATTTTGAACCAAAAAAGCATTGCAAATCTTTGTTTTGCAAAGAAAACCATTCTGTTTTAAGATGTTTCCTGAATTAGTTAATAAATAAAATATTTTATCTATTTTTCCCCTCAGCAAATAAACTACATGGTAGAGAATAAACAGACAAGGTCTTTGGGAGTGACCATGTCTGCATCAAAACTGAAACACGTTATGTTTATCCGCAGCTTACCATTTTAACCAGTACTGATTAGTTAAAACTCCATCCTATGCATACTTTCCTTGTTATTATTCCAACAGAAGGAATTTTAATGAATAGATAAACATCTGCCAGCTCAAGAACTTAACATCTGGTTTTTCATCAAGGAAGACTAATAGGGAGACCTCAGCCAACATTTTTCCAGAGCAGGATTTTTCATCTCAAATAAACATGCATTCACCAGATTTCTAGGGATAATGGGGGAAAAGAAACTTCTTATATATTTTTTTTCCTTTCTCCCTATTTCATCTGCTTTCTCCTCCTCCTCTCTCTAAATCCCATTTCCAGAAAAGCAGCAGGTTCAAAAACCATCTTCTGTATTATTTGATTCCTATTACAACTTAGAAATAAACCCCATGTGATTTTTTGTATATGATAGTCTTTACATGTAGTTTATAAGAAAGAAGAGCCATCCTTATGATACTGCTTTGGGCATGGGAGTACCAGAAGGGCCAAGGCCAGGCAGCCACAGGATCATTTCTGTCTGTCCTTGAAACCGTGCTTTGGGCTGGGCGTCCTAAAGCATGCAACTATGCCTTGTCATCATAAGGCAAAGGACAAAATGCTACATAATCTTCCCCTATGTTGTGGTACATAAAAATTTATTTTCCTCTTCTACCCAAAATTTGGAAATCCTCTGATGTGGCACGAATGAGGCAGCTGTTTCCTCCATGCCACCCTACAGAGGTGGCTGGGGTGCCTGAGAACATGATGGGATACTAACAATTTTAAGTGCATGGGACTCTCGTTTAGCCAGACTTGCAACCACATTTTAAATATAAACAAGAAAATAAATGGCATCAGCATCTCTTACATCTGTTAGTTCTTTCTTAAATCCTAAGTAAACGACATACAGTACCCAAGATCTCAGGGCTATTTAATTCCCAAAGGAGAAATAGAATCACTTTTATTGTCTTCTGCTTTACTGTTTACCAAGTTTAAGATGCTATTTAGTGGTATTGCAATGAATTAAATATAGCTTTCAAAGTGCCATGGAGATGGTAGAGGCACCTGATTTTGAGAGAGATGTGTAATGCTTTATTCTTCCACAATACTTTCTGAATTAGGATGTAAAAATGTTTTAACTTGTTACATCTGTGCCAACGTTATTTGAAAGCTCCATAGTATTTCCATAAAGAAAAAAACAGTTGTAACTGCCTTAAAATCTTCACTTATACTTTAGTAGTAGTGACATTTAAGGTTTTTTTGCACTGGATTCCTGATACCAACCACATGGCTAACAGATAATTTTGACATCATATGGTTGATAAATGCCTAAAAATTACTCCAAGATGGAGATTTTCTGGATGTGAATCAGATACCTCGTGTTAATTTATGCAAATCTTCAATTTATTTAGAGGGAAGAGAAAAGACATGGAGATATCTTTGCATTAAGGTTTTGGATACTTTCCTCTTCTGTGGCCTAAAACTTTCCTAATTAAAAATAGTTACCTGACAAATGTGGCCAAAGGAGCTGGCTCTTGATGATACAAGTTTAGAATTTTATCATCTACAGAGTTTCGAGAGACCAGATGCAAACCTCTCCAGAGACTTTTGAAATTTGCCTTTCCTTTGTAAAGCATGGTCAATCATTTTGTAGTCTTTGAGTCCATCAGAAGCCACAACAGCCTTTCTTGGAGGTAAGACATGAACCAACATAAAAAAATTTACAGTTGATGCTCAAGGTGCCTGTCATACTTTGATGCAGTATACCCATTGCACAGTGAACACAGAAGGCAAATACCATCCATTCCAGCATTGCTTACAGAGCAGAAGCAAGGTAAAGTAGGGGTGTATCTTTTCTCCTGACAGTTGGAAAAGGGAAAGAAAGATAAGAGTTCAAAAGACCTGAAAACATAAAAGTTACAGCTTTGAAGTGAACTTGACTCCGGAGTATTTCAGGACTCATCCTTAGCTCTCTAAGAATAGTACATGAGATTGTGTCATTCTCAAGTATTTTAGCTTGCTAAAATGTAAGTAGAGATCACTTGATTTGGAAAATCAAAACAAAACACCACTCAACCAAAAAATAAACAAACCACAAAAATCCCAAAAGCCACATAAAACCAAAACAAAACACCCACAACCCCTCAACACTCACACAAACTCCCCCCCACAACACAGAAAAAAGAAAAAGAGTTATGCACAAAAACAACACATCAAACCAACCCAAACCAAAAAGACCTTCCCACAGTTCAGAAATAAAATGCATATTACATGAGCAAAATAAACAGCAGGAAAGAGTTTCTAGCCACCCAGGTTCTTAATAACCACAATGAACAGTTTTGATGGGTTATCAACAGATGGCAAAGATGTCACAGTAACTTTGTGCTATTGTTGGGTCCCTCCAAATCCCTGCTATTCCCAGGTTCAGCTGGATTGGCAAGTCAGCACATTACCAAATGATCTGCTCTATCTCATATCTGGTATAATTAATACAGTATGTCCCCACACAATATGTTTCCATCAGCTAGCTGCTTTATGTGACAGGCTAAGAAAGATGATCCAGATAATTTCAACTCTACAGAAGCTCAGATATGCAACATAACTCTATTGTACAGGCTAGGTATAGATATTTTTCTGCAGATAAAAATAAGTATTTTGTATTGTCTACAGAATGTCAAACATATTTGACAGGAGGCTATAAAAGGAACAAAAGGAGACCCTTAGTTTTATAATCAAACTTTCATTTTCAGATTCCAGAAGATAGGTAGCAAATTAATTCTTGAAGGGACAGACAGATAGTTCACTACTGACTCTGTCCCTCGTTCAAAGGTCTAAATAATGGCAGTTTTGCCCATCTCCTTCCATATAAGACATCTATTCTTTGTCACAACACACATATGTGTCTGTATGTATATTACTATTTACATACATATTGTTAATATATTAACCCTTCAAAGGTCTGTTTCCACAGAAACAGCAGCAAGATGTGTCGAAGTCCTGTTAATGTCTTCATGAGCATGAAATGGATGAGGATCTGCTGGAACCAAAGATTCAAGAGGGTGACAATTAGAACACAAATACTTTCAGTATCTCCAGGATTTAATATTATGTCTTTCAAGAAATACTTACTCAAAAAACTAAATTAATCTGGATTAAACTAAAATTCACGCAAGCACACTTATTGAGGAGTAAGAGTCTGAAGAAAATAAATTGGTCAAGAACTGCTAATCAAAAAGAATTTTGTGCAGATCTACAATGTAGAACAAGCTAGAGTAAGAACAGTAGGAAGAGTCCACCTTCCAAGCATAGATTCTTCCGCGGGTTGCACTTAGTGTACTTTCAGTATTACTGTCAGAATCAGAACTTAAAATAAAACAGTTCTCAGCCAAAACCAAAAATGGAAATCCTTTGATAAATACTTAAATACTTTCCACAGTCAAAAGGACCTTCACACATCTGTTTTGCTCAGAAGGGAACCACCAAAGACACAATCAAATACTTTGTCAAATTCTCAGTTTGAGTCAAAAATTATAAATCTTCAGGGAGGAAAAATGCAGGTATTCTCCAAAAATCAGATTTTAAAAATAGAGCAACTACATATCTGTGCTGAATGTTTCATCTTTCAAGCACTTAATTTGTGTCTTCATTGGTACCACCAAAAATCTCAAGACGTAACACGAGCTTTGTGAAGAAAACAGTAGGAAAACTAGGGTTTTTTAAAACTCTCCAAAGATCTATGCATTCCTGTCTGCAAGAGCATAACCATATTTATGCACTCTGTAATCTAATATTCAAAACTTTAGATGATTCATCTAGCTGTAGCTTCAAGCATTGTTCAAAGACAGCATGTTCAGAGGACAGAGCCCACCTAGTATACTCACTAAAGCTTTTAGCATGAAGAAAATTTGTAAAAGAGAGAGAGAGAAGTGAAAAAATTATTTGTGTTAAACCCCAGCAATTACTGTGGATAGAAAATGTCAACAGCCCTGGAAAAATATATACTTGGAGAAATTATTCTATTACTTCTAGTAAGTTTATGCCAGATATCAAGCTTTAAAATAATAATGTTACACAGGAAGCACGTCTAATAGACCTTAACCCAAAACCGTGCTTGAGTGAACTGCTTTGGATACTTGCACTCTTTCTGTGGATATGAATGGGTGATATGTGGGCTTTGATCTTTTAATAACTCTGTTTAAGAAGGTTTAGCAGTATGAATTAGCAGCCTTTCTGAAATGCAGTAATTAATTCTACTTTGGAAATTATTATTATTATATAACCATATTACATAAGCTAGGGCATCTAAACTTTACATTCATCCCATAACTCATGTGAAAATCAAGAGAGATGCTCTGCATTTCAACAAGGAACAGAAACCACTGCACAGTATGACTAGACACTTAACAAGTGAAACATTCAAATCGCATTACTGGAAAGTAACAATTTAGGGGGATGCCCTCAAAAATTTAGAGGGAATAATTAAAAGAATCTGAAATATTACTTTTCTTTTTTTCCCATTTTCTTTGAACTAAGTGAGTTAGCATGATATCCTTTGTATTTTTCAGACAGTATTAATTTTCAGGACTGTGAGGGGGAAGGCCTGGAGGGCAAACTTGAGAAAGATTAGTCTAATTCAAGTCCTATATACAGAAGAGAGAGTTTTATCTGTCAGTTCGAAAGAGAACTTTAAAGACGCTGTGATATGGAGTGGAATTATCACCACTATTAATTGCACAGGCATATTAAAAAGACCCTGGAAAGTGACCTCCTCTAATATAGAGAATGCATGTAGAAAAATATGTCTTAATCTTCTTTTCTGTGCTGAGATAAATGTCAAGTGTATCTATCACCTCAATTAACCATAGGAAAAAAGCTGTCAAAATCTAATTCTTTTTTTGACAAGGCGTTTATTCTGAAACCAGCAGAGGGAGAAACAGGCACTTGTATTAGAAAGAGATGAGTGTCAAAGGGTTCTGAAACACATGGTGAGTTTTCCATGTGCGAAATGCTGATTAGAACCATGGTAAATCAGTGCTAGTGTGTTCTGGGTTTGTTGCCTGAGCTACAGTAAAACTGAGGGCTTTGTGGCATGGTTTACTTCAGCATTGAGGTTATGTTAACAAAAGAATGTTTTTCAGCTACAATACCATGCAAAATGCAGAAGAAGTAGTGAAATGAAAGAACCTTAACTTCAGGAACATTAAAGACTATTTTACAGAATATTGTAAAACATATTTATTGTGATAGTTTATTTAATATCTGAATTTTCTTTTAAATAGAATTGAAACCTTTTTGTTCCTTTCCCTGTTAAAGCCATGCGATGTCATCAGGGTATTAGGATGGATGTACCCTTAATCAGCTTGATTCATTCAAGCACAGAAGTTTTTCTGTGCTACCCTTCTTTTTTGCAGAAAGGCAATAAAAAGCAAAGCAGAAAAATAATATTTACCCATATCTTTATAACCGAGCTTTGAAAGCAAAATGACTGACCTAATAAAACTTTCATATTAAGTGCAGCTTCAAAGAATTCTGACAAGTAATTGGTACAACCAAACATTGCCTCAGGAAGAAGAAAGCTGCCTATGTAAAGCAATGCATTTACAAAGAGTAATTGGGGGATCATGAGATTGTCTTCAAAATCATTCAGATTTCGTTCTTAATTTTTAAAATCTGACTCATACCTACATATGTGAGTGTGCATTCATTCAGGTTTTTGAGACTCCTGCCTGAAACAAGAAAGTTTGAAATTCTTTTTTTTAAATTACATTTGAGGTTTTTGCAAAGTATTCTTTCCAAGGGAGGAGGGGAATGGCTGTAAGAATTGAGGCTGAATTGCAGTAAAAGTCTAGGATTTTTCAGGCTCCAGAGCTAAATCATTTCATATCCCTCAAGATTAGACAAGCCTCAGAGAATTAATGTCCTTTGCCACCATCCCTTCTCTAGAAACAGGCAATGTGCAGAAAGGATGTATATATATGCACTAGAAGTATTTCAATCGGTGGTGTTTGTTAGAAGATAGAGGTGTATTCAAGGATTAAAACAATTGCATCTCACAAAAAAGGACAGGCTTCCCTAGGGAAAGCTCTGGGATTGCTTGTTAGCTGTAGCACGACTGGAAAACAACAGATCAGTCCTCCAGTTGTTTACGTTGTCATATGCTTTTGAATTCAGTGTCACTCTGTCATACTGTGACACATCTGACTCCCCATTTCCATGAAAGTAACACAAATAACAGATCCTAAAAGCTTAATAATTCAAACAGGCATCCTCAGGCAGGTGTCTGCTCCTCTATAGTTTTAACTGCTCTTCCAAACATTACTCCAAATTAAAAACTGGCCAAGTTGTAAACAAGTACAGTCCTCTTATAGGACTTCTGTTAATACGGACAAACGAGAGGCATGTAGTTCTGCTAGCTACAGTGAAAGCATGCATACATATAAAATTATTCTAAACAAGTAAATAAAAAGTACTAGCAATATTTATGAAAAAAATATGGTATACAACTTGACTTTTTTACAGAAAGTACAACAAAGTAAGCAGCTATTGAGCAAATATCAATAATAGCATGGAAAGATCAGGTGATATAAAGGCTTTGGGAACTCAGAAATTTTCTACTTGCTCTTTTTTAAACTCGTCAGAAGGAATTTGGATCAAAAAATCTTGGTATTCTTGGTAAGTTATACAAAGTACAAGGCAACCATGCATGCATAGAAACTGTGATTAACATCACATAACCATTCAATCTGACATTCTCTCCCATTTCATAAGCTACACGCTTAAAAATGGTAATAGCAGAAAAAGGATTTGCTTTCCTATTTCCTACATACTATCAGCTACTCTGATAAATCCTATACTATTAAAAAGAAAAAAAGAAAAAAAAAAAACCAAAAGAAAAAACCACCAAACTCAAGATTCTGGAAGTTATCCAAGAAAGAGAAGTGCTGCAANTACTGATAAGTTACTATGAGGTTCCCCATGAGCCTTCTCTTCTCCAGGCTGAACAACCCCAAATCTTTCAGCCTGTCTTCATAGGGAAGCTTTACTCCACTAATGATAATACATTCTAAATTAGATCTAAATATGTGTCCTTCCCTTCTCTCACCTACAAGGCAAAATGAGCACACATTCTTCTCAACTAGAAATCCAGGCCTGCCACCTGTACTTGTGTGCTTCTAGCCATTGTTGAAGTAGGGTTTTCAGCTTAACCCTTTCTGAGCCCCAGCTCTCCAGTAATGCTCTCACATGCCTCAGGAGATCTGACTTGCAGCTCTAACACATGACAAATGTAAAAAGCACCTCCTGAGCCTCAGCAGCAGTTTGCATGTATGTTTTTAAGCTTGCAGCAAAGATGAGATATTTCAAATTTGCTCAATCCTGCATTTGATCTCAGACCAACCATACTATCAACACATCTGTATATCTTGTGAGTTCAGAACATCCACTGAATTACCGCAGCTCACCTAGTACAGGACATTTTTTGGCTCACGAAGTTTGTGCATGCATCATTCAGGACAGGAGATCTCTAGTCCCTGAAGAACAACACAAAGAGAAGGATGCATTTTACTGTTTTTAAGCATGAAACCATAGAGATATTTAGCAGAAACTTACAAGACAGTGCTAGTAGTGGCACAGCACAGATTTCTGCTGTGAAAGAAAAAGAATGAAATATAGAGCAGTCCATTCCCATCAGAAGTTCACCACTAGTATACAACATAGTCCTCCACATTCAACACATTTATGTGTGACTTTGCATCACAACATATGATAGTAGAGAAGCAAGAGTGGTATGCACAGAGGGTTGCTCTGCAGATCAGAGGAGGCAGTTTGCATATGGTCAGTTTATTCTGCATGATTAACAAGAAATTCAGCTGTAGTTGTTCTTTTGTTCTGATGTAGGTGCCAAGAATTCATCAAACCCATCTCAAGATTATACTCAGTCAGAAGCAAATATCACTTTGAAATAGCTGGGGTCCTGACCCTATTTGATTTCCCATACTGCATTTTTCTTTGCCCTGTATAGCCCCACTTTCCTGGATCTACTTAAGAGTAGACTTAAGTTTCCATCATCAAATCAAGGCACACACTCTCCTCCAGTTATTGCTCACAACATCACAGAATGGCATATAACAGCTCTACTGATGCTGCCATCCATTTTGGGGGTAGTAAAATAGACAGCAAGAACATAAGTCACTGTTTCTGTGTCCCTGTCTGAGCTACAGTACTTCTCTGAAAGACAACCAAGCAGCTTGTCTTCAGCTCTATTTTCTCACCCACTTGATCATACATTTTTACAGACATTGGTACATCTTCCTAATATAGTCTTTACTTACCTACCTAGTGCCATTCTGTGACCAAGAACAGAACAAAGCCTCTGTATTCTGTTTGTCTTGCATCAGATGCATTGACAGTACCTAATTCACATCCATATCAATGTGGATAAGAAATTTAAATAGATGTTTATTTAGAAGTTACAGTCTTTCACTAGATGAAAACTCAAGTGCTGTGCTTAAAAAGCCTCGCATAATAGTCTAGATAGTTGCACCATAACAAACTGTCTCATTCCATTTTTACATGGAATTTCATAGGGTTTTTACACCTCTCTCATCCCTTCTGGGAAGGAGATAAGATCTCATATATTTAAAATAGTATTCATATGACTTAATGAGTTAAGGGAGCTGGAATGGATATGAAGTTACTCTGAGAGGATTCTTTGTGGAAACAATTACAAAAATGTGGTGTATTTGCTTTTATCAGTATCGTAAATGTCTGTACAAAGCATTTGGGTACTTCATAGGATTAGAACTAAAACAAGGTACTGTAACTGCAAGGGGCAGAACACAGTCCATTCCATCATGCTCACTTCTGTAATCTGACTCACACCCTGCCATCAAAATACTCTCATGACAGTTTGTCATGGAAGAGCTTGAATACTAAAATGAAGAATTCTCATCTAGTGAAAGACAGCTCATCAGCCACCAGCACATTTGTGTCATAGCCTATGATTAACATAATAGAGAAATAAAAATAAAAGATTCAACTGAATCTTTAACTTCAAATACCTCTATAACAGCTTCTGTTTAGGACTAGCAACCATTAGACAATTATTTTCTTTCACTTGAGGTTAAACAAAACCAAAATCTGAAGTGTGCAGTGTTCGCCTTCCCTGTTTATGATCCCTTGTGCTGAACTACAATATTTAAGAGGGTGAAAGAGATTTAGTCAGGATTAGGAAACCAGAAAAAAACCTGATAGCGATAAGCAAAGCATGAACACTTGTATAAATATTTGCTGGAACTAAAAAGAGCAGATGCACAACCAAGTAATCCAGAGTATGAGTGTACACTTGCTTTGAAAAAAACATTTCTTCCCAATCTAAAAAATAATTTGAAAGACCATTGTCATCAGCTGGAGACTTCCAAAATTCTTCAAGAGTTTGTGTTTGTTACCAAGGCAGAAAACCCCAAACACTGTACAGGGAAAACATTCTGGAAAGCAGCTTCAGAGCATATTCTTTGTCAATGCATATTTGAAGCTCAGTTTTTCTAAACAGGTGGTTCAGCCTGCAATGGTATCAACTCATAATACAGCTTTTAAAATGGCAATATTGAACCAAAAGAGAATAGGAAAAATTGGGTGAAATTTTGCTGGCATGGTTTCAAATGCCTATACAAACATCAGCTCCTGTTCCCTGAAAGGCTGGGCCCCTGTGTAAAGGAGATATACCTAATTCATGTGTCTGCATCATTCCCATTTGCCTGTAATATGGTTTTGCATGGCTGTGACAGTTCCTACTGAGTGTGAGAAGGCTCACAGAGTGTGAAATCTTGCAAACTAAATGAGCCATAGGAACAGTTTGCACAAATCTCATGTGATCAGTGTGGTAACCTAGTCACCTAGTATGTTATTTCCATTATTAATAATAACAATTATTCAGGCAAGTAAATGACAGAATAAACCCCTCAGTCTCAATGTCTGAGCACTGCTGGGTCTGAAAAAAAGGATTATTATGTTTTGCCTTGCCCAAAGAGCAACTGTATGCTAATGTACCCCCTTCCTTCACTAAGCTGCAGTCAGGCTCCTGGACAGCTCGCATGAAGGCAAGCACGCTCTCCTGAGCAGGCAGACTATGGAAAATGAACTAGGATGCCTCAAGTGTAACTGAAATTTGATGGCAGCTGGAAGAGAGTAACTTGTCATTCAGGGGAAGGTTGGAGCACAGTGCTGAGAATAGGGGTTTTGTGGGAGCTTTTTGCCACTCATCACTGTCTAAGAAGGGTCTAAGCCTTGCTCCAGAGCACCAGAGAATCTTGGAGTTACTCCTCTGCCTTTCCCCAAAAAGCATCAGCACAATCAGGAAGTTTCAGTTTGTGCTTTCTTTGTCACTGGCCCCAAAGAATTCCTGCATTGACGTCTGCAGCTTTGTGGTTCTGCAAACAAAAACAATAAAATATTTCTGTCTTTAAATGCTACCCATAAAGAAAACCTCACAGCAGTCATGAAAATGCAGAGCAAAACAAAATGAAGGAATCCACCAGATTAAGTAAAAAGAAGAGTTAATGAAAATATCCTGCTTCTGAAGAAACTGATGAGAAATGAGAAATTGCATTTTCACAACTGAGTTGACCTATCCCTTGCCAAACATGTTGGAACAAGTTTTAGTTCTGCTTCGTTGACAGTTACCTTCAAATCAACTGTTGTGTGCAGTTAATAAGGAAAAGGATGAGGTTTTGCTTTTGGATTGTGGGTTTTTTTGTAGGGGTTGGGCAGTTGAAGGGTTGTGTTTAGGGTTTTGAGGGAGTTGTAGTTCATTAGATTTTAAGAAAAATTAAATTAAACCTGATATATTGACAAAGTTTTTTGATAAATTCAGGAGGGGAAAAAGAAAAAAAAACCCACAGCCGAAGCCTGTGTTGAAACATTTGTCTGCCCAAATATAGACATTCATTTGGCTAAGTAAATATGGCCTGTTTGCAATCACAATCATATATGACAACAACAAGAGAAGTGTAAGGTATAGGACAAAGATCCTTTGAGAATCCAACACCATCTGCTCAAATTTCATCACCAAAAAAAAAATATGTGCAACTGAACCTTGAGGAGACTTATGAGCTGGATCTTCAAAATTCTTTGGAAGGAAGATATAAAACAGTGATTAAAATTCATTACAAGTATTAGAATCCTTATTTCCAACCTACTAGTATAAGTGAGTTTTGCAAAACAGCTTGACACAGCCTTTTAACCTGTTACATATCAACTGTGAGAAAACATTGTGGTTTTACCCCTCAAGCTGAGAACTTACGTAGTTTTATACTAAATGAGAGCAATAGCACCATTTCAGATGAGCTCTTTTAAGATAGCTTCAAGATTTACTTCCCTGTAATTTTGCATATAAACATTAAAGTATGGAGAACTGAGAGCTTGTCTGAGAGCAAAATTCTTTTGGCACCAGTGTACCCCTTTCATATTTAATTATGGAGGTTCTGTCACAGACACGCCACAGATTAATGATTGGTGAGGAGTCCTTGTGAATCATGACACGTACAGCAGGGTTCTCCTTTTTTCCACTCTTAATGCCTTCCTCTAATGTCTGCTCAATTAAGTTTCCCTGTCAATATCCTGAGAAAGTATGATGCACAGACTGAAGGTGATCTTAGTGATGACATCAATATCTTTAATGTAACAAATACTAGCGATGAACTACTCTGAGATGAATGTCAATTTTCTGGAAAAGTTTCTGCTCTTTTGTCCAAATTTTGTCTTTCTTTGTATGCATAGAGTTTGTAGAACATGATTTTTTATTTTATTTGGTTAAAGCAGGACTCTGATGGGAAACGGGGCAGGATTAGTTACACATCTGGTACATGTGGCCTGGTTCAGGAAAAGACAAGTAGTGAAAAAACATACACATGTCAAACTGAGGGGAAGTCCCACAGCTCTGTTCAACCCAGGGAGACATACCCCTGCTTCCAGGTCTGGAAGCCAAGCCAAGAGCTAGGGAAAGACCCATACATACCTCTGGAAAGGAGCTGGAGCATTTAGACCAGGAGTCTGAGCTGCACTGCTGACCCCACTACTCCAGAAGAGATTTGAAGCCTGTAGTGGGTCATTCAGTCTTATTACATCTAGAATATGCCTTCAGATATGTTCTAAATAGAGCTCCGAGGTTAGCTCTGTCTGATACTGAGATGTTGTCTTGATCCATTTTTTATAATTGGAGAAATTAATAAATTGCTTTCGCTGGCTTTGCAAACAAGCCCCAAATATAAAAAAGAACATTAGAAAGACCAAATTAAAAAAAAAAATCAGAAAAAACTTTCAATGGCAGAGAAGGGAGAAGACAAATTACATGCTCATGAACATCATCAAAAAAGGCTCAAGAGTTCCTACATTTCAAAAGCAGCAATAACACAGTTAGACATTATTCAAGTGAGGTAATTATCCTTCTTCAACAGAAGTTTTCAATCAAGACTGAAAGACTAAACTTTCTCCCTAAAAGAGGTGGTATGTTCCAGTCAAAATTCGCTGAGCTTGGTGAAAAAGTTTTTAAATTCAGCTGCATTTTAGGTCAAGACAGATCAAAACAGTTGAAAATGATCCCTTCCTGCTTTCATATCTATGGCTCAAAAATCTAGGAGCTTTGCTTTAGTTCACTTAGAATCAAATTATCAGGAAGCAATCAGCCCTTCTTAAAATGGAAAAAGGCTATATCATGCTCACTTATTTTAATACCTCTTATCACATACAGCAGGGAATTCTGAGGATCAAGGGAAAAAGATCACTGCTCACAAAGAAAAGCATGCATTAGGCAGATACACAGTATATCTCAGAAAACCCTACTGCTATTGCTACCTCAAATTCCTGAGCTGTGAATTTCAAGAGTTTTTTGGCAAGTGGTGCTCCGGAAGTCTGTTTACAGCCTTGAGACATCATATTGAGTTCCCCTGGAGGACAGAGGACCACAGCTAGATTACCATAAATCTTGTTTACCTTACACACATATGCTTTTACAAACCAGGACCCCTTTATTCTAGGCATTATAGAAACACAAAATAAAGGAGACAGATGCAGGTAGAGATGGGACAACTAACACTGGCCTCTGGTGGCCTGTGCAGAAAGTGGCCAGACTCATAAGCAGCTTCTGAGATGAGACCATGCTTTCCTTTGAGAAGATCCCACTTACAATGCCTGGGCCCATGGAATTAGTCACCTTCCATCTGGGATTGAAAACGGTAAGAAACTGTGAGCTGCAGCTTGTTTGTCTAGGCCAGCCAAGTCACATTTACTGTTCAAAGGCTAAAATCCTCCCTAACCTCTCCTCCATCCCTGCTTCTTTGGTTTGCTGAAGGCAGAGCCTCTTCCTCCAGCACCAGAGTGCCTAGATTGATTTTGCCCACACACTGCTGAGAGATCCCACACTAGATTAGGTAGTTTTCTTATAAAGCCTCACAGGATTGGCTTTTGGATGAAAACTGTCATTTTTCTCAAAAGATCTGAAACACCAAGTTCATCTGCAGTGGGCAGCCATTGGAGTACACTGGCACACCCAAGTTTCCCCAGTCCCGGCAACTGGAGCCCTGCTTCAAGTACCTGATTTGAGCTGCCTCCCTGGCAGTTCATAAGAATGCCAGCCTCCTTCCCCAGGGGCATGGGACAAGTATTGCTATCTCCTGCAGCCCAGTACAGCCTCAAACAGCAAAAGCAAATAGTCACCCAGCTTTAACCCCCAGTTTGCAGTGTGAGGCTTGGCACCAGGGATTAAGTGTACAGCAGGCTGATAAAAGTTTCTGGAACTCATCTGAGTATTATGAAGAAAATGTTGGGAACACTCCCTGCTATAGCTCATTCCTGAGGGTAATTTTCTTCATCCTGTGCATTGCTTTTAACTTCCTTTTGGGACTTTCAGATAAGTAGACCTGCTCCATTGCTTCCACTGGATACATCTAGTGGAGCTGGATGTTATACCAAAGGAAATTACCCACCATACCAACCAGGGAGGAATAAGTTTGCCAAAAGCATTGGATAATTCATAATGCCAAATCCACTGCACCAGAGCATGGCAGAATTTACTGTACTATTTTTGCACAGTAGTGGTCAATATTTTTGCTCAGCTTTTAATCAGCAGTGGAAGAACTAATCTCATAGCTTAATATTCACTTCAATGTCTTGGGCACCCATTCCTTTGAAATAAGGATTCCTCTTTTGCAGAGGTCTGCACCAAGATCAGGCATGTGCACTGTGAGTCATATTGAGGGCTGTCTGCGACGGAGCTTCAAACCATCAAACAGAATGGGTCTCCCAATACACCTCCTGTCAACCTGAGCTAGCCATGTTCCCCCTTATGCTCTATATAGCCTCTTTTCTGCAGTGCATGTGAGCAGCATGCCTGCACAGCCACCTGGTAGCTCACAAGAGACAAGCTGGGAGGGCCAGAACCTACCGGGGCAAGGCCAGATCCAGCACATGGGCTTCACAGGCTCAGCTCAGTTCAGGGGTATTCATCCTTCTGCTATACTGACAAAAAACAACAGGCAGTCACCCAACATCCTCATTGTTCATTCAGAAGAAAAACAATCTCAGAATGGACACAAAAGGAAAAATATGTATGGGTACTCATGGCCTAACATGTGCTTTGTCTGGTCAGTGATATTGCCAAGAAAGATGTGGCATTTGGCCAAAAAGCCTCGGCGCACCAACAAAACACACTGAAAGCTCAATTATGAGGTGGCAAAAATGGTCACGGGTGTTTGTGATGATGTGACTGAGCACAGTGATATATGGTATGAGCACGCAGAGCTGTTCAGAAATGACCGTGTCCATCTGTCAGAGGGTTGGATACATGACTGGATGACAGGCAATACCGGTCAGTGTGACAGATCATGCTTTCAGCACTTCATCAGAATTGCTTTCAAAGTGCTGCCTAACAACTGTCAAGTATCACTGTATCGTAGGAGTTATAAAGACATTTTCAAAGGACAATAATGAAGTAGCTTTGTGAATTACTAGGAAGAACTCCACTCAAGCATGAGGGGCCTGGCAGGGAAAAAAGCACAGAGAATATAAAAAAGCAGGTGATAAAAATAAATCCTTTCCTCCTACCCAGGTGAATTGTCAAAGAGACACCAAGTAGTAAATGTGAGGGGTCTCTGGCAGCAAAGTCAGAATACCTGTATATGGGGAATGTAATAATCACTCATCCGTTGGACTACGGGACTTATTTAGGGCTCTCACCAAGAGTGTGCATATGGTGCTACTGGGCGGAACAACTGGTTTTTAGTGCTTCTGTTATCACTTAAAGGATGAATACTGGATTAATGGCAGACGTTCAGCCTTTACGAAGGCCTCATGTCTCCATATTACTAAAATAGCCTTTAAAAAACCCAGAGTCTGTACTTCAAGATCTTCCTCAAATATCATTTGGAGATGTTCCTGTCTTCTTTATTCCTTTTTTCTCACACTGAAAAGATTGAACCTTGATGTTTGCCTGAACTACAGTCCTGGTATATCTGTGCCTAGCTTGTGTCTTGCTGAACCAAACTCATCATTTTGGTCTTAGACGCATTTCATCATTTGGATTTGGGCTAGGAGTCGATGGCCTATTGCCCAGGCAAGTGGTCACCACCACTGCAGCCATTCCACACAGCTGACTAGCATACTGTAGGTCTGCACTTAGTGATGGCACTGCCCCTGCCAACAACATCACCAGCTGCTCACCCTCTACAACTTTCCCTGGGAGGCAGACCTCTTGCTGTAATCTTCCCATCATCTTTGATATCAGACTGAGTTCTGGTTCAGTGGATGGGCACCCTAGGAATATTCATGTCCAACACCAAAAAAGTAAAAATAATCAACACACAAAATACTGTTTCCTGGGTGTTGCCTGGACAGTCAAAGGCAATAGCTGTAGTAATAAAACCCTTCCCCACAGTCTCCCTAAGGAATTAGCTGGTACAGCCAACACCTTAGCCATCCATTAAATACATTCTACTATTACAGCCAAATTTGGTGATCTAGAGATTAGCAGATTAAAAGCATTCTTAGTTCCTGTAACCATTTCTTCCTGCAATAATTTAATTTCTCTAGCCTATCTTTAACAATTTTCATATCTTTATTAGTTTATTTACTTCCTATACATATGCTTCTCTGAAGACTTGCTTTCATTCTATTTAGTTTTATATTTTGCAGGCTGATCTTTTTCTCTTACATCTTCCAAAAGGAAAAAAAAAATCATATAGAGCTATGGAGGTGTAGTACCAGGGTGAAACTGTAATTTCATATATTTTTCATATAAATTCAATTTTATAATGTGTGTAATAAAAAATAGCCTACTCATAACAAGCTGCTTCACAGTTCAGGCACTGTATGAAATTTACAGTTCTTAATGGATCAAAGTATTAAAGCATTTACATTCCCACCTAAACCATTCTATGATTCTATGAACTTGAATGTATGAGGCTGGCTAAAATATCTAGTAAAAGAAAGCAATTTCTGATATAGTTTGATAGAAGCCTTACAGCAGTTTCAGTTTGGATTAGAGTTTGGAATTTTCTTCCTCCAAATCTTGTCAAGAGCTCCCTGTCCCTGCTGATTCAATGTTCTTGAAATTAATGTACTATTTCTGAAAGAAATTCAGCACCTGAAATGGTTCCACCACTTTTCAAGGGATAACAGGAGAGTAAGTCAGTCCATGGCATCATCTTTAAAGTTTGTGCATTCTTGTATAAAAAGATTGCGAAGTAAATATTTGTGTGTGTACATTATATATATATATATGAATGCAAATATACACAATATTCCAATAAAGCTCTCTTGTAAACAACACAAAAGTCAAGACTAACCTTGAAAACCTAAATGATCACCTAATAGTTTTAGTTGTTGGGATTAAAGTTCTCTCTTCTTAGGTTCTGTATAAATCACATAATCCTAAAGTATATGTTTTTTGATTTTGTTGATATAGTTCCAAAACCTTATTTTCAGTTATTTAAAATAACTTTGTGAGGAAAAAAAGTGCTATACATTTGCCAACTATTGCAGGGACCTGCACCAATGAGTTAATCTGTGGAAAAAAATCAATTATGAAGCCAGAAATACTCTTCCTTTGCAGCCTATCGCAATACTTGTAACTTTGCAAAAACACTGGAGATTCTGCATATTAAGAAGCATCATCTCAGCCATTGGATGAGTGGTCTCACAGAAAGGTGATCCAGAGTAGTTCAAGTTAGAGCATGAAGAATATCAGCTATGGCAAGACCAGTATCCCAATGTGCAGTTCCTTGACTTCTTCCACCCAGAATTCAGTCCATAAGTACAATTAAAACCATTGTGAGTTTGGAAGGAGAGAGACAGCCAGTAAATACGTGGTCAGATGTAAGACTACATATAAATGGAGAAAATAAAGATGGGGGAACAGATCAGAGATGCAAGATGCCACCTTGCAGAAAGGAAAAGAAAAAAAAACCAGAGCATTTAAGATACTTGTTCTGCTATCAGAATTTGTCAATGAGCTATGAATTAACATTCAATCCTGTGAGCCACAAGCCATCTCCTTATTAAGCCAGACAAAAGCATGTTCTTCCTCTTAAGGGGAATGATGGATAACTCAGGCATTTCTATGAATTAAGTAATTTCTGATCACCACAGTAGTATGAATATGTTCTCCCTAATGAGAATTTAACAGAAAAGCAAAGCAAACATTCTAAGGTGGTATTGAAAGCATACTATTCAAAGCAGATAAATCAAAAGAATGTTTTAGGCATCTGCAGCTATAAATACCTATTATGATCTCTCTTACTACAGCAAGTCCTACTTCACAGAGAAAAATATTTGACATAACAATAGCTATCTAACCACAATAGAGTATCATCACTAAAATTATCTCTGCACATAAAAATGAATTTCTCATTTTGCTCTTCCATTCTTAAGTCTGTGAAGTCTCTATCCATCTGTGTGAAGTTGATGGTCTGTGAACTTCCTTGTTTGTTTAGGCATTTGAAAAGATCAAGAAATATTTACCATCATTTATTTTGAAAGAGTATGTCAAGAACTGAAATAAATTTGTTATTATTCAAGGCAATATATAATTTAACTGAAAGAGCATTCTTACATTTCTTAATCTCACACAAATCTCAGTGATACTTACTTCTTTTAAACTTTACCATGCAACCACACAAACTAGAGAATTCCTTCATATAGCTTTCATATGAATGAAAAAGGGGGAAATAAATTCTTCAGTGCTATTTTTAAAATAATACACTTTAAAGCATTAACTTGGCCAAAGCATCATATAAACATTAAATTAATTGATAACTACTTATGTATTACTATTTAATTCTGGCTTGATGAACTCCAGGGATGTCTCAATGCTCGTGTTACTGTCAGTGAATACGATCAGAAAGAGTGCATAAACTTGAAATCGAAAAGCTGTTGCATGGCAGACAAACTGGAATTGTTATAGACAGTTTGTAGTGATGTAGAAAGTTCATCCAGTTAGCTAAATACCCGAGGCAATCTTTCATCTTTCAAAGTTGGCAAAAAGTCTATTTCAGCACCAAAGAGTAATTATATCCAGGCTAGTGAGTGGCAGTTGAGTTTACAAAGAGGTTAAGAAAGCCCTATAGGTCACCATAGCTAAATAACATTGAGGTAACTGCACTGAGATAGCTTAGAAGAAAACAATAATTGAAGAATAGAAATGTCAACACTTAATCATAGTCCGTACAATTTTTACTATGCTGGAAGAAAACAGTTGATGCCAAGCTACCAAATAGCCTTTGCAAAACAGTATCAGTTGCATTTGGAAGAGACAGAGATGTTACATTTTTCCTAGGGATGCTGGTTTTTTCTACCTTCTGAGTATAGCAGTCACTGGACGTGCTCATAAAACAACTGGCACGAATTACTAGGTGTGGAAAACTTTTGCAGCAAAGAGTTTCCTCCCTGAATAACATCAATTTCACCAAATTTTATTAACAGCCAAAATCAGTCCCTGAAATTACTTAAGAAATTCTTTGAGAACTTAAGAAAAGCATGGCTTGGAGACACCTGAAGGCTATTCATTGCTTAACAGCAAAACAATTGGCCTAGGCATTTTCATATCATTGTCCATTGCTGTCTTATACTAATGGAAAAGACATTGTGCCCACAAGTTTCTATATTTCAGGAAGAAGAGTTGATCTATTAAGTAGATGATAAAATTGCAGTTTCAGACCCAGGATATTACTGCCATCCCATTATACAGAAAGCAGCGATTGCAGAAGAAAGGCAGCACAGTAACTTAGACAGTGTACATTGTCCTAGCAATGCTCAATAGGTGAATCACAGCATGAAATCACAGCACTCATTCATTTTGGCTACATTCTCAAAGGAGGCACAGCTCCTGCTAGATATTCCTGCTGTCCCACATGGAGGAAAAAAGGGCAGAGTGACTTAAAACACTGTTTGGAGCACCAGGAAAATGAAATAACCTATTTTTGGCTTGAACAGCAGAATTTACTTTGAAATCTCTGTAATATGCTACCTGCACCAAGATGGCCACAAGTATTGCTTCCTACTCACTGAGCTTTTGGGATATTTTCAGCCTCAGACAAATGAACAGGAAAACATCACCACATAATGCTAAGAATATAGGGATCTCTGCAGCATTGCCTTGAAGAGGTCAACTGATTTACTGCTCTTGAAGCAGGCAGGGGAGAAGGCACCCTCGTGCTAGATGAAGAAATTAAGTGAGAAAATTACCATTATAGGAGCAATTTAATTTTCATTGATCTAATTCCTGTCAGACATACCAGCAGTGAAGAGTTTACTAGCTGTGGGTACCTCCTTCCCCAGATATCCCTCCTCATGTTTTTCCTGCAGAAGCAAAACAATAGAATCAAAGATTAGAACACTCCACATTTCTCTCAAATTGTCAATTAGTACCCCTCATGGGTAAAAGCTGACTCATGCTGCTCTATCTTCATAAAAGATTTGCTGAATATCAGTACAAAGATGGCATCATAATATAGAAATGTTGCTGGATCAAATTCCTGTGGTAAAATATAGCATAACTTTTTTATTTGCTGACTTTTTCAAGTGTTTCAAGGATAGAACAGTGACTTTTAACTGAATCCTTAACTGCAAAAGTAGACAGTAATTGCAAATATTAAGGCTTTGTGATCTCTACCTCTTATTACCTAAGGAATATGTTATTGCCACCATTTTGCTTAAATGACTGCAGCAGTTCTTTTCTGGGTGTATACCCAGAGGCACAAAACTGATACTGGGACAAAAATCACCAATTTTATATAACAGACATAAAATACACATGTCATATCTCAACAATAATAAAAAAAGAGTTTGCATTCAAAACAGATCAGTTGATCTGTTTAATCAAAAAGGCACAAGACTGTCAGGCACCATCCCAAATAAGCTGGTGCAGTTTAATAGCAATATGCACATCCTGTTTACATCTTAGTTTTTAAACACAGTAGCCAACATCGTATGCATGATATGTGCAAGGAGAAAACAAAGTCTGAAAGCACTGATGTATTTTCCACCTTGCATATTTTAAGCTCTAAGAGACCAAATGAAGCCAATAGAAAGCAGCATCACTGTTATTTTCAACTAGGTTCATGTTTCCAGATAGACATGTATATTATATTTTGACCTGTGCAGACCAACATCTGAAGGACAGATTCAGCTCTCCTAAACAGAAACATAACCTTCAAAGTTAGGAGAAAACCACCATGCATGAGCAAAACATTCACTTTGTGGTTCTATATCTATTGCTGCTGACATGACATCAACACAAAGATTTTCCCCAAGAGCTTGTAACTTCAGAAAAAAGAAAATAATCAGGCCATAAATAGGTTTGCTTATTACATTTCTATCTGCCCTTGTTTAAAAGCAGAGTTTCAAAATCTAGCTCAGATGCCCTAAAGGTAAATAAAAAAGCATCATAGATTGTATCTATTTCATATCATGGTTTTTGAAAGCTTAGTTTTGCTGAGCTTTAAAATTTTTTGCAGGACTCAAAAAAGTAATGTGTAATTTTAATTGACAATTTCATGCAATTCTTTTAAGCCTACTTTGCCTTGAAGAACACAAAAGGAACAATTTGTTTTGAGACTGTGAGATATATATTTAACATATATATATTTAACAGAATTTCTTGTTTAAACATACTCAGACATATGAAATGCATGCATGAAGCCTTTTGGTCCATATGGATATGAGATAGTGGCAATAATAATAATTTAGCATCATTGTGACTATATGAAGATTTTAGAAATAATCTACATGCTCTGTGAGACATTGATGAAAAAAAGCTTTCCTCACTACAATATTGGACAAGATGTGAGCTACTAGATTTTCACAATTTCATAGAATAGCAGGGATTGGAAGGAACCTCAAGAGATCATCTAGTCCAATCCTCCTGCCAGAGCAGGAACACCTAGACCAGGTCACACAGGAACACATCTAGGCAGGGTTTGAATGTCTCCAGGGAAGGAAACTCCACACTCTCTCTGGGCAGCCTGTTCCAGTGTTCAGTCACCCTCACTGTGAAAAAGTTTTTTCTTATATTTCTGTGTAACCTCCTTTGTTCCAGGTTGCACCCATTGCCCTGAGTCCTATTACTGAGAAGATCCTGGCTCCATCGTCCTGAAACTCACCCTTTACACATTTATAAACATTAATTCAGTCTCCTCCAAGCTAAGGAGACCCAGCTCCCCCAGCCATTTCTTGTGAGATGCTCCTATCCCTTCATCATCTTTGAGGCTCTCTGCTGGACTCTCTCAAGCAGTTTCCCTTCCTTCTTTAACTCAGGGCCCCAGAACTGGACACAGTACTCCAGATTTGGTCTCACCAGGGAAGAGTAGAGGAGGAGGAGAACCTCTCTCAAACTACTGACCATGTTCCTTCTATACACCCCAGGATACCATTGACCTTCTTGGCCACAAGGGCACATTGCTCCTGGTAGGGGAATGGATTATTTGCCCCAGCCACATCCATTCCCATGCCCTGGCACATCTTACAGCAGTGCCTATCATAACTTCACGTTAATTAGCACATTCAGACAGAATTTGATCACTACATTACAAGCCTATTTCCATTAGGCACCACTGTGCATTTAGCATTTGTGTCATCCCCTGTCTTGCCATAGCTTTCTCAAAGAAGGTGCAGAGGTCCAGCTCCCTTTCTAGATTGGCAGTTCTACTGCAACAAGTGAACCTGGATCACTGGAAAAGCAATGAGAGCACACACATCCAGTGAGGAAAAATACATGCCTTAGATAAATAAAACCTAAAAGTTCACTGAGGTTTGTAAAATTTTATATTATGCCTAAAGAATTAAGATTTACAAGAGACCAGTGTGTTGTCTGAACACAGATTTTTGAGGCTCCAGTTACTACCACAGTTTACATATGTGTGCTCATAGATCAACTAAAGGGAGCCCTTCACCACAAATGCAAACATAAAGAGAGATTAGACACTGAAAAGAATTCAACTACATGACCAATGTGGTAGTTCCCTATCCATAAGCAAATAAAAAAATATTTTCTAATTTATATGACACAAAGATTATTTTCAGAAGTTCATCCTCCTTCCTCACAGAACATGATGCTGAAAATAAGAAGGTTTTCATGCTATTTTGGACGTAAGTGTGCAATTTTAAACAAAGCGAGACTGCTTCTTGCTATTCCCAGCATTAAATGAACTCTTAATTGCAATGCTATCTTCCTAGCTATGCATTTTAAACAAAAAAAAAGCTCAAGAAAATGCATGATAAAGATACTTCACAGAAGTGTCTGATAGTAAGTTTTTACTTCCCATTCCCACTGCACAAATCTGTATTGTAGTACAACAGTAGCTTCCTTTAACTGTAAGTTGTGCCTGAAGCATCGTGTCCACTGCACTGTAACATTACTGTTCGTTCAAATGAAAGAGATGAAATGGGCAACAAAAAACTAGTCAGCATAAATATGGCAGCACAGGACCTTCTGAGAAGCAGAAAGAAACACATAATAATAATACTTTTAAAAGTAGTTTCCATAGCCTTGTGAAAATGCCCTCCCATTGTGGCGGAACACCCTTGTGATGAGATTTACAAGGTCACGCGTGGTTCAGAACAGCAGAGAACAACCTATAAAGAATGATCTCTAGAATATTCCCACAATGCTACTATGTGGAAGTTTCCTGCTTGCTGAAAGATTGAAACAAACAACAGGTCTTCACTGTCACACCAAGCATTTATTTCCAGCTAGTTGAATTTAATGAAAACCTGAAAACATAGTAGCATTGTAGCTATACTGCTACTTAAGTGAACATTTGGTATAATTAAAAGTCAAGCTGTTACCAAGCTAAACAACTTGTCCTTTCTGCCATGCCTTCACCTTATTGATCAGCATCCACTTCAGATCTCTCTCTGCAAAAACAGACATCAGTAACTCTGCTGCCTCAAGCATAATAATCACTGAAGCCAACAAGACTACCAATATCACTCAAACAGAAGGGATGACTTGAGCTTCTCATTTCCATATTTCGAAATACTTATTTTCATGCCTAAGTAAAATAACGCCTACAATTACACTGTTATTTGATTCATTTCATTAAAATAAGTTTGTATATGTTAATAGGAGAGTCCATCTCTGGACTAATTCTCTATTAGCCAGAAGGTCCAAGTCAGTCAACTAGAGAATAAGAGTGAATCTTGAAACAGAGCTCCCCACATTAATTCCTCATCATTGCAAACACCAACATGCATTACATGACAGGAAACAGAGGCCTTCCTTTCTGTGCACAATGCAACAAGAAATTCAGATAGTATGAAACTGCTTGGGGAAAATAAGTTTTGCAAAGCTACATCCTATAAAAAAAAAAGCAAGAACATATGTCATGGACTTCTCAGCATGTTGTCTCCATATATCAAGTAATTTCTAAACAAAACATGACACATCATGAGGCCAATGACAGTTGCAGAGAAAATGTACAAAAGTACTGGCTTTGTCAGACCTAGAGCGAAAACAAGAGGGTGTTTTAGGGGCTGAAGACATTGGCTATTCATTTTTAATTAAGATGATTAAAGAGCTCTCTTACAGCTTTTCCTAGGGTTTGCCTCAGGTACCAATGCAATGTTTGAAGTGACTCATGTAAAACATGTGGGATTTGTTTATTAGTATGGAAGTGTGGGGTTATATTTGCAATTCAATTATTGATACTCTACATGAACTTCAAAAATAGATCACACTTCTCCATGACCAAGCATTCCATATGTGAGAAATTATTGAAATTGCATGCATTTTCTCTTACAGAGGTTTTTAAACTAAAGTTTATCTTCATGAATACTCCTGAAAGTGAATTACTCTCTAAGAAAATAATTAGTAAAAATCCAAGACTCAAACATATATTCAGAGAGGTCATATTGAAAACCTCCACAAGGCTATTCCACATTTTCATCTTTCTAATAATAGTGAGCAAAGTACACTTGACTTGTAAGGAGATAATCACAAACTACTAGGATACCACCCACTCATACATCACCAGGGTAGTAATGAAACAAATTCTGTCTTGAGATCTAAAAGCTCCTGTGAGTGTGGAAACACTGAAAATAATTTCACTGAGTATTAAATGGGACTCCATCTTTGCAGCAGTGATTTTGCCCAGAAAATACACATATATTTGAAAAATATCTTACTCCAGTTTCCTAATGATCCTTCACACCAACTATATAGAGTTGGCTAAAATGACTACATCTATTTTTACTATGAAATACAAGGGGAAATTACTGCTTTAACTCATCTTAAAACACAGAAATAAAAAATAATAATAATAGGCATGCCATGTAGCAGATTAACTTGAACATTAACTGCAGAGCATTCAGAAGAGAATGAGTAATTGTACTTAACTCACTGGTGATGGCTTAGGTCTCTAGTTCCCCATTGCTCTCAATCAAGAGTAATTCTGTTCAAGTTATTCAAATTGACTGAGGTGAAATTGGTGCAAGATCAATATCCAGTTCAAGAACTAATGGAACCCAGTAGAGAGGTTTGGTAGGGTCCTTTGTTTTCAAGAAAGAAGGTCAGTAGGGGAAGAGGTAGTGGTTTATTGTAGACATTTAAAACTTGGCTCAGGTTCAGTCCTTCTTTCCTCATAACAGTATAGAAGTTGATGTCTCTTAAGGTACCACCATTTTCCCAGTGTTGTTTTGAGGGTTTCTTACTGAAAGTTTGCTATTGTATTGGGGAGGCAGTAGGGGAGAAGAAGTGATCTTGCTGTTATTTTTAATAGAAATTTCATCACATCATGACATATTAGAATGGAAAAAAGCATTTAAAGAAAATAAAGTCTACTCCGAGGATTTAAATGTACTTAATGAAAAAGCTTTTATACCTCAATATTGGAAAAATACCACATGTTTTGTTCTAGGCACATTACATAGTCTTTGTAATTTTATGTATTTCTATATTGGAACAGTTTAATGTATTTCTGAGGCTAGAAACAAAAAATAGGGTCACTTCAGTTAAGTGCCTTCCCTATACTGCACTACTGTACTCCTGCCCACATGTCACTACTGAAGAAAAACATCTCTCCTTGTTGGATAGGATCACCTGTCCTCTTGATAGCGTTGTTTCACAGAACTTCCAGTGTGGCTATAAAGAACCAGGATGTGGCCCTTGCCAAGGGCAAGCGGGCACAGGCTCTATCCTCTCTGTAGTTCAGCTTTCAAGTACTTCAGCAGGGAAGCACAGCCATCTCAGACCATGATTCTTGAATACAAAACTTTGAGCTGTATTACCAGCTTAAAGCCTTTACTCTTCCAAAACCTGTTGCCCCATCCCAGTACATTTACAAAATACTTGTAAAAAAAAGCTTTGCCATGATCTGGGTCACACACCTAAGCTTATTTTAAAACTAAACTGAAATGCTGAAATAAGTAAGTCCCCTAGAGTTTATTTCCAAGTCAGCCAAGCACTTGGCACATGAAAAGGATGTACTTACAGCAATAATGGCAAGTGAGGCTGAGTATACGTGTACATAGATACCATAAGTGAAAGAGGCTGCTAAACAAGTACCATTTGGCTAGAAATGATTACTTCACACCTCATGTGTGAATATGAAAGAAGCATTCCCCCTTTGCCTCCCCAAGACTTTGCTAACTGTCCTGTTTAATGTCAGTCTTTCTAGGAGGGTGATGGGTGTTTAGCAACATGATTGAGAAAGTACACATATAGCTGGATACCCAAGAGGAACCACACTGGTCTTTTTAAGTTACTCTATAGCTTACAGTTGTATACATTCAGAGGTAACATATGGCCAGGCTTAGAAAGCTTTGGTAGGAAGTCAGTCAAAATATCCATCATTCAATGAACAGCTGAACTAAAATTATTCTTGTATCCTGGAATTGTCCAAAAATGCTGAAGTAGACACAGGAAAGGATTGTTCCTTCTTTTACAATTTGTATGCCTGTGGACATTTTATGCTTACATTAACATAATCAAGACCAAAAAAAAGATTAAAAGTAGACTTTTTTTTTGTTTGGTTTAGGTGGGACTTAAGTTAGGTTTTTGGTTTTTGGGGTTTTTTTGAGGTGTTGATTTTGCTTTGCCTTTTAAAGTTAATATCTTGCCATAAGAGATATGAATTTTTGCACACTACATGAGCATACATTTAGTATTTATATGTGTTCCTCAAAATGATGACACCTACTAACAAGTTTTCAAGATGACAGATAATGCTTTTGCAGGTTAAAGCTGTCCCTTTAAAAGAACATGAAACTGTAAACTTATAGAAAATTATTTAGTTTTTCTTTGTGGATTTTTTAATAATGTTAATTTTTTAGAATACATTTATAATCATTAAAGAGATAGCATAAAAGTTTTGTCTGTTGCCTAGAAGCATTGTTGGCTCCACTCTCCAACTTTTCTACACAAAAATGTAATTTAGTGTGCAAATTTTGCACATGCATTATTTATCAGGCTCATAAAGGAGTAACCAGATGACTCTACAACCTTCTTCACTTGCAGCTACTCTGGTCATCTCTCCCACATTCTGCCACCAGCCCACCAGGTTTTCAGGCTACTCTCAAGAAGATGATTTTGCTCCACAATCAGTCCAAGCAACCCCAATAGCAAAACTGATTTCTTTCCACAGGTAAGTTGGCTGCACAGGGCAGAGGTAACTACCAAGGAAAACAAAAGGGCAGGAAAATAAAGGGTCAGAGATTAAACAAAAAAAAAAAAAGGCCACAAAGACCCTGAGGAGCTATTCCCCTCAAAGCATCTGGAAAGCCACAACTAGCCCCTTTTCTGCCACCAGCAAAATAGAAGCCATAGCTTTTTTCTGCTCTGTCCCAAAATCTCCTCACAGGCTTGCTTTGCCAAAGGCAGATCCCTGTACCTGGACCCAACTCTGGGCAGTTTTCACTGTATCTAAGCTTATGGAACAGCCCTTATCTATAAGTTAGGTGAAAACACACCAGGGGCAGCTCTCACTGATATGAGCTTTCCCTGCACTCCAGGAGAAAGTGGAATGTACTCAACCTCAGAGGACAATAATAGATAGAAATGATATTTTAAATACTGCCATTTATTCTAAGTGCACATATAATCAGCACACTTGCATAATTATATACTGGTATAGACAATAAAAAGCAAATTAAAGGCATTTAGCTTTGTCTTTTAAAACCCACTTGAAAATATACATGAAATCATACTCTGCTTGAAATCTTCAAGTAACCATACAAAAACCCTTCCAAGGGTACACTATGAGGATTAATACCAGTATGAAACCCATGCTTAGTGTCATCTCATACCATGCAATCAAATAGTCATTTACTGAATTTAAGGATGCATATGCATAAAATGTCTTTCTGGAATTTGCTGCTTTCTCCCGTTTCCCCATATTTCATCTTGCCGAGAATTAGGTGCTCAGAGAGAGCACCTTTGCTCATCCCAGCTTATCCTACTGTAGCCCTTTGTGCACAGCAAATGCTAGCACCTGACTGAGCAGCCACAGAAAAAACATCTGAGCTAATACATGTGAAAAAAATCACATGAAATAGTCAACCAACCCATCATTGGTCTCTAAAATTGTTAGAAATAATGCACTTACCTCCTGCAAGGCAATTTGTGATGAGGGGGAAAAAATGAAAACGTACAACATAATAGCCCACCTTTCTTTCCAAGGGCCATACCAAATTTACAGGCTCATTGACAACAGACAGTATGTCCCTCTAGCACTTCACAATAGCTACATGCCTTTCTGGAAAAAGCTCACTTTTTTCTTTCTTCGGTACACTTCCATCAAAATATTTTTACCCAAAGTACCTCAACATCCAGGTATGAAAGATTTGGGTTTGAAAAAATGATTCAAATTACAGATGACTTTTACAACAAAAAAACCCACTCTGAAGTTACTAAACTATTCTACTTTGCGTGCTCATGTGATTTATGAGAATCCTACAATTAGTTTGTTTCACTGTGATCCGGTATGCTTCAACAAAATAATTGCTCTGCATTGTATGCCCTGCACTAAGTTAGGATTTTAAGAATTTTTGACAGATTGTGACAATACTAAGTCTGCAGAGGACAGTTCTCATAAATGACTACATAGCTGTGCTTTATTAGGTTTTGTTTTTAAACAGGAAGCTAAGTAAATATTTTTTTTTCTCCTGCAATAGTGCTAGGAGGTTTTACTTGTTGTTAATGAGAAACATTATCTTACTAGAGAGCTGAGACTTCTCATTTTCATTTATATAGGAGATTGATTAACACTTAGCTAATTGGCGCATGCAAATAGGGATTAGCTGAATTTGTTTTTCTTTACAACACAACAACTATAATTTAGATACTTATTTAGATTAAAATCTGTTATTATTTTTGAAGGTAATCATCTGCATGTTGTCCAAAATAAAATGTCAAAACATATTACTAATTGTATCTTACAATTGTTTCAGAAAATAGTTAATTAACTTTACCGAAAAAGTAAGCATAAAATAAGCAAAGCTTCACTTCTCAGTATTGGAGTCAGGTCTCCTAATAATAGAGGCATTTTCTCTAATGAAGTGCGGTCAAATAACTAGAGGTTAGAGATGCAATCACATCTAAAGTCATTAAGATTTCCAGCAGGAAACTCCCTCAATATAAATAGAAGCAAGTAAGATAGCAGACTATGTTTTCAGTCCCCACACTAGATGAGACACATACAACATAAATTTTCCAATGGTGATTTATAACAAGCAACCTCTCAATTATTTTGATCTGTCACCCACCCATCCTTTCTCTTCATTCTTGGTAAGCATATTTCTGGGAGCAGCTTAAGAATTAATACGTGGCAGCATGGTGCAGGCAGTTATTTTTAACAAGTTCTTGGGTTTTTTAAGTACTTTTTGGTTTTTTTTTTATTTCAGTGAGAACAGCTGGTTAGATGCAGGTGTTCAGCAAGCCAGCATGCAAGAGCAGAGACCTCACAGCACCAACTGTATGTGGCTCAGCTTATTTTATGACTTAGTGAATAATGCAGACTGATACGGAAATAGTTCCAAGAAAACTTTCTCTTTGCCCTCTTCCCACACTGTTACTGAAGGAAGGAAGGAAGGAAGTCTGGAGATGCTCATATGGGTGTAAATAATTAGTTTTAATACTTACTATCTCACATAACCATGTGAGTACATACACATGGTTACATGCTAAAGTACATACACACTACTGAAAAGATTTTAACTTAGCAGCTTCCAAGATCTATCCTGAGCCACAGAATTATTTAGATTGGAAAGAATCTTTAAGATCATTGAGACCAAACATTAATCCAGCACTACCAAGTCCCCCACTAAACTATGCTGCAAAACACCACATCCTCATGTTTTATAAAGACCTCCCAGGATGGTGGCTCAACTGCTTCACTGGGTGGCCTGCTTCAATATTTGACAAGCCTTTTGGTGAAAAAAGTTTTCCAGTTTTTCCCAACATCCAATCTAAACGTTACTGGTGCAACTTGAGGCCACTTCATCTCACTGTTACTAGGGAGAAGAAACCAACCTCCACCTCTCTACAACCTCCTTTCAGGTAGTTGACAGAGAGCAATAAGGTCTCCCCCTCAGCATCTTTTTCTCCAGGTTGAGCAACACCAGTTACTTCAGCCACTTCCTGTCATGCTTGTGCTCCAGACCACTCACCACCTTTGTTTCCCTTTTCTGAGCACCCTTCGGCACCTCAATGTCCTTCTTGTAGTGGGGAGCTCAAAACTGAACACAGAACATAAGATGCAGCCTCAACAGTGCCAAGCATAGGATCACAGTCACTTCTCTGGTACTGCTGATACAGGCCATGATGCTCTGGATTGTCTTGGCCACCAGGGCACACTGCTGGCTCATGTTCAGACAGCAGTCAACCAACACTCCCAGGTCCTTTTCTGCCAGGCACATCTCCAGGCTCTGTCCTTTTCTGCCAGGCACATCTCCAGCCTCTCTTGCCCAAGACTGCAGTTCTGCACAGGTTTGTTGTGATCCAAGCACGGGACCCAGCACTTGGCCTTTTTGAACCTCATACTATTGGCCTTGGCCCATTGATCCAGCCTGTCCATATCTCCCTGTAGAGCCTTCCTATTCTCAGGCAGATTAACACTCCTACCAGCTTGGTGTTATCTGCAAACTTATTGGCAGTGCACTAAGTCCCCTTGTCCAGATTTCTGACACCAATATTAAACAGAAGTGGACTCATTACTGAGCTTTGGAGAATACCACTTGTGGCTGACACCAATAGGATTTAACTCCATTTGCCATCACTCTCTGGGTCCAGCCATCCAGCTAACTTCTTTTATCCAGCAAAGGGTATCTATCGTACATATTCAACTATTTTAGTGGAGATTTTCACTAGATGATCATGAAACACCGACTAATGCTTACTCCACCAAAGAGGTAAGACAGTACATAGAATTCAGAACAAGACCAGTAAATCTGAAACTGCCAGTGGGGCAGCAAGTGCAAGTGTAATAATGCAGGCTAGATTAAATCTACATGTTTCTGAGATATGTAGTTACTATTTTTCCCATTTTTTACATAGCAATTTCTACAGCATGTTTAGCATGCCAACAAGTAAGTTGGTTCAGTCAGTTGAGCTTATCTGCTAGACAGTGAGTGATGACCATAATGAGATAATCATAGAACTTGACTCAGTCTACTTCATACTTAATTCAATACTCAATTTCCTTCTTGAATCATAGCAAGGGGCATTAGAATATACTCTAATATTAATCCCCACAGATTATCTTTTGAGCTAGCAGGATTCAAGCTCCAGAACCCTGCAACGGGCATAGTACTTCTCACAAACATGGCAAACACATCCTAACACACCCTTCACCACACTAAGCAGAAATACCACACCTTTTCTGAACGTGGAGCTAACTTCTCACCTCCTCTGCCTCAAGATGGAAGCTCCTCAAAACCCTAAGAGGGAGAAAACACTAACTGGAAGCTCTCTGGATCTTTGTCCACCTTCTCTGCTTTGTATCTTTTGTTTTTCTTAATATCTCGGTGATTTATCTCTTTAATACACAGTCATTTAATGCAAGGAAAATAATTTAAAATAGGACATCCAGAGCTAGCTGGTCAGTACCTTTCCTCTTGAGGCCCAGAAGAGATATCATCAGGTTGGTAATTTCTAAATTACAAATATATAGAACAAATCACAATCAAGTAAGCTCCACACTGAATAACCTGAAAAGCTTGCCAGGAATACAGAAAAGGTATGCATATTCTCCATTAAAGTCTAAAATAATTCAAAAGCTTTGACTAAAATGTCAGCATGTGTCAAGAAATATTAACTTACATAATACTGCGGCATTTTGCTTGCCAGACAGTTAGTATGCCAAGTTTCTATAATATTACTTCATGCTTTTCTAAGTATTCTTACATGACTACAATAACTCAGCATGATTGATGCAGCAGTAAATTTTTTCCTGTTTAATTTTCACTTTCCATTTTATTCTACAACTGCTATGAACACGGATACATTTGGCCATACAACCAAAACTATAATGATGTGTGTTAAGAACACTTATTTTCATTTACCTAGACTAATATAGTCTTTAAGGAATTGAATGATTGAGCACTCATTTAATCAAATTTCTCATAATTCTATACCACAAACTTCATTATACATAGTCTTGTATAAACTTTTGCATCCTTATACACATTGAAAAATAAACTTCTGGAGAATCCAGCATTACAAGGACCTGCTTCACAATCACTTATTAACAGATCTAAGAGTTTTCAGAAGAACCAGCCGTGAGATCACATAATATTTTTGATGACAGCTACATGAGCATTTCAATAAATGAGTCTCCTTTCCTCCAGCATAAATGCAAGATTGAGCCTTATAGACCTTAAAATCTGACTAATAGTGGACAAAATGTTATTAACATTTAGGAATGATGTTCTGTAATGTAAATTATTTACTTGTAAACTAGCTTTTATACATGTTAATAGAACTGAATACGGGTATCCATGGGGTTTTTTGAAAAAACACTGAGGTGCCTGCTAATCTATATCAGGCAGTAAATATGCCATACAAAATTATGCCACCCATTTGCAAATGCCCATGGCATTTTTAATTGCACTTCATTTGTGTCTTTGAATGCCTGAAGTCTTTCCCTGTCTTGAAGAAAAGATGACTGTGTATTGGCAGAGTAGCAATGAAGACTAAAAAAAAGCTCTATCCTGGAAGTCAGAACTGGAATACCATAAATATCTGTGGTACAGACACCAAACTCCAGTGGTTACCAGGATGATAGCTTGATAAGTCATGCTCTTTAAACCTGCTCATAATTTGTGACTGTTTTTCTGGGAACCTGAATCCTGTGGCTGCATTTTAGCTCTCATTAACTGCTATAAATTAAATGAATAAATGGATAGTTAAATAACTTGCTAGAAAACCACTGGGGCCACTAACCAGATATCGGGGTTTGTAACCTTTCCTTAGCCGCTGGGAATACAATATTAAATAACATTTTTATTATCTCTTGGTTGTTAGATATTTATTCAGCTTTAAAACAATGCTATTGGAAAGGTTGACAGCAAGCCAGAAAAAAACAACCAGAGCCAGCTGCATTCCAATCTACATTTTAAAAATATACAAACCTAAATCCAATTGAGATATTTCAAATATTTTTAATCTTCCTTCCAAAGTGTATCAGGTAATTAGATACTGTGTATTTGTTTTTTAACAGGGAATACAGTACCTGTGAACTGATAGCTTGATACAAAAATAAATACATCATTAGCTGGATTTTTCTTCCAAGCTACCAATGAACAAGACAAGACTGGAGATTCGGAAATGGCTGATGGTTGGTCTGTGCAAGCTGATCCAAGTCCATGAATGCTTTTCTGCCTCTACCTCTGTGAGCTGGAGGGACACGAGCTGCATCCATTATTTGGATAGTTGATAACTGAGGTAGCTGAGTGTGTTCCCCATGGCTCATAGCTATGTCCATGGGACTTAGGGTTTTCCTATAGCCACCACAGGAGACCTGAATTTACTGGACAGTGCATGGGACTTGAATAAGCTTGGAAAGTCTATGACACATTGTGCAGAATACACAGAGTTTGATCTAACCTGTTTGGCTCTCATCTTTGGAGGTAGCTCTTATACTGTAAATAGTTCCAATATCTTCAATGAGATCACTCTCAATGACATATAGCACAGCTCACAAATGGCAGGTTGTAGCAAGGACAAGGATTTTTTAGAGGGGAAGGATTCAAAACCTTGTCTACTGGAACAACTGCATAAATAGCTAGTAAGAGAAACAGCATGAAAAGTTGAAAGAGTCTGATGAAAATAGAAGTCTAATTTCATGCTGGTTTTACCTGGTAAAAAAACACATTTATGTTTGTACAGTTCTATGCATTTTCAATTCAGAAAAATAAAATTCTGTTGCACCAATATGCTAGAATATCATTATTGCCTACTCTATCTGGTTTTTCGACGCATGCACCAGTCATAGCAATCTAACTCAGTAGCTAAGATATGTGTAATCATAAGCATGACACATCGTGACTCACCCTACATTGGTTGATCCTAGCAATCAGGTCCCATCCCACAAAGGTTCACGACATCACCTGCAAAAAGTGATAATCTTCGTCTGCACAACTAGGACATTTTAATCTGTTTGATCTCTGAAGAGTACAATATTGGATGAAAAATAAAAAGTGATTATCCAGAATCAAAATATCACCAGATACGAACAACTTTTAAAGAAACCACTCACCTAAAAGATCAAATTTTTTGATCTACACATGTCATGCACTGTGAATCACTGACTGAACAGGTAAGTAGACCAGAGTGTATTGGAGGAATTGCTTAAAAACCTGAGCGCATTTTACAACCGTATTTTTAAAATTTGTTCTGGTTGAACATACCAGTGCAAATTTCATTTCAGAAGAATTTTCCAGGGATCAAGGAGCACCTCATAAAACAGAAAGAAAAAACAAACAACAAAGAGACACTCACATGAGCATGCCAAATCTAAACTTGAACTTAAAACAAGCAAATAACAAAACATAATTAACCAGCAAAACATCATGCCCCACCCACCCAGACAAAAATCCAGTACCATATGGCCAGACAAAGGTTTAATACTATCCTTTGAACCTGTCCCATAATCAGCCACCACAGAATACCAGAGACTAAGGATCTGACTTCTCCGAGGATGCCAGAATAGAGATTTTTTTTTTCCTATGCGACTCGCATAGGAGTTCTGAATTTGAAAGCCAGGCTGAATTCTCTTCTCTCAAATTATTCTTTATCAGTTCTTCATGCCTTTTAATGTGCAAGAAAAACTAAAATTTGTACTACTAGCACTGCTGTAAGGGCAGCTCAGGACTCCCTGTGCTTAGAAGTCCTAGAATTGCAAACACAGAATTAAACTTCATTTCTTTTTGGCATATTTTAAGGCAGACTCACAGGTCAAGTCTACCAGTATTGGCATATCTGGATCAGAAATACTGGAAAAATCCATTGAATTCAAGGAAGTTGTATATACTTGCCATGAATCTGCTCTTTAGCCTAGAAAAAAAGCTGCACAGGTGTTAGTTTTCCTTTGTCTATCAAAGTTCTCTCCAGTAAAAGTTCCTTATGGCCTTCTGTCACACATAAGGAGAATCCAAGTATTTTGCAAGATCATGATCACAAGAAAGGTGATGTGTGAACAAAAAATAAACTTCTAAGGAAAAAAAAAATCAACCAAGTCAAAAAATTAACAAGTATTACATTAATACTCCTGAAGAGGACAGTAAGAAGGAGAACAAAGTGTTATTTTGCAACACAACAACGCAGCATATCTACTCTCTGTGGTTTTTGAATATGGAGGCAGTTCAAAGGATGGCACTATCAATCCCCCACATGCTTTGAGGGCAGCTCTGGATTCACAGCACTGGTGGCAGAGACTGAACACAGAGACCCGTTGCCATGATGCCTTACTAGGTTGCTACACAGCTCACCAAGTTTTGCTGCAGTTTCTGCTTTTCCTATGAGTGCCAGAAACACCTTTCTTTTCCCCCCACTTCCAGTCTGCTCCCCTCATTGTAATTCTCCAACACACAGAAAGTTTCGTGTCCAGTGAAGGCATGTAACTATGCGTGAAATGATTTCTACTATCGCAGCCACAAGCATATTACTGTACAAAATCATCTAACATTGATTCTCAGGTTCTGCTCTTCAGTCTCACTATTGCTGTCAAACCACAATGTTAATGAATCATCAGGTAGACCTACCTGAAATCCTAGGCTCAATTGAAAATAAGTTGTGGTGGTGTTTGCTTTTTATTTTCTCTTCCTTGTGCCCATACAACAAAAAGCCTGAAAACTGTAATCTAGCAGAGAGCTAGAAGCTTACCCAAAGGGAAAGAGGAAAGGTAGGAGTTTCTCGTATCTCCTGGACCCCAAATCCTGAATCACCGAGCCAGGCTTATATGCTTCTGTGTGGTTACATCTGGTCAGGGTTTTTTTTCACTTTAAAATTTAATTCATATTTAGGGCATCCTAGTACAAACATCTCCCTAGAAAGAGTGAAGGACACTCTACAGCCTAGCAGAATATGTATGAGACTAAGACAGTTGCAAAGCTGAGCAAACATTGCTTGTGAGAGCTGCTAAAAAACTGGCTAAGGGGGCCATTCACAGTTCACAAGAGCAGCAGTTTGTTGAACCTGCAACTTATAAGCTATGACACATTTTCCTGTGCCAGTAGTTTTCCATACAAGACAGATGTGTGTATGTAAATAGTTAATAGATCATGTTCTTTCTATGAAGGCAGCTCATCTGACAATAATAAACAAAAATATGCAAACAAAGCATATGAGTAAATGCTTGAAGGTAGTCCAATTTACATTAAAGACAGATGTTCTGACCCGGAACATATTGCCTTCCTAACGATCATTTTTTCTTTTATTCTATAAAGCTTACCTCCACATTTTGCACATTGGAAAAAAAAAAAATACACCAAATTTAGTAATACCTTTTATTTCTTACAGAAGGTAAGTGTAAGGGGCTCAACAGACATGAGCTGAAGTTAGATGTCTCAAAGCTGCCACTTGGAATGTGAAAACAATGACAACACTACCACAATACAAGTGTGCCCATTTTAACTGGGAATATTCTTATTTGGTTAAAGATGTCCTTGATTACTGCAGGGTGTCAAATATCTGGTTAAAGCTGTTTTTTAAATGTCCTTTTCAACCAAACATGTTCTGTGATTCTATTCATATTGTCCACTTCTTTCACCCAAGTGAGGACTTTAATCTATGGACCACTAAAATTCTTGTCTCTGAAAAGAAAAGAAATATTCCATTCCAGACATATTTGGAGAGTTTGAGGACAGGAAACAGGTCACAGGGTTTTGCAAGACACTTACATTTTATCAAAATAACATGTTTGGATAGGGGTTTTTTGGCCCAGACGGTTCTACTAAACATTGTCATTTCCTACTGTCCCTGCCACTGCTCTGCACAGAGGGGAGGCAAGCATTTTTGTGTTCCCATGAAAAGCGACTCGTGGGAAGCACTGAAACCAGAAGCCTGGCATATGCTGAACACTACCCCTTTCCCTCCCCTGGCAGGCATCTTCCCTCTCAAAAGCCGCATAGCTGAAGCTGGAGCGGGAGCTGGATGAGCAGCTGCTCCTGGTGGCACAATTCCCAGGCGGGAGCTTCTGCCCCTGCCCCTCTGCTTATTTTCCTTGCTCACAGCCATGTACCCACCCATTCTTGTTCCTGGGCAACCTGCTGCTGGAGCTCTCTCTTCCTTCCTTTATCTTCCTTCCTTTATCTTCCTTCTTAGGAAGCTGGATTTCCTACAAAAATTCCCATCCCACCTTCTTTAAATCTTACTGACGTGGCTTCTCTCACCTTCCTTTTTTCCTTCCTCCTTCCCACTCGCAGCACTCAGCAGTAGCTGCAAGTGAAATGTTCCTTCTCACAGATGAACCAGTCTATATTCCCAGGCACTATCCACTGCATTAAGTAACGTTTAGGTAACTGTGTTTTAAGGCTACATAGTGGAAGACCTGTGACACCCCTCTGCACACTACCCCTTTGGGTACTAGCACAATCAAAGGTCACAGGCACAATGCCTGGATATTTGTTTTCAAAGGAAGAAAGAAAAGAAGGGGTTTTTTTATACTCCTGTGTTTAAGGCATAGTCTATGCCACTGGAAGACAGGGAAATTGATGGTCCCAAAGAGAGAGATGGTGAATCCCAGGGACACTATTTTGTCCTCACCCACAGTAAGCTGACTGTATAGGAACTCAGCTGTAGTGCACAGGATATCCTTCATGCATTATAATTATAACTTTCTGCATGTGTTGCTAGATCAAGTTTCCTACAAAGTTTTTGAGGTTCTGTTTTTTTGTGATTTTTTTCCCCTGCAGAAAGAAGCATGCTATAAAAAGTTTCAACTTTCACTCCTGAAAACTGGTTAGCAGAAATTAATATTATCTTGGTACTTTGCATGATTAAATCATAAACTTCTTTCCAGATAAAATGAGTTTATCATTTCAAACTTCAATAACAGCTGAGAAAGTGAGCCTAAAGCTAAAAAAGTCATTATACTGACAAGAAAATGATCCAGAACCATCTTAGACAAATATCTTAATAAGTGAAACTTTTCCTCTCTCACTTTAGAAATGAAGATAGTAAATTAGTCAGATCCTGATTAAACTGATTTACTTGGAAGGAAGGGTGGGGAAGAGAAGAGTTGAGGCAAGTAGTTGCCGTAACTTTTCAAAGAAACTTACAGGCAGCAGATTAGAGCTCAAGAAACATTGGTCTTCTCCCATTTGTAACACAAAAGTTCTAGTTCTGTGATCAAGCATGGATTTCACATTTGACAGTAAAGACCACACACCATTTCATAGGCATTGGCTGGAGTTCACATGAGCCCACGCATTTCTGGTAGGGGACAGGAAATCAAAACCTTGACCTAAACTAGGAGCAAGCCTTAAACCTACTGTAAACAGAGAACAAAATTAGACATGCTAGATGATCTTCTGAAAGTTATGAACATGAGGGGAATTTGTAAACTAAAATAAAATGGGGCAAAAAAGATGCTTTGCAAGTGATGGTTGACTGAAGTATAAAGACATCAGAAACTTGTGGCAGCAATACAGAATCTTCTTGGCTAGGAGTCAGCTAGAGGGATGAAGCAAAAATATTTCACCTATGGCATTGTTCCTGGTAAAGTTTTTACCCTGAGTAGAACTTTAACAGGTCTGCTGTTCATTCCATCTGCAGAAGCCCTCCTCCAAAAAACATCCCTTCAACCCACTTTTAACTTTGTTTAATAAACCAGCCTTATAAACTGCATAGAAAGTATTCTTAGTGCTGTCACTCATATTAAAGGTTTTTTTCTTTTTTTTTCCTTTTTAAATCCCTGATGAAACCCTATGGCTTATTTTGCATAGGCCAAGGAGGAATCCATATAAAACATATGCACTTACATAAATTGTGGTCAAAGACTTCCTGACATTGAGATCTACGAGGCTGTAGAATATTCTCCCAAAGGAAGCAGAGGAGACTCAGACATGTGAGAGCCTTAAAATGTGTACTAGCAGAAGAATGGCAGTCGTTAGCTCTGTAGTAACTACATGACTATTGCTCATAGTAGCTGCTCCCAGAATTTGAAGTTTGTCATGGTAACCCTCAATAGAAAGGCAAATTAAACCCTGTAAAATCCAACAAAAGACTATATAAAACTATTTGCATGGTTTCCTCAATCTTTAATAGGTTTTTGCAGCACAGGAACCAGATGTACTTTTATTGAACTGAGACCTTAAATATGGTGTAATCCATATGGCCAGAATAACTAGGTAATAATAGTGAATTTACTAGGGGACCATAACAATTATAGGATATTTCTCTTTATGACATATAAGCAAAAGTTAACCACAAATGTAATTTACAAACTATTATTTTCATATATGAAATAAGCTACGTAGCAAGTGGCAGTGGGATCACACTGACTGGGAAGAAAAAAAAAAAAACCAACAATGTTTCAAGAAGAAAAACCATTGAGCATTACCCTGGCTGAATTCTACTTATCTCCCAACTGAATAGCAAGTAAGAGACCCCCCTCCAAGCACCAGAGGAAAAGAAAGAAATCCTCACCTCCCAATATCATCTCTCCCCAAGGCTGGGCCTTCAGGAACCACTGTATTACAGTGGAGAGCTGTAACCCTAATGCTTCCAGGTTTCAGCTGAAGGACTAGAAAATCCTAACCACATTCAGTAAAGCCACACATGTTGCTGCAGTCCTGGGCTGTTAATAGAGTCCTGAAAACCTACCCTGACTCTCATACCATCAGTGCAGAGTGGAGCCTCTCAGGCAGCCGGTGCTTCATTTTTCATTCCTTCACATATTTAATAAAAGATATTCCCAGCCACAAATAGGTCTTTCTGAAACCAGGAAAAATGGTCTAAACCCATACTGACAGTTCCTGCTCTCTAGGTTGTTTTACTTGAAGTCCAAAGAGCTGTTTGGGCAATACCTACCATATTTTCATTTGCTCCATTTATCTTGATTTTTCGATAAAACCGTTCTAACACCAAGTTTCTCATCCAAAAGTAAAAGGATGACATTTAATTGCATCATTCTTTTCTTTTGATAGAGATCAGAGAATAATAAGAGCAGTTTTGAGTACTAGACTCAAGGCAGTAAGTGCTGGGACATGCCTAGAGTCAAGATTTCAAAGTTTACCCTCTTTCTTCTTGGGATATCCATGTACATAGCAAGGATTTGTCACACACTTTGCAGAATCTGACCCAATTCAGAAAGGTTTTTAGTTTGCTTTTCAAATTTTCACTAAATGCTGATGGGTTTAGGATTGCATTGCTCCATTGTGGTTGGTTTTAGGTTTGGTTTTTTGGGTTTTTTTCCCCATGAAATTCAGCAGCAAGTTATGTGTATCTACAATATCAGTTTCTCTCCTTCATATTACATTCAGCAAAACAGCCTTCAATGAATTCAAACTGAAATGGTAAAAATAGCAGGTTAAGTTTCTCATCTCCATTTGAAATGAGTTCCTACAGTTTTCTTGAAGAGCTTCTTATCTGTTATCCCTTTCTCTTGTTTTGGATCAGGTTTTCCCCTCTACAGAGATGATTTTTTGAAGGATTTGTACATTTTGGAACAAGAATTACCTTTTCCCCTCCATCTTGTGGTTGTATGAAGGCATATATATTATCCCTAGGCTCACTTAGGATAGAAGTGCAAGCATAACATTTGAAAGAGGAAGGAAGGAGGACACAGCATCCTAACCACCTCTCAGCTGACCTGAACAGTGGATGAAAGCTCAGGCAGCCAAATTAGACAAACAGCTACAGTAAGACAGAGGTAATAAGGCACCATCCATAACATTGCCTACTTCACCTCTAACTTCTTGATGACTTTTTCAAACATGCAAAAAATTTGATTCAATTTCTTTTTTTTCTGATGCTTCCAAATTCACTGTTAGTATGAAATATTCACTGAAAACAAAGAATTGAAACTACAGAGACTAGGAAGAGGGAAGAAATATGTTTCTTATTACTTCACCTTAGTTTCATTGAGCCAGATGATTGAATAAAATATTTTGAGTGACCTGTACAGTAACTTACATCTTCCTAGATCTTCACCTTCTAAAGAAGTCTCTTCCAGTAAATAAGCACCATTCCCTTCTGAAAAATCAAAATTTAAAGCATATCTAGTTCTCATAAAAGGATATAAACTGTGTTAGCTCAACTCCTCTGTTTAACCACAGAGCAAAGGAGATGGGCATAGTAACAAGTACACAACTGCCTGCAAGGTGCACATTGGTCTCACTGTGGCAGAGACTGGCCCATTAGGTAAAGCTGAGTACCTGTGCAAGCTCAGTGTTGCAGACTACTTCTGCACACCATCATTATTTTTAAGATACAGTTACACATCCACCACGTACAAGCTGTGTTGGCTTCCAACCAGTCCATCAACAACAACTTCATCAACTCAACAACTTGTCTGGCTTCAGTATAAGAAAGTGCTTGCAGGTGAAAGGCTCTGTACTCCATCACCCATCACACACCACCTGCTCCTGCCAACAACCATATATTAATTGCGTAGCATTTGCAAACAAGAGCTTGCTTCTTTGTCACCATTCAAAATCAATTCTGCGAAGAGCAAGTAGACCTTATAAAGAACAGCTAATAATTAATTACACTCCAATGGTCTTCCAGCTAGCTCCCATACATCATAGGCTGTTGGATGCTTTTAATCAAAGTGCTTCATTATCATATAGCAATGTATCAATTTTTTTTTTAAAATAAAGGATGACATTTTTATAGCAGTAACCTTAAACTTTCCAGCTACACATCTTTCTTGTTAAGAAATGTCATGAACAACAGCAGATGAGATAGCGAACAATTCTTCCCTTTAATAAGTGGTATCCACAAACTTTGGGAAGGGGAGAGGAAATAATGTGTATCCTAGTGCTTCAACAGGAGAGCTAAGTATGCAAGAAATTTTAAAATAGTTTTTTTCACCCATGCCCCCACACCTTGGTCAGATTAGTTATCACTCTGTCAGCCCAGTGTAGCATTACTCAATTCCCTGAAGCAACACTACAATCCATAGGGTATTTTCTATGTTGAGTAGTCTCATTCACAACTGAAAAAAACCCCCATTTTTGCAGTTGAAATTATATGTACACTTGCAATGGTTACAGCATTTCTGAATATCCACAGCATAGTGTCTGATCAACAGACAGTAGGAAATGCTAGGCAAATGGACAGTTTTCACATATTGCTTCCAAGCACTTTTTTGAGGGCAAGGAGAGAGGATACAAGACAGACACCACATAATCTGGTTATGAGGTAACAGTCATGTCTGTTCACTCATGCCATTTCATCCTGCACATGTCCTTCTTACACATGTTCAATATATAGTACCAGCTAGTCTACAAAATGCAAAATAAATGCTGTTCTGAATAAGAAAAGTGCCCTCAAGAGCATTCCTAGCTCTCCCTAGCTAGTGAACATTCACTCTCTCCACAAATGTCTAGCAAAAAGCTAGCCTACAACTACAAAATTTATCTAATTTCCATAAGACACTTAAAGATTTTTTACATTTATTTCTGCCTTGCTCTTAATCTGTAAACAGTTGGGATGTTTTTGTGAGAATTACATACATATTATTGAACTTTTGTGTGTTTTGAAACAGAATAATAATCCACTAACATTCTGCTGGAAAATTATTCATGCAAAAACACATTTAGCCTCTGTGTTCAAAAGGCCTGGGTAAATGGCACACAGAATTCATATTCCAAGAGCACATGGCCAGTTTTATGTTCATGATCCACTTCCAAATCTGATGGCTTCTGATGACAAGACATCACGCAAGTATACCAAGTTCAGCTTCAAAGATCACCAAGAGAATGGAAATTAAAGCATGCTTTAGGCGAGACAGACATGATTTATTAAAATAAAGCAAAGAAAAGAAATCACACAAGTTGGGCTGTGCAGCCTTTCTCATTTCTTGCTTAAGGACACAGAAGGCAAATACCATTTTCCTCCACACAATGACACATGGGTTAAAAGCTATGCTGTGAAGGTTAGCTTTTAGCAAGATTTTACACAGCCTCAACTTTTTCTGGAGCACGTGGCTTTTGTAGCACACTTGGCAACAGATGCTTCAAGACAGGGTGCTCAGGGCTCCCATGGAGAAGGGAGGCAGTCAGCAGCGCGGAGCTGCTGCAGCTATTTTCTAGGTGTGAGCCACCATAAAGGCTCCAAAGAAAATATTACAGTATGTCTTTATGGCTTTCTATAGAGCTATAAATATATAAACCTTTGTTGCAATTCACTGAAATGGTTTCAGGGCTCAGAAAACATATCACTTAGAAATAGGTCTGTGTCTCTACAGTGCTTTTTAAGTTTAGTAAAGCTTTTCTTCATCATAACTCCTAAGATCTTATCATTCTTAAGAAAGAGAGAAAGCACACCATACTGATATCAGAGAGAAACTAAAAGGTGTGGTTCATAAATGGCTGAAAAAGAGCACAAAACTGCTCGTTTTTTTTGCTTGCTCTTTAACTCCCTATGAGGTATAAGTACAACAGGAAAATTTTTCTATTCACTACTCACAAAAGTAGAAATACCAAGATCTGGAACTTTGTCCCAAATCTCTGAAAATCATACCCAACTTGCTTTTCCAAAGAGCATCATAGACATACATTGAGAAAGCACATCACATTAGTACCACCAGAATCTGAAATATCATTCTTTTCAGATCACTATTTCATATATGTTAGACCTAGCTAGATCTCAGGATAAATCATCAAGGAGGAACTTTGCCTGCATATAGCTGCATAAAAATTGATGGATACCTCTAACAAGAAATGTTTTACAAGCAAGAACAAAAAAATCTCAGCTCTGGAGTATTTTAAACAGTGTAAGGTAAGGCCTCTTCCCACTCTTACATAATGCACTTCCAGGAATGAACAGACAGGTGATATAAATTTCTGTAGACCCATAGACCCTTGAGGGCATTTGGCCTCCATCCTTTTCTACCCATGGTATGAAAACAGTCATTTGCAGCATTCAGGCATGATCAAAACGTAATGTAAATAGTAGTATTTTAAGGAAACTTTCTGATTTCCTCTGTCCCTGTGAAACAAATTTTAAATCACCTGTTTACCACATATGTTATTTTTACATATGTGGTTACAGAAAGGTAAGGAAAGGATAGCAGAGTCTAACTCTGAAACAGTGGAAATAAATTTCATATAATTAAAACAAACACATCCCTTTCACTTCTCAATCTAACAAAAAACAAAGTCATCACACAAGACAATTTCAAAACCCCTAAAAGATATATTTTAAATTAGTTCATTTATATTTTTAGCCTTACAGGTAAACTTCTAATGGTTTGTTATGGCATTTGGTTCTTGGACATTAGTTTCACAGGTTCTTTTTAATTCAGCTTCCAATAGCATTGAAGCAAAATGCAAGCAGTTCAGAAATATACTTTCCAGCATTATATATTTATGTAGGGCAGTAATTGCCTACAAGATACACCATTTAATGAGCTTATGTTTGTGAACTTGCTTTTAAACAAAGGTTCCATCACATTTCATTAAAGCTGGTCAGTAAAAATTGCTGGATCACATTAGTCCAAGTACAGTAACTACTGCAAACACAACACTAAATGCCATGGAAATTAAGAGATAGCAGCAAGAAGTGGTGCAAAACAACTGTGCATGTTCTTCAACATCTCATCCTGGTCCCAGGGGAGAACCAAGCCAGGTACCACAAGTTCTGCCTACAGCCACAGGAATTTCCAAGAACTTCACCTCTCAGGAAATTCTGGCAGCAGCTCCCATTTTAACACAGCTAGAAAACCTGAGAGATGGGGAATAGCCTTTCTTTGGACATACACTCCTCTCATCCAGCATCTAAGCACTAAATTGTGTCAGGAATTGCCACTTCTCATCACAGTGATTCCAGACAATGGTGCCACAGAGCCAGACTCATCAAGGAGGGTGAGCTTGCTTCAGCAGAAATCAAAGACAAACCCTTGATCTGTCATGTAGATGGGTTCTCCCCTCTCCATGCCAATATGTCAAAGGCGGAAGTGTCTGCTTACAGAATCACAGAATGTCAGGGATTGGAAGAGACCTCAAGAGAATATGCAGTCCAATCCCCCTACATCAGTACAATTACATGATAAAGCAGCTGGCAAAGGATGGCTCCTATGAAGGAGAGTAGCCCTGACACACTAAAGCCCCAGTCTTCAGTCGCTGAAAGCCACCTCCACACATACTTCACATCCTTCAGCCCACAGGACTGTCATCAGTCCTGATCCACACATTGTGCCTTCAGAAGTCTTTGGACTTGTAATTTAACTCCTTATCATGTTTAATTCACTGACAGTCCTGAAACACCTGGACATCTGATAGCACTTAGCAACCCTTGAAACATCATAAGCACCTTTGGTTCCTACACATAACAAATAGTTTAAGAGTTCAAGTGTGCTTAGAAAGAGTCCTAGGGCATGCTTACTTCTGTAAAATGGTCAGCTTGGGCAATTGTAAAAGAATACACTGCAGCCCAAGTCAGTTTACTGACAGGCTCTCTCAGATATTCCTACCCTAAGCAGAAGAGAATCTATGGGCTCCTGAAAATGGTCTTTCCATCAAATCTGTTATCTGCCAATTGAGATATGTCATTATTCAAAATAGCAAGCTTAAAGAGGTGGAAGGTGGAGGGAATAATTCTGAATCAGGAGTAAGAAGTTACTGACACAAACGAAAGGTCATTGCACCAATTATCTCCTGTACACACTTTGCAATAAATGCTGCATTATTCATAGGTTCACCAGGCTGTCTTCTGATTACAGTGTGGAGAACTGAATATTTACATAGAGTATAAGGTTAAATTGCAAGTTATTGAAAAATTATGATGGTGGATTTCAGTTTAATAAGCAGTGACATCAGAAATAATATCATGTATATATACAAATTAAATGTACAGTGCTTAACTGATTAAAGAATCATGCTCTCCTATTCCAACTGTTCTCCCTCCTATGCAAAGAAAAGTGTGAAGTAAGGTATCAGGTCAAAATAAGTATTGTCCTCTCCAGTGATTAAGCATTCCCCATTAAAGCAGTTTAAAGGAGTTTAATTTTCTTTCTGACTTAATGTTCTGATTGATAATATTTTTCTAATTACTTTGTGCTAATATGTAACCATCTGCATTTACAAATTTTAATATTAAACAGAAGCCTCTGAAGCCATACTTACAACAAGTCGGTTTGTTTCTTTGTTTTGATTTTTTTTGGGGGGGGGGCTCCACCCTTGCCCACTTCTTTCAAACCAGCCCACCCAATTCATAGCTGAAGAGCTGGAAGGTACCAGTCACCTGCTCACTTACAACTGATGGTGGCTGGGTGGAGTCCAGGCGTGAAGCCCATGGGTTGCCGGTGACAGAGACAGATGCCTCTCGGAAACAGGCACATAGCTGTACAGATGGCACCAGCAAGAGATCTTTGGCTTCTTTAACTATGGAATGTTATCCCTCTAAGAAGTGTCTCTGAGCAGAGATAAGAAGAGCAAAGTAGGAAGTACCAGCTTGCCTATCAAGTGGGAAAGATTGTAAGCCAGACTGAATAGCGGTGGATAACATAATTCTCGTGTTCCAAAAGCAACGATCTGGCCCAGAGGGCTGAAATCTGGGGAAGTGATAAGAAACTGTAATAGACTTTATCAGAAGCAGCAGCACTGAGACTGGGAAAGTTACTTAGATATCTATATAGTAACTCTAAGAGAGCAGAAAAAAAGAAGGGGAAGGATTAGAAGCTCTAACATTTGAACCAATACTAGAAGACAAACACTGGGAAGCTCAGTGCAGCTGAGTATAACTTAATTTGTAGGAAGAAAGCAGAAATTTGTTACATCAAGTCCCAGAAGCATATATAAAGAGTGAAATGGGGAAAAAATGAGGAAAAAAAAAACAAAACACCAAACCAAGAGAGATGTCACTATCAGAGGGTTACTGTGGCTAGATCAAAACAACATCAAAAAAGAAACCACTATTCCCTGATATACAGGGCATAGAACTTCAGCTAGGTATGTCATTAAAGAAGCACAGCACCACATTGACAAATTGGAATTCAATGGAATAACCTTTCAGCTGGATAATCTTTTTGTCTTTTCTCCCCTAAAAAAAGTGCGGAGCTAGTTCAGCTCCAGTCCTAACAGCAGAGAATTAATTTAACATATGGAGGTAATAAATAACACTTTGGATTAAAGCAGTCAAAAAAGTATTTGTATATACATACATAATTATTTTACACAAAACAGCTTTTCTTCTGATATAGAGGAACAGAATGCAGACCAAGACCGTTGAGGCTGTGCCAGAAGTTAAGACACTTGAAAACAGGAAAAAAACATAAATCATATGTCAAAAACAAGTATACATGACTGAGGAATAGAAAAGAACCAACATTAATCAAAGTACATTAAAGACAAGACATAAAGCTAAGTAGAAAGACACAAAATGCATTAAGAACAACTTTGCTGGCATATGAAAAGAGGAAACAAAGGATAGCAAAAAATTCTTCATAAAGAGATGATGAAGCATTTACTTCCTTGTGCCACAGACTTCACCAGAAGGATGAAGCATCTTCAGCCTCATGAGCTAACTAATGGGAGAGCAGATAGAAGGCTGGACAGATGAGCTTCATGCAAGCTGTCACATATACACAACTTTTCTCTGGAAGACATCAGAAGCTGCAGGAAACAATCTCCAAAGTAGGCTGGATTCTGCACTCTGACTAGTCAATGTGGTGCAGAAAGACACCAGAGGGCTGCAGAGAAGCAAACACAGCATCAACTTGCAGCAGGGAAAGAGCACCCACGTCTTGTATGGGGAGAGTCAATTGACCAGCCTAATGCCACTGGGAGAACTACCCTGTCTCTGTCAAAAACTGGAATTCCCAGTGCCTGGCTCATGATATGATCGAAGGGGGCAGGTTTACACTGGCAGATCAAGCTCTGATCGGTTAAAGAGATGTGTCAATTCTATAAAACATGTTTGACTCATTTAGGAGGGTCCAGCTGTTGATAAGTTCTGCAGAAATACTTTCCTGAATTAATTGTGACAATAGGATAAAAGTCTCATTTCCAATCTTGGCTTCCTCTCTCCATCTTTTCCTTCTATACAAGGCCTTTGAAATAGACAGGTACCTCTCTGCAGCTTTTCAGTATCTACTTGATCTCCATGGGAAGTTCTCCATTGATATGGGATAATTAGGACGTTTCATGCTGTTTGGACCTGTAAAACTGCACATCTCTTTCTATAGTGGTTTGGAAGTTGTATGTTTCCGCCAATAAAACCTAAATTGGGACAGCATTCCCCTATCATTATCTTTGACTTCTCTGGGAAACCAAATCACAGAGAGGAAACGTTTAACTGCCATGTCTAATCCAGCTGTGTTTGCGCAACTGAAAAGGACCCCAATGAAGTCTCCTGGCTGCACTCAGGACTGGAGTCCAAACCCTTCTTGCCTCATAAATGTACAGTATATGCACATCTGGAAAACAAGCAAGAAAATTTTAAACAGCGTTGGGAGGTAAACTACAACCAGTAACAGATAATTAAGAAAATCATAATCATATGGAACATGTGAGAAAGCACATTTTGAGACAGCAGAAGCTGCTTTTAATCTTCAATTTCACTGATGTGCAGTTACGTGCTATTTTAATGCATTACACATGCAGTGAATAGTATGGGAGGATTTCTGAAGCAAGCACTGAACTCTGGCAAATAGAAATTAGAGAGGCTTTCCCTGTATTTCTTGTTTGAAAACATTCACTTAAATCAGCTTTCACAGAAGAATACACTGTCACAAGAGTAGGTAGAAAACATTGGACTGAGATTGTGCTTTAAGCATGCTTAAAAATATTCCCTGCATGACAAATCTCACGAGTGCATCAGAACTGAATTTTTTACTACTCAATTTAACAAATTTTACATTTGAAACTGCTGTTATTGAAATGGTAACTATAGTGTCTTTATAGTTACTGCAATTTTTCATTTCTTAGAAAAAAAAAAATATCATCCAAGCTATAGCTCACAAACACCATATCCAAAAGCTTACCACTTGGCTTGATACCATCTGGTCACTACTAGTCATGCAAGGAGAGGATCTCTCATCAGCATCACCACAATAGCAGCAGAAGACACACCAAAGGATTTTTACTGCAGTGCAAGAGGCTGTCAATATTAGATGATTTCTCTGCATTTTGACTACGCTACAGGGCAGCTGGTTTACACATTGAGGGGCAGATAATCACTTTTGCATCAAAACACAGACAAATGGAATTGTTAGGAAGGAAGACCACAAATAAAACAGAAGCACCTAAGGATCAGATCAATCTTACAAGAATAGCTTTACTACACTTGATTGCTGGTGGACTAATTTTTTTTCCCAGGTTTTCTCCATCTTTGCACTTCTATCAGTATATCTCAAGATCTTCTAGAAATCAAGCAAGAGATGTTGCAGCTGCAAACCACCGCTAGGCAAGAGACTGCTGACATATGAGAATTACTTGTCATTATTTGATCTCAAATGATTTTCAATAATGTTATGCTGTTGCAATAATTTGCATTCTTATTAAGATGAATTAAGATCATAGCGTTGTATCATGACATACCTCATTAATACAAACTAGCTTTGTCCCTTTATCAGTTATACATGTTTTCACAAAAAGCCTGATAACCATGCACTATAAAGCCTGTAATGTTAATTTACCTATTCTGTAAATTCTATGCATGAGCATGACAAATCCTTTCTAAGGTTGCTTTGTGTATTCTTAAGTATTGCACGTAAAGAGAGGCAACATTTTACTTAACATAAGGTGGGAGAACAAGTATTGCATTAATACTACCCTTGTACTGTTTCTGGGTCTCATACCCAGTGATAACACAGTGCATTAACACATTTCAGTGGATTTAGGTTAACAGCTGAGTATTTAAAAGATAAGCATTTACAAAACTTGATATAGCATTTGACCTATTTAGACCAAGACTAGACATAGATGCCTTATGTAAAAGTAACCAAAGGGAAATAGGAGACGTTCCCTCTGCCCCCATGATTTTATTTTTACTTGGAAACTTGATACAATTTGAAATGCACGCTCTCCAAGCAGCGTGATGGAGAAATTTCCTCTCTCAAATGCAGGAAGCTATTTTTCAAATGCGAGCTTTTAATTTTGAAAAAGACTTCATTCAAGCTCGAAGATCATCTACCAATATTTTTTAAGTGATCTGAAGCATGACAAGCTTAGCCAGCAATAGAAAACCCATACAATCTATCCTCTGTTGTCTGAGGGTTAATAAAGTTATACCAAGCCTATTACTTCTAAGCTTCCTAATGAAAAATGCTCTATTTAACAAAGTGAACATCAACATCCTGAAGAGGTTCCTCTGCTATCTGTCTTCTACCTCTAATTTTAATTAAGAAAACAAATGGACAGTAAATTTGAAGCAAAGAATCAACATTAATCTCTAAATCAAAAGGATTTATATTGAGATTACAATTAATCACATGCATGAAATATCTTATTTAATAGGGTGATGCCCTCAGTTACTTTGTTTAATCACTAAAACAATTCAATTTCCAAAATTAGAATTTGGAACCATTCCAAACATATCCCATTAAGATTATCAATCCAGCAAGAACAGTGACACTAAGCCTCTGAAAAATAAACTCTTTAAAACTTTTATTCCTCCACTGAAGGATGTAAAGTATGCCCAGGCAGAGACCCTCTACTAAAAATGGGGAGGGATAATGCAGTATCTAATCAAGGAAGTGACCTCAGGACATTTGCACTGGCCATTAGGCCAGAATTCAGCTTCAAGCAAGCAGATAAACTCTGACATATACTTGGATGTCCCTCAAGTTACATTTGATGTGATTCTGGCTAATTAACAAAGAGTTTGGATTTTGCTATTATCCTTAATATAGATTAGAGAGGACACCATCCTAGATTTACACTTGGAACTGCCAGCTGTCATGTGGGATGTTGCCCAGAGATCAGGTCTTGGCCCAGATGCACAGACAGGCTGACACCAAAACATAGGCAACAGGGTGTACATCAGTGATTGCTTCCACAGCCAGGTAAGCCTTTTATTCAGGTTAACTTTCCACTTATTTCTTCAGCCACCTTATTGAAACAGAATTGCCATAATGATTTTTCATACCCTTCTGTTGTCAAAAGGGGACAATCAAATACCTCTAAGAAGCAGCTTTCATTGTCTGCAAAAATATGTGGAGGTGGGTGGTGGGATTTGGGATTTTCAAAGGCAAGCCAATGCAGTCAGTTGGGATTTAACCTAGCCATAATGTTTTAGCAAGCACATTGAAACATGGCTACAACAATACACTGAAACATGAATTTACACACACGTCTTACCTCAAGCCAAATGCCATAAGTCTTCAGATATTGCCTCAGCAAGATTAATACAATACTATTCATTACATGATCAATAAGCCTGTTCTCTTACAGGCACTTTTTCTCTTGCCCCACTTACATTCTACTCTGCGGCCGGGTGGATTTATTTGAAAATATGGTATCATTAGCTGGGGACTGCCCCATAGTTTCTGCTCTCCTTCTTTATTCTAGCATTATGTCTCTCCCCTTTAAAAAAGGGAGGACAGAAATCAAGAAGAAACTGGGTTGTGGTGCTTTGGACACTCTAAATAGCATTTGTAGGATAACGTCTGTCTCATGTTCTAATAGAGAAGGGCAGTCACACACAGCTTTCTTACTTAAATGACACTTCCCATCTAAAAAGTGATTTTTCAAGTAGATTTTCTCGCTCCACGTGCAGTCACACTGCCAGCAGAGAACAAGCTCTTCTGGCTTCCCACCTCCCTTCAGATGCCAAACCTTCTCCAGTAGCACCTCAGCCACCTCCTTTTCCTCCTTCAGCCACTTACTGCTCTACAAACCCACTGGCAGACCCAGAAGAGCAAAAAGCACCCCCAGTGAAGAGCTTCAAAACCAGACCTGCAACAAAGAGACCCCCTAGCAGGTCCCCACCTTCAAACCTGACCACTGAGATCCCTACTAAAAGACACTGACAGGGTAAAACCCTAATAACAAAGGTCAACAAAATTTACTGTTTCCCCTCAAACCACTGGTAGATCTTGCTGCCCAGAATGGATGAGTGACTGCACTCCTTCCTTTCACCTTCTGGAAAATGCAAGTTTACCCATCTGATCAAGGAGCTCAGAGGTGGTCTGGGACCAGCATCACACAAAAGCAGACATCAGCATGCTCTGAGCATTTTCCTCAAGCACACATTTCAGTGCACAATAAAAATCAATGGTGATGGCTACTCATGGATAAGTAATGACAGAATTGAAGTCCAGACCCACCATTGACCATGATAGGTTGGAATGTTTCCTGTAGACTGGAGAAGAGGAAGGCTGGATTATGGGGATCTCCCTGTACCCTGCTCCTGGGCTCTGCCATGACCAGTGGCTCAAAGTGGAAGTAGGATCTAGGGCACAACAAGTACTCCAAGCAGCCTTTGCAATACAATTATTTAGCAGCTGGGTTGTTTGTTTTTTTTTAAGAAAAAAAAACCAACAAACAATTCTACGGGTACAGCAGTAAATCAGGGTTACACAAGAAAGGAGCTGAAGGACTATGCAGATTACGAGCCTAAGATCTCATTCAGCATGCATGCAGTAAACATTAACAAAACACAAATTGCACAACAAACTAGATCAACTTGGAAGACAGGAAGGAATGGAACCACAACCTAGAGAAAACTTACCATAGGCATGGGGGTGGTTGCAGTGCTCAGTATTTTAGTACTGCACGATGTTACAGAACTTCTGTAAAGCTTCTGTTTATGCTTTTTCCTCTTAAAAGCTTCTTTAGGTAAAAACTTAGTTTTACACCACCTAATCCTCTTTGGCACTTCTTTCTGAAAAGATGACACATGCCACATATAAGGCATCAGAGTCAGGACTGTTCCCTAACCAGATTTCCCATCTGTTGAGAAATGTTGTAATTTTTTTTTTTTACCTCCAGGAACACTATATACTTAAATTCCCCTATGTTTCTGATGCATATGGAAGAAGTGGCAGCAGTTAATGCAAAAGTAAGGGGTATAATTTAAAAAAATAATAATAAAACCAGCCAGCTCTGTAGCTTGTCTTTTTGGTACGTCAGCTACCATGTTGCCTTTAGGCAAGAAATGAAGAATATTAAACAACAAATCAAGTAAACATATATTTTTGTGTGCTTTTGTATTGCATAAGGATAATGGCTTCCTAAATAACTCTTATTTTTGTTGGTGCAAAACCACAAGAAGAATATATGCATCCTACCTCTTCTGAGCACTGACAGCAATTTAAAGGGAGTGAAGAGCAAAGTATTAGGCTCCTCTGTTCCATAAAACTAATTGAAATAAATACAGCAAGAAGCAGCAAACACTTGAAACCAGAGGTGGTAACAAAACAACAGTCCCCTTCAGCTACTCCAGCCACACCACTTGTCCTTCCCAGCAAGTCAAGATGCCCCTCAAGGCCATGCCAACTGCATGCTCCTAAGGACAAGGCATTGCCACTCAGTCCATGCTACTTTACAGAAGCCATACTCGGCTGGAGGAGACTCAGCCAGCCATTGCCACACCAAACAGCTCTACCTCATGCCCATAGAGCTGTGAAGGGTCGATTGATCACATTAATGGGGGAATGGGACACCTCACTTTGGAGAAACCGATCCTTCCCAGTGGCAGTAGAGGCCCTGCCTGGAGCAACACTGACGCTAAGGAAAGTGGAGTGATTAATGGAGAAGAATTGATCCACCCAGTCCTTGTCAGGCAGCCAACTACTACTGCCTTAAACAAAGACGCCTATGTGTAATGCTACCAAGGCAGTCGCTCAAATCATGCCACAGCTTATAATGCCTCCCAATACATTCCCCTGCTTAAGTCCACCCTTCCTTTTTAACAGCTACTTATGCACTAAACAACCTCCCTTTCTACATGCTTTGAAGACTGACAGAGGAAAAACATCCTGGAGGTATAGCAGCCTTATCCACCCAATTCCCTCCAGATCACGTCCACTTTCTCTCAGAAATGGAGCCATAAAATATCTCCTGAAAAAATCAAGGGAGTCCAGGCAAAAGAAATGCCTCAAATGAACAAAGTAAGATGGAGGAAGGCCTTGTGAAGCTTCCCTGTCAGAGATAAAGTTAGTCAAGAGGAGCTAGGAGGAAGGATACATATAGCTGTCAAGGCTGAAGTGTACTGTGACAAAATCCAGCTTGGACTAGACACAACAAAGTGTTATTGCTGCCTTTTGGCAGTACATATTGCACCTAAACTTATTTTTCTTTAAATTGATAAAATTTCCTGAATTCACAAAAAACATTATTTCATTCCTTGGTGTGGCTGGGCAAAACAGTCACATCAATCTCTCCACTAAGGGCAAAAGCATACCTCTCCTTCAGATTCGACCCTCAAATCTCATTAATTGCTACAGCGTCCTTAGGGCCCAATGTTTGCACATGTCACCCCCAAAAGGGGAAGGGAAGGAGAAGAGAACAAATGCACCTCCAACAAACAGACGGCTGACTGCTCCATCCAGACCCCCTCCAACCTCACCGTAAGAGTCCCCGGGGCAGAGCTCTGCTAACAGAAAGGGGCTTTGCAAATACCATGCTAGATAAGCACAGTTGCATGTGCAGCTTTTGGCATCTGTTTATCATTAAGGATAACCTCACCTGAATGGCTGGGGAAACAGCCCACCTGTTTTTTAAAAATAGGTTTCATCTCTTTCTCACAGCAATCTGCCAGCGCTGAGTGATGCTTTAAAAATATACCAAGACATAGTGCTAACACTGAAGCATTTCCTTACCCAGCCGGGCAGGGATGAGATCTGCATCTCACAAAAGGCCAACATATGGTGCTGATAGCTCCCTGATTATGTCAACATTTATTAGTTAAGTAAAAATCACCAGTCGTCTTTAAAGGAAGGAGCCCAGATGCCTGCAATTAATATTTCTCCACCCCACCGAAGAAACTGTAACGTAATTCCTAATGTCTCTACTTGAAAAGGCTCAAAACTCACAAATTATGTCATTAGAAACAGCAACGGGTAACAAGAGGTTCAGTATAATGTATTTTCATTAGCCGAGGGTAATTGGAGCCAAATGAGTAAAACAATGCTGTAAGGGCAAGCAGCAGAAATCCTTGGGTCTTTAGGAGACGAAATAAATGAGGGTAATCAGCGGCGTATGCAGAATACAGCATGTTCAATTAATATAAATAGGATAGCAGTCAACTGCGGCACTCTGCTGGGGCGCAGATGAGTGCTGGTGGGCAGCAGATGTCTTATTATATTGTACAAACACAAACAGTATGGCAGTCTTAAACCTGTGACAACATTCACATTTGAGGGACACCCAAAAAACAGAACCGGAGGGTTAAGGAACCCACAAAGTGCCACAGGAGAGAAATTCTGCCGCCCGCTCCGGGTGAAGGCATTCAGAGAGCCCAGCACAGACCTGGGGAAAAGATGGAGAAAGGGGAGGAGGCAGCTGCCTGTCACATTAGAGGAGAGACAGTCGTTGCAGCTCTAACCTTGGCAGCGCTAACACTTGCCACCTGCACACACAGATACTGTGTGTGGGTGGATTATCTGATCCATCCTCCTCCTCCATCTTTTCATCATGTCAATTTAATTGTTACAGTAACGATAGTAAATTGATTTTGCAATTTCAGCTTTCAGACCCTTCTGAAGTGAGAACAACCAACCTTGTCTTTCACTTCAATCTTCTTCTCAATAAGATCAAGGCTGCTGTCCCTCAATTCTCTCTTCCTTTAGAAGGAAGAATAATGATGAGATCCCTCTTCAGCATTTGCCTCTGATCTAATTTGCAGCAGAGCATGATTTTTTTTTGTCCTCATTAGGCAGCCCTCTCTTTTAATTTTATGCTTTGGAACTAAAAGCCTTAGAAATTATGCTGTTTCATAGCTCAGAAGTCACAAAATACATATGTTTTTCCAAGTTACCGGTATTTTTATGCATTTCCCATATATCCTTTCCTTGCAATCTCTGAATAGGAATTGCCAATAATTCTTTTATTGTTCTTCAAGCACAAAGCTCAGAGGTTGACATCCCTGTGCAGCCAACACCAGCCTGCTGTACACAAACTACCAAAGATAAGCAAATTATATGAAAGCTTAGTGAACTGTCACTCACACCCACAGACACCCTGTGTACTTTTTGTATTCTGCAAAAACAGCAACAGCATTCTCCAGCCATTTATAAAATTACAATGTCATGATCAAGTCTGCACTGACTAATCTTGGCTTTCATCTTTTAGCATCACTAGACAATGGGGTGGTGACTTAAGTGTTCTATGATACACATGTTTTCAGTCAAAGACTGATTTTGTCATTTACTAATTCATTAATATTTGTTTCATCATTCAATACACAGAGTACACTAGGGTTTTTTAATTTGTTTTACTTCTAGGATGTCAATTCCATCCTTATTCTCTCCCAGAAGAGAATAACTTTCACGCTAAAGAAACCTGGGGGAAGAGACAGATGCTACATATTTGGAAGGTCAAAAAGTAATTTCATTATGAAACTGAAAGCAAGTTTCATTTTTCTTCTGTGCTATGCTGCATGGCTGCTGACTGAAGACAGCAAATTATGGAGTACCTATATGTGCAACACGGTCACATGAAAAAAATATTCAAACATAAAAGATGGCACAAAAGGAACTATTTAGGAAGGAGACACATACAAAAGCGAAGAGTTGGGGGAGAAAAATGTATATTAAGTTGTGCAAAACTCCCGACAAGCAGCTGAACATTCATATCCATGAGCTGTTAAAACACAGCTCATGTTCCAAGTTCCTGAAGCTCGCTAAGACATTTGCCTCTTAGCTGTATTTGTTGGTACCAGAAATCTATCTATATCAAATCCAAAAAACTTACTAGCATAGAACCAAAAAGTCATAATCTTGAAACAAATTTTTGGAAAAGACTTGGGGCTGTGTCACCCAAACATTATGCTTTAAAACGCTGAGTAGAGGCCAACATACAGACTCTGCAACTGCTGAATAAGTACATGAAATCTACAGTAAAAAAGTTAAGCTGAAAGAATGAAGCCAAGTAATCTGCTAAATGCTTTACAAGCAGCAATTGCTAGTGTGCTTTCTCTCTCTCTCTCCCCTGGTACTCCTTTATCTGTTCTGCACCACCAGTCAAATGGTGCAGAAGACATTAACTGCGCTAAAAGACATGAACTTTTTTGCTGTCCTGGGTGGAGGATAAAGAATGAGCTATATGCAGATCACCTGAAATTAGTGAAAGTGTACTTCTGAGCTGACCAAGGCTGTTGGCAGCACAGATAAAAAAATCAGCTCATGGGGTGACTTACACACGCTACAGAAGCGGCTTGATTTAGCGGTGGTTTAAATTATTTTTTCATTAAAAAATGCATCCTAGGAATTTTTCCCAGTGAAATACGGGAGAAAAAGAAATAGCTGACTCTGATATCCATGCACTTTTTCTGGTCCTGAAATTGCTAGATTGCACCAAAAATAAAAAAAGAATTCTCACCCTTTTCCCCCCAGTGACTTATGTAAAGGAGAAACTTGAATGAAGAACCCAGACATCTAAGAGGAAATTCAATAGCCTTTTTTTTAAAACCTAGAGAAGAATCTGTGAAGAGGAAAATCACAATGCTACTTTGAGATCACATCCTGGTCCCAATTAAGACAGCAGTAAAACTCTCAGGAAGTCTGTATATTCGTTCCTTCTGTTTTCTTCTCCTCTTCCATATTTAATTGAGCATAGAAATGGTTAAAAGCAAAAATATTAAGTACTTCTGTAAAACAAAATACTCCTAAAATAAAAACCACAAACCCACATACTCATTTTAAATGATACTTCCCCAAAAAGTAAGGCAGCAATAAAAATGTGCATGCTCATAATTTTAGTGGGTAAATTCAGGTGACATTTCCATTTTAGAAATTAATCAGGACAGGCACCGATAAATGTATTTTTTGTGATAAAGATCACCACAATTTCTTAGAAGACTACAGAAAGAGCCTAAGTCAAGATCGAACAGTTTTCCCAATTACAATATCCAAACCACCCTCAAAGTCAAATCTCAGTATTTCATTTGGTATTAAGTAGCGGGAGAAGGGGTTGTCAGAGGGAATAAGTTGCACATTTCTCAGCATAGCTGACATCTGCCTTTGTAAACACATCACCTTAAAACATTTCAGTTAAGTTCCCAACAGCAGAGCTTGAAGGAGGTACTAAAGGTCAGAATCCAGACAGATTTCAGCTCCAGAAACCAATACAAGATACCTGCAAAAACTCAGTATACCCTGCTCCAGCAATCCCATCAAAGTTCTACTTGGCACCAGTGTCCTCAGGCAGCAATACTAGACAGAGCTTTGAAGAGCCAGAAAGAGAGTAGAGAAGATGCTCTAAGAGAATGAAACATTAATGGAACAGAGTGTGTCTTTCTTAAATCTGATCTTAAATCAGGCTGTTTATGATAACACTGAATGCGATCTGAACTCTTACTTTTTTAGTAAAAATCTTTCTTCAGTTGCTCTAAGGAAAGTGAGATCTTCTCTCTTCCCCAGAATAATTTTAGCAAAACAGAGATACTTCCAAATAGAACTTGTCAAAAAACTTGGTTTTCCACATTATATGTGCAATTGTGTATAACTACCATGGTTTAGTTTTTACTATGTAGGTCATATTATGTAGGGCAAGTGACTTGTGAGCCAGATCATCATGACACCTGAGGTACAACTAGACAGTCTACATGCAGCAATTTGTTTTTCCAAAAGCAAACCCATCCCAAAGGTTTATCTGATAGACTGCTTGGGTTAAACTCCTGTACTCCACCTCACGGTGATGTACGTGTTCAAGCATCAGTGTAGAAAGGCTCCCTATTTCTCTCCAGCCTTCTTTTCTCAGCTTCCTCAGTTCCCTATATTGTCTTTGCTACATAGGCAGAAGAAAATAGTGTCATTCAAATACAGTAATAGTGATCTTCAATTAGTAACCTTCTATCTTGGGCTCAGGTATCAGAAATTATGAGTGCTGACCTAGTGACCTTCATCAGCTTTCTCATCAATACTAGATAGAACTGGGATCTTGCAAATTTTTTTTCAACTGGAACAAAAATCTCAAAATAATACTAACAAACCCACAGGGCCTTGTATCATCATATAATGGAGTAATAGTACAGGAGAACAGTACAGATGTTCTCCTGTACAGGTGTGCATGGTGTTTGCACTTTTAATCACCACTTTTATGGGGAAAAATCATCAGTGACTGTTTCCACTGCACAACGGTCAGAGAAATCCAAGTCACTGGACACTTACCAACTAAATTTCACAGCCAAAGGAGATGAAGATACTTAGTTCAGCTAATGTTTATTCAACAGACTCACAGCTGAGGTTTCACCTCCCCATTGCCTAAATAGACAGATTAGCAAAAGACCAATGAATGTTCTTCTGCAGATGCTCCTTATTTGCTGAGCAAGAATTGCAGCAGAGTAAGGCATTCTGGATTGACAGGCTATCACAGGCTTTTAGCTTGACTTCTCACATGCCCCTCTTTGCCAGCGAACACAGAGACCCAAGGAGGGTGTGGGAAGAGCTCTTTCCCCCAGCAAGGAAGCTCTAAATCTCCTTGCTCTGGTTGTCATTCAGAAGTCCAGTGTCTGATATTTCCAAAGAGGAGTATTTCATTCTCCATCTCCACTCCTTGGAAGTTATGTCAATCATCCGCTCTTTCCCCCTCAAAGGAAAAACAGCTCTGCCAGTTCCCTTCAGCACAGTGAAAACTCTTTTATCCACAGTCCACTGCTTTGCTTTGACACATTTAGGATTTTCCCCCAGAGAAGCAAATTTTCTTTAGGGGCAGGGGGAGAACCTCAGTCACCATGATATTCAAAACACACATGGTGTCCTTTCACAACTCCTTGGAAACACGCAAAGAAATAGTGCTGCTAGCATCACAGGCACAAGCAGAAAGAAAAACTTAGAAGAAAGTTAGACAACAACCAGAGTTGCTGTGTTTTGGTTTTTTGATCTCACCTTGTTAACACCAAACTGCTGATGAAGTTGCATGTCATTACCACTTTCCTCTATACTAACTGAGCTACTGTAGTACATCTTCAAACTCGGATGCCCCTGTTACACCCTTACAATGGAACCTGCATAAATACTTTCTTTAAATATGCGCTTGCTACAGACACATGATAGTTTTGCTGTTAGCACCTTTTTTTTTCTTGTACTGCTAAATTCACCTTTCCAGGCTACTACCATGGCATTAGGTCAGTAAAACCACCCTGAACCTGGTTAAGACAGAATACCTCAAAACTTTTACAAGAAATATCTTCTCTGATGAACATTTTACAAATTTCAGGCATGAATAGAATGTGCTACAGGTCACCCATTGTGACAATATGTATATTTCGGTAACAGTTTTCATAACTTATAGATTGTCCTTCAAACAAAAGCAATAGATGAAGGTCAGCATGGTTTCTAACTATCCTGTCCACACACAAGTTTCAACTCTAATTTCTCTTACACCAAGAACTAATTATAAGTCCTTTTTTTCCTGCTTAAAAGGAGGCTGTTTTGATCTTGAACAGCACCATTCATAATTAAAGTTATAAAGACAATAGAGCATCTAGAAGAGGAGAGTAGGAGAAAGAAATAAAGCATCAAGATCCTACAAAGAAACTTATAGTAGATGGGACATAAGCACCATTAAGGTTTTACAGAGGTCAGCAGCTGTATAAGAGCACTAACACAAACACATTCATTTCCAAATAAAGCACATAATCAAAAATGCCTCATACTCAGCAACACCTCGACAATAGCAGAAAACTCAGCAACTACTAGCTAATAAACCCAGAACATTTTTGCATCCAAAAGCACCACAGTAGCCTATACTGTAACATTACTCCCAGAAAGGTATTTCTCACAGATTGCCCTCAAATTCAGAGCACTTTTAACATAATATTTCATATTTAGAATATATTGGAATTAAGACTTCACCATCGAGCTTAAATTCTGCAATTTCTAAATAATTTCAGAACACTAGTGCTCAGTTCCAGCAGCTACTGTTTTCTTCTTTTTCTGCAGGTAAAGTGAGATAGACAGCTACTACAGTTGCTGGTCATCAAGACTTTTCCCTTCAGGAAGAACCTGAATTATGACAATGAAGACCAGGTCAGCAAGTAGTAAATTCATCACTCTATGCAGTATAATCACCAGCTTATTGAACGGCAACCTCACCATAAACAAGTGCTAACGAGAGTTTCTTTCTACCTCTAAAAATTACCAAACAGTCTCCATCTAGTAATAAACCCTTACCCTGGTCATTAAAGCAATGACCACATCAATGCTGGTAACGAGACCCACCAAACACCTGAAAGTCCAACAAAAAGGAAGATATGCAGGGCAGCCAGCTCATATACTCTATGCTGATGCCTATGTGGGCCACACAGAAACATTGTTACCAACGCTATTTTTCCTCCAACCTACGTCAAATCACCAAATCCATGCAAGATGAGATTTTTATACTATCTGAAGTGACAAACGTGCCATATGACAGGGCTGATTCAAAGTTCACGAAAGGGTTGTTCTTTATTATTTCCCTCTGTACCATCATATATTACGATAAAACATTACAGAAATAACCCTTGCAACCCTCCGGCAAAGGGGGTCCCTCACATTTACTAACCTTATCTGCACTAACCTTATAGGCAGGTTAGTATAATCTTCTGCTGGGGGAAGAGCTAGCTCCACTCAAAACAAGACAACTTCTAAAACATTTGAAGTAAGCCTCAAGAGAATCTCCTTCTGCTCTGGAAGAGAGAAAGAGCTTGACCTTAATTGCTACTTAATTTTTGTATTACACTCCCATTTTTCATAGCTATTGACAAGTCAGTTGCAATTAATCATACAAGATTGCATAAACCAGGACACTCCACAAAACAGTAATCAGTAGATTAGCATATACATATAACTTTGCACTCTCAGAAACACTTTACAAACATTAACTAATCAGTAATCCTTAAGCTACTTTCACCTGTCTCTCATCTGGCATCCCTCCTTTGCATTTCCCCTTTTTTCTTGTTGAGCTCTTGCTACCTTGTAGTGAAGCTTCTTCTCTTCCAGCTGCAAGAAGTCTGCATTTTGCCCTTTCAAACCACACCTTTCTCCCACACCTGCTCCCTCATCTTCTCTTTTTCTTCTTTTCACCCTCAGGCATCCTTGTTCCAATTAAAAAACCTAGCTGGAACAGCTGGAAGAGACCTAAATACCTTAATGAGCAGTAAGACATAGCAAAAGCCACGTTTATGGTATATGATGAGGTGAGCAACACTGAGGAAAGGAAATATAAATGACAGAAAAGAAGGTAAGGCACATTTGCCTAAAAGCAAGGACAGCAGAAATCTATAGGAAAAAAAAATATTAATTAGGAGAAAAGGGGAAAAAGACTGGGCTGATTAACATTTGCCTTTTCTTATCAAGAAGGTTTCAGGTGTGGAGAGCTCTCTTGTTGCAAGTTGCCCATGGAGACACAGCACCACGTGAGCCTGTAGCAAAGACCAGAAGCTGATGCTGACAGAAATTTTAAATGCACACAAATTCAATAGCTCAGTTCCATTCTCTATCAGTTTCCAGACATCCGCAGAATTGAAATGAGATGTAGTTGAAATTCACTCTGTGTTCAAGAGGGAAGTATATTCTAAGATAAATACTGAGGATTCAAACTAAGTCTTTTTTTTTCCTTGGTATGATTGGTTTTTAAAATCACTTGAGTAGAAATTTCAAGGAGACATAAGAATAATTTCATTTGAAGACATTACATGCACAAAATCAGATTATTATAACTTATTTACAAATACATTTTAAAACAACCATTTGAAATTTTCTAAAAATCAGAAAAAGCAAAGTTTTTCAAAAGGCCTGCCAAGCAAGAGGATAAAGAACCTTTGCTGCGCTAGCTCAAGTTTGATAACTCAATGGAAGTGATTGTACAACAAAAAAAAAAAAACCAGCCAGTGATACCATACCCCCCACAGTATCTCTGAGGATGTTCAGAATAAGTGGATCACTCTGAGTTTCCCCCTTGTTTGTGCTGAAATAATTCTACACTTTTAAGTATGCTATGTTCATAGAAAGGGTCCCACATGGACAGTATTTCCCCCCATAATACATAATTTGGCTTTTTCAGGAAAATGTCAGGATTTCTGTGAGGTGTTGAAGATTGATATTTCATCATCTGGGAATGTGACAGAGGAAACCTCCTTTTCCCAGACACCCACAGTATTAGTTGATGACATTCTCCTCTTCTGCTCTCATCAAAGGGAAAAAGGCAGATGTATCCCTTGCTTTTTCCTATGAGATTCTGCATGCATTACAGCATTTCAGAAAACACCGTGGAGCTTGTGGAGCAGAAGTTCCACAGACACAGCCAGAACACAAAAAATTAAAACAGGAAAAAAACAGAGGGGCTAATGTTTGTAAAGGGAAAAAAGGAACTTTGCAAATTCATTGCTATTCGTTCCTCCCAGGCAGCAAGGCGACATGACATACTTTGAGGTACCAAAGTACTTTCACTTATATCCTGCTCACCTGTTGCCCTTTTTAAGAGCTCCCCTAATGACATGGGGAGCACTCAGCCCCCTGCCTTCCTGTGACAGCACTCCAAACAGTTGGCTGGCTACACTGCCATCACACAGCCTCCAGTCAGCTGCCCAGATGACCATAGCTAGGGTTCAACAAGGAGGTAACCTGCATCAGGTCTCCTGGCATCAGGGCAGTGTGTTTGTGACCTTCCTGCTCAGGAAGAAAACCTCCAGAGACACCCACAGTGCAGGCAGGGACTGTACCACACAGCAACATCTGCCTTGTCTTACAGTGTAATGCTGGTTAAAAACCAAGAGGTGGATGGCCACGGTGGGAATGGCTTCTGTTTTGCTGGTGATGGGAAACAAAAAGTATTGCAGTGAAACTGGTTCAATAAATTATGTGCAGCAGAGTTAACACAGGTGTGTTTTCTTGGCTGGGTCTTTACATGAAGCAGGCAGGGGACTCAAGTAGTGAGTCTGAGGCAGGGAAATTTGAGATTAGTGGTTCTGCCTTCATCTGAAAACTGATTATTTGGAATTAATGTTAATAAATCTAACGTTCTTTTCCTATACTCATTTCCTCCTTCTCTCCCACCCCTTCCACAAAGGCTCCCTGCACACTGCTGGCTGATTACAGTAGCCAGCACAAAACAAACCTCTTTCCTTTTCTTTGTGTCACATATATCCAATGATATAAAACCTTTGTGTCTCTTCCATGGCTGACATGCCAGCCAGAGCTAGCAATCTTCACTTGGCAGGAATTTCCATGTGAAAGGAATATTCTGAAGAAAGCCTGTGGGCTGGAGCCAAGGTAAAAGCTCCTCACTGCCTCTAGCAAAAGCTGCTTTTCCAGCCTGAATGCATGAGCCGCTGCCCTCTGAACTGCTGTTCCCATGGATTTGGCCCAGGCTGGAGCCTGTCATCTACACAGCAGGAGCGGGATGAGGGTTTTGCAGTGGGATGAGGATCCCCAACAGCACTAACATTGTTTCTTCATGAAGGAAAACAAACTTTGGTCTGAGGTTTCGCCCAGCAACTTCTCTGTAATGCAAACAGTCCTCAGTCACTTTGCCCTAGAGTACATAAAAAGCCTTCAAGGGGAGGAAATGCCAGGTAGTGGAGGGTGACTGGGCCTAGCAGGGAGAGGTATAATCACAGGCAATGGCTGGAAGCTAAATCCTAGTGATTTAAAATAAGAAGCAGGGTACATATCTTTAACAGTTACCCATTGAAATAAACTGCCAGGGGGTGAAGCTGTGTGGTTTTCATTTGGTTTTGCTTCAATTTCTCACATCAAGACTAGATGCCCTTTTCTGCATCATCAGAAGTTATTGAGCTTGGAAGAAAAGCAGACTTGAGCAAAACTTGTTGAGCTGCAAATACCCTTGCATGGGGTGAGCACTGCAAAAGAATGAAGCTTTGTGGAGCCAGGGTTTTAGCAGGTATATTAGAAATGATCACTACTGGCACCAGTACTCTTTTAACTTTAGCCATTAGTTGGATGTAGTTTTGCCAGCAGCATCCCTGTGGAGAGAAAAAAACAGGTGACAGAGTCAGAAAAGACTTCACACAGCTTGTCCTGGAGCGCAGGAAGAATTGCACAAGAACGGGCAGTGACTTTATTGGTGAGCCAAAGCCTGTCCCAGTCACCTCAGAAACAAATATCCTCTCATGGCTTTTCCTAAAGGCATGCCACAAGTATCGCCATCACCATCCAAACTCTAGGGCAAAACTGCTTGGGTTTTGGTCAGTAATTCTTACTGTTTCTCCCATCCATTCCTTGAACTCGGTGACTTCCTACTTTTTTCTGTGGAGAGAGGAAGGGGAAGAGGGAATTTTACTCATTGATACCCACAGGCTTCACCCACTGCAGCCGAGTGGTACACAGAATCACAGAATATCAGGGATTGGAAGGGACCTCAAAAGATCATCTAGTCCAATCTCCCTGCCAGAGCAGGAACACCCAGCCTAGATCACACAGGAATGCATCCAGAAGGGTTTTAAATTTTTCCAGAGAAGGAGACTCCACAGCCTCTCTGAGCAGCCCATTACAGTGTTCTGTCTGACACCCTTACTGTGAAAAAGTTCTTTCTCAGATTCCTGTGGAACCTCCTGTGTTCCAGCTTGCACCCATTGCCCCAAGTCCTATTATTGGAAGTCACTGAGAAGAGCCTGGCTCCATCCTCCTGACACTCACCCTTTACATACTTATAAACATTAATGAGGTCACACCTCAGTCTACTCTTCTCCAAGCTAAAGAGACTCAGTTCCCTCAGACATTCCTCATAAGGGAGATGTTCCAATCCCTTCATCATCTTTGTGGCTCTGTGCTGTACAACATACAGCAGGAGAAAAAGCTACTGGGTGTCAGTTTGCCAAACACCTCTCTTCTAATGTCCCCGGAGCTGAGCCACGCACACGTTGGCATTTACCACACAGAAGATGCCTATCGTGTGGTTGGGATCCTGCGATAGGAGCCATCCCGGGCAGGAGGGTGCCAGCTGTCACTCCCTGGCACGTTGCCTGGGGAACCTGTTCCCCCTTGCAGTGACCTGTCCTGACACAGGTGGAAAGACTCAGAGGGCTGCAGGGGCAGGAGGAGATGTCACCGCACAGACTTTCCAGTGCTTTCTACCACAACTGGGTCAAGCAGCACAGCCAGATGCAGCCTTAAGAGCGACTGCCCACACGTGGGGATTTAAAGCATGTATTACCATTTCTTGCCCTTCTTATTTATGGCATAGAAGTTGGTGAAATCAATAAGCATAGGTGGCAGATGCTGTAATTGTGCTGCAGATGAGATATATTGCTCTATGCACTATTTACATCAAACACCCCTTTTCCCGCAGCACGAGGGAGGAGGCGGGGAGGCAAACATCGCTGCCAGCCGGCTGCGACCCGCCGCAGCTCCGCTGCACCCTGTTCGCGTCCGCCTCAGGCCCGGTTCATACCCGCGGGACTGTAAGGGACGACAGGGAGCTGGGGCCACCTCCCCGCGGCGGGGAAGGGGAAATGAAAGGCCGGATCTTCCCCACGCTGTCCCGGCCCTGCCCGCCCGCTGCCTCCACCGCGGGCCAACAGCGCCGCATCGCGCCCGTCGCTCGCACTGCGCCGCCAGGCACGGACGGAGACGGGGCGTGGGGGGGGGGTGCACGGGTACACCTATCTCCTCCTAAAAAAAAAGCCTTCCTCGCCCAATCTTTGTGGGGTGGCTGCGGGAACTGAAGAACCAAAGATGACTGTGAGGTGGCGGCTCGATGCGGTGGCTTTGGGCCGAAGTGAGAGAAACCGCGGTGAAGCCAGGATGCGCTGGTATTCGGGGTGCGGACTTTTCTCCCTCTTCTCTGCCTGCTCCTTTCTTCCAGGCTGCTCTCTGCCTTGCTTTCACTATTACCTGTTGCTCTGCAGATTGGGAAATACTAAAGATCTGGTTTGAAGAGGGTTCACAGCTCTGACTGCATCTTAACTGGCACATCCACCTGGTTTTGTGGTAAATTTCAATAAAACTCGAACGGCAATCAACAAGTTGGGGTGAACTTTCCTTGTTTCTAACTCACAGCCTGATAGAAATGGGTCCCTGAACTAACACTTGCTGAAATAGGAATCTCTTTTCCTAACTTGAAAGTTTCCATCGTAGTTTTATAATTCCTCTTGTTTTACTGCAAATACAGGTTAAAGGCTCTCCTGGGGGGAAAAGAAAAAAAAAAAGAGATCCCTCCCTGTGATGAAAATTTGGTTACTGCAAGTTTTCTGTGGGCCATTAACTTGGCCCATCTTCAGAGTGAACTTCCTTGTGAAATGGCATTCTGTGGTGGTGGTTATGAACTAGTGTTAGTGCTTTGTCCCTGAAAGAGATTATAGATGACCTTTAGTGTGTATAAATACATGAATCAAGACTTCCATACTGTCTCCTACCACTTGTGCTAACGCACTCCTGCTTGTAAACCTTTTTCTTACTTACAAGCTAGGGCAGGTGAAATGTCCCATAAGAAAATTTACTAGTACATCACCCACACAGTGGTTTCTGTCTTCATGAAATTTAACAGGCAGAAGGCAATCCTGAACAAATACGTTTCAGGCTACCCTCAGGTATAACACATTACATACACATACAAACGCAAATCTCTCCACCTCAACCCCTAGAAGCCCATGCCCTGTGCCTGTTCATGCCATCAGCCAGATCAGCTCAGTATGGTACCTACTACCACCCTCCTCTCCATTGTCAGCAGATTACCAGATACTTCTCTGACTTTTTTTGCACACTGTTCCCTTCACCTTATCAGCCAGGGTAATCACCAGAGTGCTCCTTATCTCTTCGATGACCTCTTGAGTTGTCTTTTGTCTCCAACAGCTAATCGCCCTGCCCCTCACCTGCTGAGATCAGCTGCTTTCCTATTGGGAAAAAGGATAAAAAATGAACTCCGAGAATAATAAAGAGTTCAGAAAGCTTTCAAGTTCAAATAATAAATAAATAAAGGGAAGGAGAATTGCATGCTTCTTTTGATTAATTCCCTTTCTTCCCACCCCCCAAAGACCGTGTGGTAAATAAAATGAAATACAGCTTTGACAGACACAAACCTTGACTGTCTGTTTATAGACGGTGTGAGTGCCAATATTCCAGCGGGACTCTGCAAAGCGAATCTGTCAGTGAATCAGAGCACATGTTGCAGAGTGTGAAGGTACATGCTTCACATTAAAAACAAATCCTTCAGAATGTGCAGAATATCCTAAATCTACATCTGCCACACTAGTTATTTCTATTGCATTCTTAAAATTCACCCTGAATTTTATTTTCCACATCTTGGAAGTGTTAGATCTGCAAAGCAGTATTGTAACTGCAGCTGCTATGAAGTTCAGCTCTGAATAAAAATGTAGCTGGCTGTTGCCAGGAATTCTGACTTTTACCTCTGAATATTTTTCCAACCATCTTTTGGAAGCTACCCAGTTTGAGAAAAACATCACTTCTGACTACCATTCCCATGATCACTGATATAAACCATGTTCCAGGACACTCAGAAAATGCCATTCTTTCACACCTGACTCTCCTCTGCTCCATCACCATCTTTTCCTACTTTCTTCCTTCCAGTGTCTCAGTACCAACTCCCTGTGCTGCTACTGTTTCTACACCTACTACTTTGGCACAGAGAGCCACATTCAGTGCCATCGATGCCACAGCAATTAAAATTAATTTCTAGGAGCAGAAATAAACCAGGCAAATGACTACATGATTTGATATCTTTTGTTACTAATTAACACCCCCCGATGAAGGAAGGAAACTTGAGAAGCCTTTACGCTGTACAACTATTTACAGTGTAAATTCTGATTAAGGTTTTTCACAGAATCATAGAGTTGGAAAGGGCCTTCAAGGGCCATCTAGTCTAACCCCCCTGCAGGGACATCTTACACTAGATCAGGTTTCTCAGAGACTTGTCAAGTCTGGTATTGTCACCAGGGATGGGGCCTCCACCTCTCCGGGCAACCTGTTCCAGTGCCTCACCATCCTCATGGTGAACAACTTCTTCCTAATGTCTAACCTAAATCTACTCTCCTCTAGTTTAAAACCATTGCTCCCTGTCCTTGTTCATACCCAAATACAGTAATCTGCGTAACTTGACAAATACAGCATATGAGAAATGTGTCCAATTATGACACAGGGTTTAGTATCAGCTAACCCTATTTATTGGTGGGTTTTTTTCAAATGCAACCACATTCTTTACTATCACTTGTACTGGATTGTAGTTTGATTTTCAAAGTGTGATTTTTCAGATGTGAAGATTTTTATATAAGTTTTCCTCATAATAAAAACTGCAGACTTCCTATCATCCTAACCAAGATAGTGTCACGAGTTTGCATCGACAATTCAATAATAAATTAAAATATTTAATTCTTTTTTATCTGCACAAACATAAACACAGACCAGAGCACAGCAAAAGCCAAGCCCTTCTGCTGTTAAGAGCTCCAGAACAAACCAGTTTTGCTCTTTCTGATCCCATTTTTACTTGGAGGAGGAAGAGAAGACAGCATTTCTTCTTTGCTCCTACACATCAACTGAGCTGGAAGCTATCACCATCCTCTGGTTGGACTTTGCCAGCTGAAATAGAACAAAACATTTCAGCTCAGCACTCCTGTTTTAGCTCAGCACTCCTAGCTCACAGCTCTTCCTACAGGACTTTGTCAGAAAAATCTGTTTCTTCAGAAAACAGCTCAACCCTTTCCCACCCTCCAGCTGAAGCAAACAGAACCTGCCAAAGGCATCAGCACAACTTCACCAAATGTTGGCTCATTTATCAATTAGAAAGTGAAAAAAAGTCACATAGAAATGCTTGAAAATATTCTTTTCCCTGAGTTCTCAAAATCAAGGTCCCCAGAGCTTAATGAAATTTTATATAACCCATTTTTATATTATTGTTTTTTCTCCTCAGGTTCACAACACAAGCAGGCAGACTGCCCTAGCTTCAACATATCCCCAGAGCTCAGAAGGGATCATCCCCTTGCCTTCGTGTCCAGAGTGGGTCACAATTCCCTAGTCCCCCCACAATTACACTGCTACTTTGCTTCCTTCAAGACATTTGAAGTCATCACCTTCAAACCTTGACCAAGCAACCTGCTTCCAGGCAAACCCTTGCTTTCCTTTGTAAGCCAGCATCATGAGAAAAGCACATATGCACTGCTCAGGTGTGTGTGCCTTCTGCTACAGCGCTTGGGGAAGACATTGGTTGCCATGTCATAGCCTGCCTAAACTTTTTGGGCAGCCATTAGCACTTCTCTGCAATACAGCCACACCAGGGAATTGAAGGAAAACCACCTAGTTCATCCTTAGAGGTTGCTCTCCTGACCTTGCCTCCCAGGATTATCTACTCACACAGTGATAGTGTTAGATGAATATTACAATTATGGGCATATAGACTTCTCTGTACCACCTAGGTTGCATGAAGTCAGGTTCATTCCAACACCAAAACTGCTGTTTTTCAGATGATAACATGGTCCACAAAGCACTTTTCACCTTAGTGAGAAAGATTTTGCACGATGCTTAGGAACACTGTGAGAGTGTCTCCTGCCCTGGGTGCATACAGAAGACAAACCTAACTCTCATGCAGCTGAACGACGGGAGCAGAGGTGTTGGTTTGCTCTCAAACCTTCCCATCAAGTAAAGAGAGGTAATGGTGCCCAGAGATGTATCATTAGCCCTGAGGAAAAAGGTCAGGAGGAGGAAGGAGTTGTATTAATAATAATTCTTCGGGGATACCATGGAATTAGAAAAAGAAAGTGACTTTATCAACATGGAATGTAATTGTGGTTGAGAAGAGAAGGGGTCACCTTTCCCTGTACATTAAAAAAGAGAATAAATGCATCCAGAAATATTTGACCTAACAACCAAGACGGTGCTACTGATACAAGAGACAACTTACTTTCCTTTCTACCCACCTCAGGTTTTGTGATACATGCCTGGATTGCAAATGAAAAAGAAAAACAACAATCGAAAAAACCCTAATGAGGTTGCAATATTCAATCTGGTACTGTTTCTTGGTGTCACTGCTTGGTATGCACTTAGCAGCTGACATTCCACAGAGCAACAAAGCAGAGAGCAGGCTGCATACACATATGCAAAGAAAAGAACGAATTCAAGAAAGTAAGGATTTGAAATTAAAATGTGCTAAATCTCATACATTCAGGAGCACAAAGTCCATTTCATAACTTCCACCCACAGAGATCAAAATGCACCATGAAAAAGCAGTTACAAACAGAAATCCAGTCCATCAGCCCTTCAGCCCTTTTGGCCTGGGATCTGAAACTATATTTCTCTGCTCCAATTTTACTTCTGTTCAAAAACTATAATGCTTGTAAAAACATGTTTTTACAGACATATAGTACTCACTTTCACACCTGGCAATTCTACCTGGTTAGGATTTGCCAGATCAAAAACACACATTGAAGATTAGAGATGTGGCAGGTGACTCAAGCAATCACCATTTCCTGCACAAAAGAATACTCCCTTCAAGTGATGTGGAGCTGTGAAACCTGTGATAAAATAACTCAATAGTCTTGGTGACTATAAAGCAGGTATTCTTTATTGCAGTGCTGGACACACGGGGAATAGTTTTAATAAATTGTGTGTGTACCAAGTTCAGCAACAGGCACAGTATTTATATGTCACAGACAGAGAACTGAACAAAAACGGATTGCAAAAGACCAAGAACTGAACAAAAACTGATTTTGAAGTTTCCTGTAAATTATGTCACCCCAAAAATGTCATTATCTGGATCATTGCTTCTCTTGATGACCCGTTCAACTCCTGCTTGCAAGGGCAATCCTGCCATTCACACTATTTCTAAAGAGACTCCTGCCCCCATCATTGAGTGTGTTACTGTCTGGTGGACCCTCTGGCTGTTTCACTGCAAATGAATTCTTAATATCTTCTCTTCATTCCCAACTTTTCTTTGTACTTACAAAATCTTTACAAAATTGAGATAGCAAATGAATTTCTAAACATCTCCTCTTCAGATGTTTTTTGTTTTTTCAGTTTAATCCAGGATAGATTCACAAGCCATTTTCTTACTGCTCTGAACGATGATCCATAGTTCAACAGAAGACTTTCCATCATGTTAATGATGCTCCCCTAAGAATCACATGACCAGTGGGAGGAAATGCAGAGCCATTGCCCCTCTTGAGGAAACAGAATACTAACTCTCTTTAAACCATCACCAGGGCTGGGAAAAGGGGAACAACCTCCCAGGGCTACCATTTCCCTTTTGCACACTGAAAATGTTAATGATTTGTCAATATGGAGTGTGTTACTAGTTTGCAGGGACAATGAGAGCAGGAGGAATCTGTGACTGAAGAAAAGAGCTCAGAATTTCAAGGTGAAAGGGTTAATCTGCCCTCCTTCTGTAGCTAAATCTTTCTCTTATGTTGAGAAAAAAAAAATCCAAAACACTTATAGTAATGGAAACAACCTGGAAATGTATCCAGTATGCAAGTTAAAGGAGTGAGAATTAGAGGACAAAAGACCTAAAAATAATTGTCTTTAAAGCCTATTTCCTAATTTTTAAAGCTTCAGTTCTTGTAAATAGATAAGACACTGCAAGGCCTCTAAATCTTTCCAGCCCTCTACAGGGTGCATGAGGCCAGAAGAACAGGGTGGGATATAACATATGCCTTCTGATACAAAGCCCAGAGTTTGGACACTGCACACAACTGAGTTAGATACACATAGCTGTCCCAAAACATTGCCTAGGTAAACTGCATCTCTTCTGTGCAGTTGCAACATGGAATGGTTACTAATTAAACTTCCAAATGGGTTGATAGCTTCTGCATCCAGGACATGAGAAATCACTGTTTATTCTTTGTGCAGAAGGATACAGTGCATTGCAAGCAGGCACTGTAGGGACACTTTTGCTTAGAAACTTCCCACACAAGAATCATGCATCCAAGAAACACCAGGACAAACAGACACTCTTAGTTCTGCCAGGGTGAAGAGTCTTCAAACAAGATGCAGATTGATCTCTTGGGTCATGGAGACTCATCTACAGACCAGTTTTTCCCTGTGGGATCATTGATTACATAGAGGCTGCAGCCAGGTATTTTCCATGACAGGGTTTAAAAAAAAAAATAAAAATTTATGAACATGATAGCAGTGTTACATGGCTACCAAGGTTTGCCAGTTACAGCATGTGAGCATCCAGCTTTCTTTAGGCTTGAGTCAAAGACCACTACTATGTATGTAAAACTATTAGGGCAGATATTTTTTTTCACACTCCCAGTGAAAACTACTTGTTTTCATTGATGCATTAACCTCTATATCTTAATTAGGATGCTTTAAAAGAATATTTTTATGATCTGTTTTACTGGCACACTCAGAATAACAGTAACACCACTTATGAGTACAGATTCTTTTTACCAGCCAGCTGTAAATGAGTGGCACACCAGGCTGAAGCAACCACTATCTTGTCAGACATTTTCTCCTCACTTGTCCTGCTGCCTCAGCAAGCTCACAAGCCAGGTGTCCTGGGCTCCTACTATAAAACCTGACAGATTCATAAGAAAATCTGCCAGTTTGGGCCAGTAATATGAAAAACAGACTATAATTAAATAGAACTCACCTGGAGAAGAATTTGCTCTTCTGTTCCTCGGAAAGCACTTTTCCTCACTCTTAACTCTTCACTGACATAGTAATAAAGTGTCTATTATTCTCCTGCCCCTGGCAGAATCCTTTCCTTTTATGTCTGGGAAAAGCAGTCGTTGAAGATAGCTCAGAAAACATTTTAATGATTATTATAGTAGCAGCAAAGTCATATGTCCCATGCTAGGAGTCAGGTATCCATCAATTTCTGACACAGTCTTAGCAACACCAGTGCCAATTTTAATGCAGAAATAAGTCCAAGCTTATTTTTTCCTGATGCATACAAAACTTTTACAGAGGCACAAATCACACAGTGTACTGAAGAGGAGATATTAAGTTGTTGCTTGCAACAAAACAGCCAGAGAGTCTACCAGACAGTAACACACTCAGTGATGGGGACAGCAGTCTCTTTACAAATAGCGTGCATGGCAGGAGCACCCTTGCAAGCAGGAGTTGAATGGGTGTTGCCAGTCCAGGTAACGACTGCATAGGAGGTGAGAGGGCTGGGAGCATTGAAAGGAGCTGGGATCAGATAACAACATAGGTGGGATGACACAATTTACAGGAAACTTTGAAATCAGTTTTTGTTCAGTTCTTGGTCTTTTGCAATCCATTTTTGTTCAGTTCTCTGTCTGTGACTTATAAATACTGTGCTGTTGCTGAACTCAGTACACACACGACTTGTGAAAACTGTTCCCTGTGTGTCCAGCGCTGCAATAAATACCCGCTTAATAGTCACAAAGGCTATTGAGTTATTTGATTACAGGTTTCACAGCTTCAGTATTAAACAACAATGCCAGGCATCAACAAGGCAAGTGTCTAAAGGATTTCAGCTTGACATTCCTTTACATTACCTTAGTAGACAGCAACTACAATGCAACGGGTAAATCCAGTCCTTATAACACCTCTAGCCAAGGCATGAAGAGTGCATACATTTTGCTGTCTTTGCCAAAACTGTAACCAATGAGGACACCACTGTCTCCTTTCCCAACAGGCCAGTTTGGTCACTGTTAGTCGGCCACAGAAAAAACTGAAAATTGATTGTGAACTGAAAACACTAGAGATTCTTTCAGTGCCACAACCAATATTTCTAATAGCAGTGTTTAAACTGTTTGCATCTCATATGCTGAAGTTTTTAATTTCAGGGGAAAAAATGGTTATTCATCTGAGCATTTCAGATGTACGTCAGCTAGAAAGTAATTGAAGACAAAGTGTTTTTCTGTAATAAACCACAGTAAAATCCAAAAGTTCCACTCAATACATCATACTAATCTTCAGAATGGGATTTTCTCACCACTAATCTTGTTAGAACTAGGGCACTGTGCAAATATATCTATACCCATAATTACTGAAGAGTTATTAAAAAGATCAATTTATTTCAATAAAAAATGCAAACTTTGAGAAGAATTCATTAATACTCAAAATCCAACCATGCAATAAATAATACTAATGAACTGAGAAAAAGGAATAGATGAACAAGTACTGACATAATGTCTTATGCTTATTGCTGTTACAGAGGAACTGACAATTACTCCATTTGGAATGTAATTCTAGTAAGAGAAATGCTAGTGAGCAAGAGGCTCGCTAAAAATATGTATCTACATGCATACACACACTTAAAAAGAGGTTTTACGATGAGAAGTAATTGAATTTAGTGCTAAGGAGGCTATGATACCATTTTCAACACCCTTAAGCTGTGTTTACATTAGCAAACAGTGCTGTGCGATGGGAGCATGAAACAGCTGTTGCTGAGATGCTGCCAGCACACAAACTGTACATATGTTGGGAGGAGGTTACTACCAGTTAGCTCCAGGCTGGTCTTGTGGACTGATTACTCAAACAGTTCACTTGGAGTTAGCAAGAGTACTTCAATGGACCCTTGCAATAGTTTTCTAGAGGCTTCCAATGCAGACTGGGATAAATTCCACCAACACCTCTATGTTCACTGCTCTTTAATTTCACTGACATTTCACTGAAGGGAATTCCTGATGCCCCAGTTGTGACACAAAAACCATACCCATGACATGACAGGATCTGCACAGGCAACAAGACATACTTCTTTGCAGGAGATTAAAGCTTTGCACATTGTAAGAGAAGACGTGTTCACATCTTATTATCCTTGAGGAGCAACTTGAGAGGGAGGAATATGCCAACATGCAGAAGATGGCTATAGTAAATAGGCCTGTTATCTATTATTAATTTTTTTACCACAGGAGATGCTTCCCACACACGTGCCCACTTTTGTAGTTGGAAGGATGAAGAGTACCTAAGTCTCCTTAAACAAGTCACTATACATCTTAAGATTGAAAATGCTTGTCCAAAGAGCTGAGACACTGACTAGATCTGAGAAGCACAGAAGACAAGTGGCAAAAGTGTATAAGATACACGAAAGGAAAAATACAAAGATGGAAAAGTCTTCCCCGATAGTGAAGTGGAAAGAAGCACCTTTTCATTACTTTTTACATGGCACCTGTTGCAGAATGGGCACAGGCTAAAGGGTTAACAACTGCTACTAAGTTCTTGGAGCAAGAGTTACAAAGGCATCGTTCAAAGCCTGAAGCATGTCTTATCAATCTGGAACCATAGCTCACGTGACGGCCATGGAGCTCGCCTGTGTCTTCGATGGTTTTGGGAAAGTGTCTTCAATGGTCTGGGAAAGTATCGAGGGAGTAAAGAACAAGGAACAGATAACAAGGACTTGTGTACAGCTGCGTGTTGGCAGAAGAACTGTAAGAGGAGAGTCTGATAATAATGCAAGAATGTAACCTGTAACCAATCAGTATGTTAGTAGTATTGATAATTAGCCATCACTGTATATAAGCTTGTCTCATGCTCTCAATAAACGGATTCTGGCAGATCATATTGATCGTGGAGGTCAGCCCCTTCTTACAGCAACCGTCGTACTTCATTAGGCACCTGCAAGTTTTATTCAGTTCCCCAATTCTTACAGCAGAGTTACTATTCCTTGATGCCACCTCTCCTGTGGAGCTCTAGTCTATTCACTCATTGCTCTTCTGAAAGCTGCTTCTGCCTTTATTAGGATAGTAACTACTCTTTTTTCTTCTTTTAAGATTCTCAGACACAAGCCATCAGGCTTGTCACATACTCCAGCAGCTTAGGAGGGAGAAAGCTCCAAGATAAAAGATGAGCTTCTCTTTTGTTTTGTTAAATCATGGTCAAGTTATTAAAAATAACCATTTCCTTTCTCTCAGCAGTCCCATGTGGGGAAATGCTGGAAAGGCACCAAAACCTCATCTAGATGAGAAGCTTTGGCTTTTGATGGTTTTGAAATGAATGATTTATGGCAGTACATACACCATGATGTTATTCTCCTTACAAGTATTCTCTGGTGATGAGAAGAGCCTAGTGTGCATTAATTATATGTCCCTTGCTCCTTCCAGCAAATGCATGCCTCTTCCAGAGCAGGGCCTACCAGACCAAACAGCAGAATGGAGGAACTGTCAGGCTAAATGCCATTCCCCTCTGTCCTTTCTCACTGCATAAACCTGCCTGGCAAGCTTCGTGGGTACCTAAATTAAAAGCAAATACAGCTGCTTTAACAGCTTATGACCGTTAGTGGCTCTCTGGATGCATTTACTGCAATTTTACAGCTGAAGTCAGTAGAGGTTGAATCATCGCCTTTCTGCACGAGTATTACAAACCCCCTCTGCTCTGGTCCAATTCATGTCTCTAAAAAGCCCCAATTACTACTGGCAACAATCTAAATAAATCTCATAATTTCATAGTTTTGTTCTCTGTGTAAGTTTATTAAAGCAAGATAGGAAGTTTCTTATTACACTCGGAGCAAATGCAATGGATTGGGCATGTCTGTCTTCTCTGCTCAAATATAATTTCCCACATATTAAATCTGTCCATTTTCTTGGTGTTTTCAATAAGAACTGAGAAATCTGGGGGGAAAAGAAGAAAAAAAAACAAAACACAAAACCAAACAACAAAACAAAATTAACATTGCTTGCATTCAGCACTACCTAGAAGGCTATCTCTGAATGAGGGTGATCCTCCTCTACTGTTGTCGGGAGTAGAAGGTGATTAAGACTTGCAGTTAAAAACAATACCGAAAACCGCAAATGTGCTGCCTGGAGGATCCCAGCCACTCAAACAAGGCACTCTGGAAATAAAAAACAGGGGAAGTAGGCACCAAAAAAAAAGCGTTAGTTAACAAGTCAACTGAAATTTTATTGCCAGGAAGCTGCCTTATCACCGTAAAGTTTCCTTCCTCTACAACCCTAGAACAAGTTTTTCTGGATATCACAGCTTAACATCACCGATGGGCTGAAACCTTTAACACATCCTTTAGATCCTTATAAAGGGCTGATGGATTGCCGTCGAGCTTTCCTTTTGATCGAGGCAAAAGAGCCACTGGCAATGTCAGGCCATCTCGTGGCCAGCAACGAAAAGGATAAAGCAGAGCAAAGCTGCAGCGCTTGCGCCTGCATCCGTGCAGGTGCGACTAGAGGCAAGCCATGAATCTGCCACGAGGTGTCACCCAAAGGCCATTGTGCCTGCTGAGACTAAACTCAGCCTTGGGATTTTCTGCAGACCAGACAAGGATGATCCCAGCACCGTTATTACCCCCACAGCTAATTATAGAAAGCTGAAAATGAGTTTAAGAAAACGGGATAACTTGCTATCCACTGGATTCACTGAACGTTTCAGGTGTGGCACACAGGCTAATTAACCTTTTCAGAAAAAGGAAACTCAAAATCTCAGATTAAGGATTTTAACTGTAGTCGGAATGTTGTTTGTCTATATAAAATTCTGCTGTTTAATGTTTTCTCTTCTGTTGTTAACAAGGCACTTCCGTGACCATTGCAATGGCCACAGCTATGGGTTCCAGCCAACCTTCCTGCACATGAGCCCTCATAAATTACCTTGTCCATCTTCTATCAGACTCTACTGAGGGTCAGACTGAGTATCTTTCTTCCCTGTCTCTGGCCACTGTAAATCACCATTAGTTTTGAGTTTGAGTTGCCAACTGTGCTGTAAATATGTCAGCACTGAACAGAAGGCAGGAGAGCCCTACATTTTTTGTTGGCAAAATCATCAGACTCTTAACCAGAGCCTGAGGGTTTATAATAAAATACTTCTGAAAAAAGAGTTGCTGAAATCAGTTCCAGTTAATTTCAAGCTGTGGGAGAACCTGAACCTCTCCTCTTCCATCTTAAAATCTTATCAGTACACTCCCTAATTAACAACCTCTCCCCATTTCTCCTGTAGTCCCCCTTCAGGGGACTGGTAGGCCACTATGAGGTCTCCCTGGAGCCTTCTCCAGGATGAACAGCTCAAACTTGCTCAGCGTGTCTTTCAAAGGAGAGGTGAACCAGCCCGCTTTGTGGGCCTCCTTGACTCACTCTAATAGGTCCATGTCCTTCTTATATTAGGGGTCCCAGAGCTGGATGCAGTACTCCAGGGGGGGGTCCCATGACAGCAGAGCAGGGGTGCAGAATTCTCTCCTTCAACCTGCTGGCGATGTTTCTTTTGATGCAGCTGGCTTTCTGGAGGATAAAGCTGACTTTTTGGTAACAACTTGATTTTCAGCTACAGCCACAAAAAGCATTTGACTTATGTAAATTATTTCAATTGTCAAAAAAGTTATTAATGGCTTTACAAATAAAGTCAAACTCAAACTATTTGAAATGTCTATCAAATCCATGCCTATGGATGCATTAGGATAGATTCCTACAGCCTCTTCTGAAAAAAACCCCAAAACACTACAGCACCTGTTCAAATCATAAGCATCTGTTCAAACAGCAGAAGATAGGCTAGCACCTTCTAGTCTCCTGCTGACATCTGCCTGCCCCCAACTCCTACAGAAGCCTGATTTGCAATGCCAGTATATTGCATTTAGTGTCTAACTTAGCACTAGCTTCCAATTTCCAAATAACAAGTACTAATTAGAAGATCTACATGCTTCCCAAGGTACCAGATGCCCCTACAAAATCAGCGGCCTGCACTTCTCATAGAGCATTTATAGGGGAAACTTTGTCCTTACTATGCTGCCTAATGTCTATGAAGTTACATGGAGAGGACTGTAGACGCTCTGCAGCCAGCATGAGATGCACTATTGACTGTAAACATTTCAGGTGAGAAAACGATCACAATTGCAAACAAACCATTTTCCTCAGTCCAGTGTTTTAACAGTTGAGCTACTTCTGCAACCACTATCAGAGTATATTACAATAAACTGGTGAACTCATAAATTAGAGATAATCTGAGATGTGAAGTAGTATCTGAAATAAGTCTAGAGGATTTTAAGTTCAGGGAACCAGATCTAGGAAGCAGAGTCAAACTGACAGCTTGCTTAATGGTGCATGCACTATGAAACACTAAAAAGAGAGACTGCAAAGGCAACGTTCATCTACCTTTGCAACTTATAAACGGAAAAATAAAACCCAGCAAGTATTTTGATGAAGTCAGGTCATCAACATTAAGATTTCCTCCTCTGATTATTAAGTAAGCAGGACATACATGAAGAATAGTAGATTCCTTTTACCATTTCCTGTATAAGCTTTAAGAGCATCCAAAAAACTCCATATTTCTTTTATTATTGCAAAGTTGATAAAATATATAATCAATCATTGCTGAATATTTAGGCCACAGGACAAGTCAGAACTCATTTAATGGTCAAGGTCTCCATGTGATTACTTTTCTTCTTCTGCATGAGGCAAGTAAGCACAGCCAAAGCAATTCAGCACAGCCTGTGGTAAGGTAGGTAGCCTACATAATAGAGAGGTTCTACTCATATATTAAATATTCAAGCTTCCTACTTCAGAGACAAACACATTAAATACGTATGGTGTTGCTGATTAGAACAAAAGGTCACGATTTCAACTGTTTAACATTTAGAGAATTCAGCAGGTTCTGGCTACTTCGTTGCAAATCAGCATGTTGTTTACTATCAAATTCCTTTACTGGGACAGATCTAGAATTTAACATTTTGCATTTCAGATTACAACATTTTGCATTTCAGTTTAAGCCGTAGTGATACACAGCAGAAATTGTTAGTCAAAGTTCAAGACAAGTACTTTCAGTAAAGAGTTTTAAAGGAGTTTCACTTAATTTTTCTTAACCTCCTAAATGCAACTGAAATGCCTACTGTTACCAAAGGTAAATTAACCAGAAGTTACTTCAGCTAAGAACAGCAGCATCTTGAGGGGGTGATGAAATCACTTGCATATATACATTCAGTACTTTGCCTGTATGCCATTTAGACTAATATGCCATTTAAACTAAGTCCTAGCTTTTTGCTTAAAGTCAGGGTTAAATTAAAAGCAGCCTCTCAAATTTACCCAGCAGTTAGTGTTTTCTTACTCTAAAAAAATATTTTAAAATACCTGAATGTGACAACTATTTGAAAATTGTATCCTGGACCCCCAGTACTATAAACATATTATAAACAGTTATAAACATATAAACATATTATAAACTCCATATAATAAACAGTTTCCAGAACACCAGAAAAATACCTGTGACATCCTGTGCTCTAATACTACAAATATGACCTCATAACTGTAATATGCACAAAACAAGTATGGTTATACACACATGAAATATCAAAGAGTAAAAACATCTCCACCTCCCCTAAAACAGACAGCAGCTTTAAAAACCCACTCCTACCTCCTTGTAAGTTGAACAACTGGATTCCTTTTTCCCAAGGGGAGATAAAATACATTTAGAATGGATGAATAGAGGGAATACCTGCCTGGGAGAAAAAGGTAAAGCACAGGATAAAAAGTCATACAAGTCAATAGCTGTAAAATCACAGGTATTCAGCATTAGCTGACAGCACCTTCCCAATATTCAGGTGGTGAGACTGCAGAGAGCAGTTACTACACTATTTCCTGCATTTTGCAGGAGCAGCCTGGGATAAATGCTGCTGCTTAGCAGTAGCCATCAACTGCTCATCAGCTGCTGATACCAGCTGCTCCATGGTAACTACAATTTGAAGTAGCACGTAACCATCACCAAAATTAACTGCGCAAGAAATCAGTTATCATTCAGCAGCTAATAAGCATAGATGAACATATGCAGCCTCATCAACAGTGGAAGAGTAGCAACTGCACCAACAGGTCATCAGTAAATCAAGCAGCACCAACTCCATTCTGCAACAGAACAGGGATTTACTCAAAGATTACCATACTCTGTCAATTTAACATTTTCTTGCATGCTTTGGGTAGAACTGAAGGAGCTGGGAAAAGCTTATTAACTACCAGCCTTAGTAAAAGGCAATTTATCATTAAAGGTCCTTGCATTCAGGATTTTGAAGTTACCAAGCATAAACATGTGAATCTAAGGAACTGATCACTTGCTTGATCCCACTGAAATTCAGGTTGCTGCCAAGCAAAGCCAAGTCTCACAACTGCTGCTGGCATGGCCAGCCTTCTCACAGAGCTGATCAGCCTGGAGGGTTTCTGGCAGTAAGTTCACTTTTATGGGGATCAATCCCACCGCCTCTTGTTCAGACTTAGCACAACAATCCGTGTCAACACAGAAAGGAAGCAAGAACCTGAGTGGAGGAAGGAGACCGCCTGCACCACATCAGCTTAAAGCAGCAATGAAAACTACAACATTAGTAATTTTTATATTTAGCACATTCAAGTAATAGCTCTGCTACCAGTTGGAAAGCACAGTTCTGCAAATGACAATGTATTTATTTCAATTACAGACTGTCATACTGACTTTTGAAATGGTACCGGTCAAGCCTGTAGATAGGCTTTTGTCCCCACCTGAAGAGGAATCCAATTCTCAACACACATGAGGAAACCATGTCTCCAGAACTTCAAATTTGGGTTGATTTTTATTTAGTATACAACAGTAACTGAAGAAGGCACAACTTGTTTATTGGGAAATATATCCCAATACAGTGTTTGACTTTTTCTTTAGAAGAAGTTACTTTAGAAATTTTAAAAGTGAAGTAAGAATCAGACTGATCAAAACATCTTCAACAAACTTATCAGAATCAAAAGAATTGCTTCCATGCCATGAGGAATATTTCCATTTTCACAGCTTGTGAAATTACTTATAAATTTTAAAAATACCCCAAAGCACAAGTTCTACAATGGCAACAATTGCGGTTAAGTAGCAATTGGATTACCTATTTAATTTCACTTGCAATTTTAACTACCCAATGTCAACATAATGACCTCTAATCAATATAATAAAGCAGCTCAGAGTAGACAAAATACTTATTTTGAGAAAACATAGCAAAATCACAACTTATATTAAAGACTCTGTCATATGTCTATACAACATAATTACTAAAGTATTTGGTTTGTACAACATTGCTATAAGTCATGAAATCAACTCTGATCCAAAGTTCAGTGCTAGACATGGATGCCTAGGTAACTACCTCAAATTTCTCTGCTTGGGGACACAGAACAACAGAGTTTGAGTTCCTTACAAAATTGAAACAATAAAGTAAAGCTAAAAGAGAAGCAAGCCAAGAAGAGAGACTTCCACGATGCAAAGTTACCTGCACTGTTCCATGAAACCACTTCTATTGTTTAGTGATAGAACATAATTTAGAATATAAAGGACAGCAGTTTCCATTCATGCTATTTTGTCTCCTCTCCAAAAAACTGTTTAAGTGACATATGGTTTTCATGTGACTTAGCTGTCCATTTACATTCACCAATTCCAGTTTCAAAAACCCAGGCAGTGACATCTTGTTACAACCCAGGGAAGAGTTTAAACTGGTGATCTGTAAAGAAGTAACCTGAAGTTTGTGAACCCCAAGACATCTAGCTCATTATGTACTGCTGTGCACTGCCAACCATGTTTTAATTATAACCAAGAATGAATAAAGAAACTCCATTTTGAACAACAGTATAGAATGTGAAGTAATTCAGTGAAAGGTGACCAAAAGCATCACATTTACTAATTCTTCAGACTCTCTTAGCTGGTCACCCAGCAAAACAGACTCAAGAGAGATGTCACACAGTTGCAACCATTTCAGTATTCAGATGGACACTGTGAGTGGTGTACATTCTCCTCCTCAGTCAGTTGTGAAAAAATTGATTATAATTACTGAGGTTCAAATATATTCAGTTCTCTCCCATCATACAACTCTCGCAGTTGGCTTGACTCATATTTTAGGGAGGGTTCTTCAACTTTCATACCAGGCTCCAGAGCATTCTGTCCAACTATTTTAAGATTCACAACTTTTATTTTCCAGGTATTCTCACTAAATGGACAGCTAATAAGTCCAAAAATTTGCTCAAAGATGCCTAAGCAAGCATTGTCTCTATGTATGGTGCCAGCCACTGCAATCAGTACTAATCCATGTGGAGACATGGCACATTTCAGTCCATTGGAATGCAAATTAGGATTGAACAGAAGATGTTCTTCTTTAACCAACGAAAGCAGACGAAGGCTCACCATTTCTGCTCCAACATACTCTTCCATGTTTTTTTCTGATGTGTTGTAAAAAAACTTCATTTTAGCATTCTCCCAAAAATGCTGTGGGCCCCACGTTTCTTCAGCTTTTATTCCCAAGGGATGTTGCGAATTCAGGAGTTCAAAGAACCACTGACAGAATTCTTCTCCTAGATCATGAATGTCATCTTCTGGAGACTTCTGACTCTTTTTGTGACTCTGCAATCAAGCACATTTTTTTCTCAGAACTGTTTAGCCTTAACATGCAAGAATACCATTAGAAGAACATTAAATCATGTAAATACTCATTTTAATTGTTCTAAGTCTTCCTTACGTGCTCATGAAGAGTGCCTGAAGAAAAGAAACGGAGTAAAGTCTCATTTATTTTTAAGACCATCCTGTTCCATGAATTTGAATTCTTAATATGTCTACAATTCTGAGCAAAAGAAAGTAGAATTTAAGTACAAACATTGAGAAAGCAAGTTACTTAGCAATCAGATATTTACGGCAGGTTTGCCAGTTGATTATTGGGTCCAGAGGAGATCAGTTTCCTTCAGAAAGAAGTCACTGTAAAGTTAACAATTGTATGCTCAACTAACAGTACTTTCAGCCTATTTAATTTGAACATACATAGCTTGTTTACCCTCTGCTTCCTCTTAAAATGCTAAGTTTCCAAACTTTTCAACTTAAAGACACAAAGTCTGACTGCAAGGTGACAGGTTCTTAGTACGAGAACAAAATTTACAGTTAATTCCAAGGCTTCTCAGTATCTGGAACTTGACAACAAGAATTCCAGGAGTAAATCAAATGTCAAGTTAGCTAACATCAAAGTCCAGTCAGTATTAAATTAAGCATGTTTTAACTAAGTATTAAGTATGAAAAGTTTGGAGACTCTTATATAGCAATGCTGTGCTTGTTTCCTAATAAGCTGTTTCACATTCTGTTCACAGCACCCATTTCTTCAAAAAGGGAGAGGTCCCAAGAATTAAGGGAAAACAAAGACAAAAAAGTGTATGTGATAAATAAACCAGACTAATTCCTCATTTTTTGTGAATGTGTTTTAAGTGCTTCGGAGAATTGAATTAGCATAGCTTCAGCCATTAAGCTTCACTGTGGGCTAACAACTGGGAACTGATCTTGCAAGAGCAACTTTTTCAATTTTTTATCAAGTATGCACACAAAAAACCGCTGTTTTCAAAGCAATTCTCAGCTAAATCGTAATTCTTACCAGTTAATCCCTGACAGAATTCTCAACACAGCAAGTTATCAACAGCTACAGAGCTCTAACAGTCCAGATGGTGGGGCTGTTGCCCATCAGTACAAGGCTTGAAGGAGCAAGGCGGCTACTTAAAACTACATGGTCATGATCTGAAGGTTCACTACATCACGAGGATTTACAAAATGTCAAACTTTCAAACTTTCAAACTTCAAAATGAGCTGTAATTGCCAAAACACACTGTGTCTATATTAAGAGTTACTAATAACG